>OX439010.1:9275308-9875308 GCA_949316495.1 Amphiduros pacificus
ATGATATGTGTCCCTGTTATTGCAAATGCCTTGGTTCCATGTGATAGAAAAGTTAAATTTTTTCATTATCCATTACAAAAACACACTTAAGAATACAGCAAGCCATCTGTCTAAGCTAGTGGTCCATATATTACATCAAACTGGTGCTTTGTTGGGTATCACAAATCACTGCAGGTGATATTTTTCATGCTTTGATGAGATTCTTTTTTTCTTCACAAGGACCACTGGTAATATTTAGGAACTGTCTGGGTTTTATGTTTCTTTAGGTGTTGTGCCTTATTTTTCTTGTTGTAGCAAGGCATTTTGTAGAGCAAAGAATGGCACCTAATGTGCACCTCCAAAGCACTTTTAATTTAGTGGATTCAATTGCCCCGCTTTTTATGTCTGTGCAAGCCGCAAAGGGGATTGATTTCTACGACTCATCTCCGAAGGAAAACAGGCTGGGCCGAGGGTCTGGCACCCGCACGCCATGATTAGCCTTCAAGGAGGACTTGACAGACGGGCGCTGCATCCTCAACACTCTCCTGTGCTGGAGTCTGTCTATGTCTGTGAGGGGGCCTGCAGTTGGCACATTTTCAATGCCAGAAGGGTCCCCATGCTGCACTGAGGACCAGACATACGGAACCTGAATCCACCATAAGAGGGCCACACCATCTGTATAATTGACAAACACCCACCAGCATGAAATATTACACTTTTTCAAAAACTTATTTTGAAATTTCTCTTTTTTTACACTGGTTTGAGAGCTCTAACGTTAACTTAAATTGCACATTTGTTGATGGCATGTGTATTCCTTCTGAAATCATATACCTCCCTTTGATATATTAGACCATTTGTAACAGAACCCTATAGAGGTCTTTGGTCAGCCATAAATATGTTAATTTCTCATAAATGTAGTGCGCATTGACCAAATTTCGGTATACCACAAATAGAATTTCATGGCAGATCTCTCTGCGTGAGAAGCTGTGCTGATGTATAAGCGTGCACTATCTTACAGAGACATGCACATGTTCAAGGGAATTACATTTCTACATGCCATCCCATGTAAATAACCCAGGAGGGAAGTGTATGTGCATTTTTGCAAGTAAATGGTAGAAATGAGATATGACACATTTCCTTCTTGGAATCAATTATGAATGAGAGTGAACACTTTGTTTTGGTCACAAATAGCGGCTTGAGGAATGGATGGGTGTGAGGATCTTATGCTCCAGGTCATAGCAAGGTCAGACTAGACCCTTCATCACCCTCAAGGTCATCACTATTTGGCGGGCCTTTTGCATTAATTCTGTGGTATAATTTATATTAATCTTGCTTGTAGGCAAGAGCTGATTGTTTGAATAGGCTTACAATGGCTTGAGTAGTTCTTGAGGTCAAGAGGAGGTTATGATACAAATATTTGCTTGATGTCAAGGTCACTCTACAACCTTGATGGCATGTTTGAAGAAAAGCAAAAAGTTGAGATTTGTTTACATTGTTTGTGGTCACAGTGCAAACATTGAATTTTTCTAATCTGTCACATTGAATGTTCATCAATTACTGTTTTGTCAATTAATTTCTTGTGTGGGATAGCAAACAATGAATAATCACCATGATAACAGAAAATTGTGGTAATCTTCTGCATTCCCAAGATACATTATAATTACTTTCTCAGCAAAAATGGTGGTATTCATGAAACTTTCTGAAAGGGTACAGAATTGTAAAGTTAATAGAGATTTTGTTCAATGTTACCATTTTAGATGTTAACGTTGGAAACCTGATTGACGGCACCAGTCGGTAAGACTGAAGTCGTTCTCATCAGGTTTATTATGTATTCTACAGAAGTAATAGAAACAAATCCTTGGGTAGTTCACAAAAATCAGACTTTCTTTCGTACCCAAATTGGCCATGCTGCCTTGTTCCCATGAGAAAAACCCTTTCTTATGTCTTGAGATGTGCCCACCTTTGATGTTTTTATATCACATAGATCATAAAGAGATCATAAACAAAAAAACAGTTGGCTTTTTTAAAACTGTCATGGCCATACTCTTTTTGAGACGATATATAAAATAATTCTTCTTTGAAACATACCAAAAACACACAAACCCTGCACCAATCTGCAAACAGAATTGTTTTCATTCTGTACATGTGTGCATTGCCTCTAGCAGTGAAGTGATACAAGGGGCCAAGCTACCACTGGGAATATTGAGGTCAACAATTAGTATTGCTATGTAGTGAACAAATACAGTAGTTATTGTATCTTGCTGATTTTTCAAAATCTATACTGATTAGTGATTTATATGTTTTTCAAAATAAGAAGTTTTATATTTAATTTTACAAATCAAATAATGCTTTGTATTATTGAGTATAATATTCCTCTAATTACCTTCTTTTTAAATTCTATTCTCCCTCTGACTTTTTATTACGTCATGAGAATCATATTTTGAATTACAAATACATTTTGGTTCTGTCATTTAGACCAGAATTAATTTTAAAATGGACACTTAAATAGCAGAATATATATGACAAGGACAAAACATAATCTGTGTATTTTCTGTTATGTATGCAATTGATTTACTTTTCTGAAAACGCACTCTCTGGATTTCACTTGCATGATGCCAGAAATAGGGTAAAATACAGTGTGCCCTTTATACTTGTCTTATACTTTATACTGAGGTTGGGTCCATGATTAAGATTCATGTATTCCAGACTAGAGAGAGCAGGCAGGAAATCCAGCCATGCAATATAAGTCTCTAGTTTGCATCATAACGTTACGCAAATACTAAAGAATGTATAATTATGGAATAGTATACAGGAAGTGTGACCCCACTTGACAAGGTAACTCATACATTATTTATCTAGCAAGTATCTGGCCATGAATGTAGACTCCTCACAGGCTATTTGGATTTCACTCAGAATACATTTAGCCCTGATGCAATTTTAAATTTTACAGTGTTTAAGATAAAAAATTATGCTCGTCATATGCAAAAAAGAAAGGAGTTTTATTCGTGGGTTTATAGATGAGAAAACAAAGACAGGAAATGACAAGAATAATAAAGAGAAAGATGACTTGTCATGGCAATGCATCATGACAGGTGTCCAATGTATTTTGAAAGTTGATATTTGCAAAATGGTGGCAAAGTGGTGGTCCATTTGGCAGTGGACAGAAGTAAAGGGGTCACGTGGCTGGAGGGGGATGGTATTGCTCTGGAATTGTCAGATTTGGACCGCTGATTAAGGCATGCACTCAGAGGCATCACAAATGTCACTAACAGCGGCCATTCTGCCAAATCTTGTCTAAATTATGCGCTTCTCCCTTGACATTTCAGAGTCACCAAGGGAGAAGCCATTATCTACTTTCCAACTGACAAATGCCTTGGCAGGCCATGCAAATGAAGGCCCGGTGGCCATCGCTTGACTAGCCTATCATGACGACTAAATTTCAACAAATTGGCTAATTTTTGGACATGGTCATGCAAATCCCAGATGGATTGTCAATCTTGCCATTTTACAGGGTGAGTAACCTGCACCATAATGTAAAGAATAAGCAAATGTTCTCTCTAGGCCCTGAAGACAGACCTGCCAGAATCCTGCGGGACACAGAAGCCAATGCTGGCTGCACTGCAAGTTAAGAAACAGATCATTAGCATGAATAATGCGCAGGTCTCCATAGCACCTGCCAACCTCAAGAAACCAAATACCTACACACCTGCATCTGCTTGTCTTAATGTGGTAGGAAATACAAAGGACTATACCACACATGTTAATTAATTTATCTTTTCTCATGGTTTCAAATTTCACCTCTGACAAGGAACTCTTCCTGATCTGGACTTGGTTTTCAATAAAAAAGATCTGCCTGGTGAAGCATCTTTAGAGGATTGTATTTATCTAGAAGATATTCGCTGCTATTGTTTGACTTATGTTTTGATTAATGCACACTGATATGTAATATATGGAGTGTAGTTCATTTTGTATGGTAGTTATATATATATTAAGGAGATATAAATGTCTATGAGTAGAGTTCACTATATGCTACAGTTTTTATCAGATATCATAAATCTGGTAAAGTAATGAAACCAGGAAATGTCTTAAGGCATATTATGTAGATTTTGTTGATAATAGCCATATATTTAATAATAGTAGAACCACTCATTAACCTTGACCCAGCAGATCCTGTGATTGACTGTGATGTCATATCCAGGCAGCACTTATAACAGTAATGGTGATAACAACAGGAAATGACCAGTAATGGCCTTCAGAAGAACGTAAACCAAGACTTTTCTTAATCCACTAATGTGCAAAGTGCCCATGAAAACAATCATAATATATGATAAGAGGGACAATGGGTTTGTGGTAAACATTAAGATCAGAGTATGAGGTTGTGCGTTTAAAAGATATTTAATGTCACATTGGTTCTTCAATCCAATTATTGAAATATTCTGATCAAAGAAGCTACAATGAATTTAGCATTGCATTTCATGACATGCTTTTAAAATATCTTATGACATGCAGCTTTAGTGATGAAAGCCTTGGTGATGAAAGAATCTCGGCATTTGCTGGACACCAGCCTGTCTGAGTAGGTGCTATGATAGGAAGCTTTGTGATGCCTTGACATGCTTTGACCTTTTGTGCTCAAATAAATGAGATTACCATCTGAAGGATAATCTGAGCTAAGTAAGCATGGTCATGAAAATACTTTGGCAGATTTGTTTTGATTGTTTTCTTATTATATCATGCAGCATGATTGGTTTTCACCGTTGGCTATCCAGTGTTAGTTCTCCATGTTACATTTCAGAGATTAACGTCCAGTGTTACTTCCCAGTGGTACATTTCATTGTGGAATTAATTAAATTTCTGAGTCCAACATTCAGAGATCATCATATGGACATTTAGTGTTAGTTCCCAGTGGGATGTCTGAGAGGTAAATAGGGAAACATCAGGTGTTAGTTCCAGTGGGATGTTTGAGAGATAAATAGGGAAACATCAGGTGTTAGTTCCAGTGGGATGTCTGAGAGGTCAACATACAGACATCCAGCATTAGTTCCCAGTGGGATGTCTGAGAGGTCATTTTGGAGACATCCAGTGTCAACGAACAGACATCCAGCATTAGTTCCCAGTGGGATGTCAGAGAGGTCATTTTGGAGACATCCAGTGTTAACGAACAGACATCCAGCATTAGTTCCCAGTGGGATGTCTGAGAGGTCATTTTGGAGACATCCAGTGTCAACGACCAGACATTCAGCATTAGTTCCCAGTGGTACATTTCAATGGTACAGGTCAACATATAGATATTTAGACAAGTGGTCAAACAAGAGACAACCAGGCAATTAGTGACTGATAGCTTCCTTCTGAAATTGAGACAAATCTTCAATGTTTGTGCAAGCAGACCAACATTCAAAAGTCCATGACAGAACAATCTTCTAAGAACTCCATAGAATATATCATGTCAGAAAAGATTTAAGTGTAGTAATTATATATTTTGGTCACAAATATTGTGTAGCGCCATGGGGCAGATCCTTGTATTGAAATTGGCAAGTGATGAGCAAATGGGGAATGGCAGC
Organism: Amphiduros pacificus; assembly: GCA_949316495.1. Classification (NCBI taxonomy): domain Eukaryota; kingdom Metazoa; phylum Annelida; class Polychaeta; order Phyllodocida; family Hesionidae; genus Amphiduros; species Amphiduros pacificus. The sequence continues at coordinate 9,280,846 of OX439010.1, forward strand.
ATGTCATGGGGCATGCTGAGGAATTCAGATCAGGATGTAATGATCACATGGGGCCGAGCAATCAGTCGTCTAACTACACTCAGATGACATGGATTTGGTGTTGAGCTCAATTTGACATTTCTGGCCTGTTAGAGACAAATCAGTGCTGTTGTCAACAAATAGGTTATTCTGCGATCAATGTCTAATCTACCATGTATCTCAGTAATCTCCAGATATCAAATGTCAATAAAGTGCTGTCTCCTATTTCTTTTGTGCCATAGAAAATACCTTCTAAAATGTCAGCAGGTTAAGGATTTGAACTATAACTAATATCAGGAATAGGATACCATGTTATATATATGCTGCACACAATATCATTAAATTGATACCGAGTTCTATTCTAGATTATCAAAATATTAATGTGATATGATACACAGACATGTATATATGGTGAAATATCGAAAGAATGACCCATGTATAAGTTCTTTTGTTTCAACCAAGTATCCCTACGATCAATATGGGAGCACTCCAGAATGGCCAGGGTTGACTGGCTATAGTTGATAGCCAGAAACATGGCATTTTCACATTGGTTACTATTCCATGTCCTGGTTGTGGCTACCTTTATCACCATCTCGTGTACAGCCCCATACCACTATTTGCCCTTTTTTGCAATAATCTATTGCTTTTTAACATGAATTGGAACCTTTATATTTTGGCATGAATGCAAAGATGATGAGCCTGCAGTTTTTAAACAAGATTAAGAGGCTGTTTCTAACAGTAACGTCTTCTAACAGTAACGTCTTCTAACAGTAATGTCTTCTAACAGTGACGTCTTCTAACAGTAACGTCTTCTAACAGTAACGTCTTCTAACAGTAACGTCTTCTAACAGTAACGTCTTCTAACAGTAACGTCTTCTAACAGTAACGTCTTCTAACAGTGACGTCTTCTAACAGTAACGTCTTCTAACAGTAACGTCTTCTAACAGTAACGTCTTCTAACAGTAACGTCTTCTAACAGTAACGTCTTCTAACAGTAACGTCTTCTAACAGTAGCGTCTTCTAACAGTAACGTCTTCCAACAGTAACGTCTTCCAACAGTAACATCTTCCAACAGTAACGTCTTCTAACAGTAGCGTCTTCTAACAGTAACGTCTTCTAACAGTAACGTCTTCTAACAGTGACGTCTTCTAACAGTAACGTCTTCTAACAGTAACGTCTTCTAACAGTAACGTCTTCTAACAGTAACGTCTTCTAACAGTAACGTCTTCTAACAGTAACGTCTTCTAACAGTAACGTCTTCTAACAGTAACGTCTTCTAACAGTAACGTCTTCTAACAGTAACGTCTTCTAACAGTAACGTCTTCTAACAGTAACGTCTTCTAACAGTAACGTCTTCTAACAGTAACGTCTTCTAACAGTAACGTCTTCTAACAGTGACGTCTTCTAACAGTGACGTCTTCTAACAGTGACGTCTTCTAACAGTGACGTCTTCTAACAGTAACGTCTTCTAACAGTAGCGTCTTCTAACAGTAGCGTCTTCTAACAGTGACGTCTTCTAACAGTAGCGTCTTCTAACAGTAACGTCTTCTAACAGTAACGTCTTCTAACAGTAACGTCTTCTAACAGTAACGTCTTCTAACAGTAACGTCTTCTAACAGTAACGTCTTCTTATTTTGCTTATCTAAACAATGAATACCCACATAATGCTAACAAATTATGTCCATATAAAATTTTATTTTGAAAATAGTCACTTAAAACTGAAGGCACCAAGTGAAATATTCCTCACCTGACAAATCATGACTTAATAGAGCAGATTATAAACATAAATAAGAGATTTATAAAAAAATAGATATTTTACCTTAATATATTACATTTAACACCAACAACAGGGTATTTGATGACACCTTGCTAATCATTTGCAAAATTTATTATATTTATTCAAATATATATGTACCAGAAAAACTAAAATCATTTTTGTCCTTATTATAAAGTCATTTGTTCTTTTTTATGTTTTGCTAATAGTGCTTGCCTTGCCTTTTCAACCAGTAACATTTTGGAAGAGATTAAGTGTATTGAGTAAAGATATGAAGCTTTATTTGGTGAGTCAGATACTGAGTGGTTTTTTGATGCATCACATGAATTTATGTGGAAAAAATCTTGAAGAATGAGAGGAGAAAGATAATAACAGGAAACATCTCCATTATGGAATTCGATCGTTGATATAGGCTGTAGCTGTAAACAACAAAGGAACATGAACTCGAAGGTTGCGACTGAGTTTAACCTTTGACCCAGCTTCCTCTGCTGCCCAAGACTTGGTATGACCTCAAGGGCAGCAGTGCTGATGATCCTGGGAATACATGGGTCGTCTCATATTAAAACAAAGCGATAGCACGTGTCACATTGAAGCATGTTATAGGTCCAACAGGAGACAAACACAGGCCCTGGCAAGGTCCTAATTTGAATGGACACAGCTTGGGAGGACTTGGTGTCAAAGGCCCTGATTTGTTGGACATAAATAAGGAAGTTGGGTGCGACCACAGCTCTAGCCATGGCCATAAATTGACCACCATGCCATATTTCCGTGATCCAATTAGAGCATAGCTCGACAGCCTCTGACCACAAGGTTAGCTTTCATCAGCATTAGGCCCCTTTTTGATACAACTACACCACACACATAACCCATTTCCCCCAGGTATCTACCCACATTTTTTACATGAACTTAGGTGACATCAAGTTCACTGAACAGGCAGTGCATCTGGACCGATGACCTCTACAAGTACTTTGATCACAAAACAGGAATCTGGCAGAGCTATCTGTCGAATTTAGCACCAGAAAAGTGGTATGTGATGAGGTCACTTCCTGTTTGCCACTTCACAAGACATCTAACCATCATGGTGCCTCCCACTTGAAGGTCAAATAACATAGGTCATCAGACACCAGTCATGTGACTTGGATCAGGTGCCAGAGGTCATGTGACTCAGTCATGTGACCAAGGTCAGTCGTAAAAGGTCATGTGAGAGACAAGAGAGAGATGGTTTGCACTCAGCAATGTTAAAGGGCTGTGTCAAGCGGGCAATCTATTACCAGGTGACAAGGCCATACAACCGGTCCCTGCTCAAGAACGTCACACAACACAGCAAAATTATGCCATCTCACTTCAGACGAGTATGAGTGTTAGCAAATAATATCTGCTTAAAAAGACTCGCATTTCCCAGCCAATAGAACTACATGTCCATAATTGTTTAGTCCTTGCCTTTTTCATTCTTTTAACCTGTCAATTATTTCGACCTTATTTGTACTGTCATTGACTGGAATACTTCAGATAAAGAAATATAAAGCAGGTAGTAGATATATTTAGAATGATGTACTTTCTATTCTTTGCAGATGTGATTCATCACTAGTCTAGACTCCATTAAACTGAGTGATGTAAATAAATTCTTCAACTTTTTGTTTTCATGTGTAGAATGCTATTTTCTAGGCAAAAGAAATTCACCACATCTGCACATAAAAGTCAATTATATCTGCACACAAATAAAAAAAATGAACACATTCATGAAAAGATATGCTTTACCTAAGTAATCATATGTGTATATGTATTTGAACACACATATAAACATGATAAGCGTGGTGGGTGATGTCAGGCTGGCATGTGTTCTGTTTGGAGCAGGTGGATATAGATCCAACCTGTCCATGAGTGAGCAGCCTGTGTGTGCTATAATCTGTACTGATAATCATTCAAAGTACTTATCACGGTTTCCCTCACAGTTTTGCATAAAACGTAAAGCCATAATTTGAGCCTTCCACTTGGCTAGATGTTACTCTCCGCCCACATATTGATGCTGATGGATAATGTTACCCATATTTCCTGCCCAGATATTCACAATATTAATGCTACTGGGTATTGTGACCCCTTTTCCCCTCCCAGACATCAATTCTAGTGGGTATTATGACCACTGTTCCCCTCCAAGATATCAGTTCTAGTGGATAATATGACCCCTGTTTTCCTACCAGATATCAATGCTAGTGGGTATTGTGACCCCTTTTCCCCTCCCAGATATCAATTCTAGTATTGTGACCTCTTTTGCCCTCCGAGATACCAGTTCAAGTGGATATTATGGACCATATTTCCCTCCCAAAATATCAGTTCTAGTGGATATTACCCAGATTTAGTTTGGTAATATGACCCCTACTCCCTGCCCAGATATAACTCTAGCTGGCAATATGGCCCCTACTCCCTGCCCAGATATAACTCTAGTTGGCAACATGGCATCCCACTCCCTGCCCAGATATCACTCTAGTTGGCAATATGACCCCCACTCCCTGCCCAGATATCACTCTAGTTGGCAATATGACCCCCACTCCCTGTCCAGATATCACTCTAGTTGGCAATATGACCCCTACTCCCTGTCCAGATATCACTCTAGTTGGCAATATGACCCCTACTCCCTGTCCAGATATAACTCTAGTTGGCAACATGGCATCCCACTCCCTGCCCAGATATCACTCTAGTTGGCAATATGACCCCTACTTCCTGTCCAGATATCACTCTAGTTGGCAATATGACCCCTACTCCCTGTCCAAATATCACTCTAGTTGGCAATATGACCCCTACTCCCTGCCCAGATATCACTCTAGTTGGCAATATGACCCCTATTCCCTGGCTAGATATCACTCGAGTTGGCAATATGACCCCTACTTCCTGTCCAGATATCACTCTAGTTGGCAATATGACCCCTACTCCCTGTCCAGATATCAATCTAGCTGGCAACATGACCCCTACTCCCTGTCCAGATATCACTCTAGTTGGCAATACGACCCCTACTCCCTGTCCAGATATCACTCTAGTTGGTAATATGACCCCTACTCCCTGTCCAGATATCACTCTAGTTGGCAATATGACCCCTACTCCCTGTCCAGATATCACTCTAGTTGGCAATATGACCCCTACTCCCTGCCCAGATATCACTCTAGTTGGCAATATGACCCCTATTCCCTGGCTAGATATCACTCGAGTTGGCAATATGACCCTTACTTCCTGTCCAGATATCACTCTAGTTGGCAATATGACCCCTACTCCCTGTCCAGATATCAATCTAGCTGGCAACATGACCCCTACTCCTTGTCCAGATATCACTCTAGTTGGCAATACGACCCCTACTCCCTGTCCAGATATCACTCTAGTTGGTAATATGACCCCTACTCCCTGTCCAGATATCACTCTAGTTGGCAATATGACCCCTACTCCCTGTCCAGATATCACTCTAGTTGGTAATATGACCCCCACTCCCTGTCCAGATATCACTCTAGTTGGTAATACGACCCCTACTCCCTGTACATATATCACTCTAGTTGGCAATATGACCCCCACTCCCTGTCCAGATATCACTCTAGTTGGCAATATGGCATCCCACTCCCTGCCCAGATATCACTCTAGTTAGCAATATGACCCCTACTCCCTGTCCAGATATCACTCTAGTTGGCAATACGACCCCTACTCCCTGTCCAGATATCACTCTAGTTAGCAATATGACCCCTACTCCCTGTCCAGATATCACTCTAGTTGGCAATATGACCCCCACTCCCTGTCCAGATATCACTCTAGTTGGCAATATGGCATCCCACTCCCTGCCCAGATATCACTCTAGTTAGCAATATGACCCCTACTCCCTGTCCAGATATCACTCTAGTTGGCAATACGACCCCTACTCCCTGTCCAGATATCACTCTAGTTAGCAATATGACCCCTACTCCCTGTCCAGATATCACTCTAGTTGGCAATATGACCCCTACTCCCTGTCCAGATATCACTCTAGTTGGTAATATGGCATCCCACTCCCTGTCCACATATCACTCTAGTTAGCAATATGACCCCTACTCCCTGTCCAGATATCACTCTAGTTGGCAATATGACCCCTACTCCCTGTCCAGATATCACTCTAGTTGGCAATATGGCATCCCACTCCCTGCCCAGATTTCAGCACATCGCGGCAGGTAGCATGTAGGTGTTTGGCACATGCAGGCGAGGCTGTCACTGAGCTCTGTGATGAATGGGGCTAATTAAGGTAAAAGGGTGAGCTGACATGGGTGAGGGTGGACATCACGTGGGTCCGGCAACAAAACCTGCTGATGAATACCACTCCAAGATAAGGTCAAATCCAATCACCTCCATATGAAATAGATGAAGCACTCTTTTAAATTGAAATAAATACTCTAGATAGTCTGATTTTATCAGGTTTTCTTAATGGTTTTTTGGAGTTGAGAGATGTTTTTTTTTATCTTTAATGGATGTAAATCAAAGCAAAACTTATTTTTCATAATTCAAATAAAATATTATTTATGATGAATTAATGTAAAGAATTCAGATATTTAACATAGGATTTGTAAGAAGATCTTTACAGTTACATATGTTTAAGGTACCTACAGCTTCCAAATCTGATGAATTCATGACAGAATTATTCCTATAGCTGAGATATTTATTTTAGAAACAAAAGATGGAAGTGCAATTATCTTTATTAATAGTAATAGCTATAGTAATTATTTATTTTTTGACTTTATTGTTCACTTAAACTTGTTCTGTGATATTTATCTGTGATCTGTAACTTACCTTTTTATGTGGTATTTATCATGACCTTTTCAAGTGATTTTCTATGTGGCTTTTTTGCCTGATAGTCATCTTAATCATTTTGCATAAGATATTTTTCATGTTTCCTGGAATTTCCAGGTAATTTTAAAGGATGATTTTAAGTTTGACCCTTATTGAATAAGAAAGCCACAAAGCAGACAAACTGTGGGCAAATATAGAATTGTTCTATGTTAAAGACTCCAGGGAGCTAATTTAAAATTATTGAATTACAATAAAGTTTGGTTTTGACAATTCTTTATAATTTTGGCCTCTGATAATTACTTGTCTTGCATAATTTTTGTCACCAGAAACATTATATGTTTGGATTTAATTAATGTCAGCTTATCAAACAAGTTTAATGGCAAATTCTCCCGGACCATGTAAGCTTATAATTACCAACCAACTTCAATGCCTTTTATTTTTGCATTGTGATATAAGTTTTAAAGTTATCAGATTGGAAAAGAAGATACAATATTATTACACATATTCATAGTGTCCTAACTATGTATATAAGCCTTATTTTTATAATGTAATACAATATCTATTGATAAATGTGATGTCCAACAAAAAGTGCCATTACACAATGTAATATTAAACTTTCCTGACAATGTTAGACTTATTTTGCGAGAAGATTATATGTGATGGGGCCAAGATTAATATTTTATTCACATAAATGCCTGTAGACATCTTCAGCCCATTAAATCTGTGATGTACCTTTTTGCTTTTATGATAATCCTACAAGAGATAGGATTAGGCTTATGACTCACTCAAGACTCTTAGATAATAGACTTTTTTTTCGTAAAGTTGATTGATGTAAATGAGTTACGTCTTTGTTTATTTGTAGAACAGCAAGATCAAATGACACATTAAGATATTCTAACTTTGAAAAATGGCATCATATAAACAGGTCCTATAGTGTTGTCAGTAACAGGAAATGCTATATTTCGTAATGTTTCTTCACATGAGCACAAACTGAATTTAACTTAGTTCATATATGTGGCAAATTGTTATGATAAAATGTACAATGCGGCAAATGTGACAGGGGAATCAAATACAAATTTATGAATGATTCGACAAGTTTAAGTCACTAATCAGTAACCTATCCTAAACTTTGCACTTCTGTGTCCTTAAATAAGACTATTGGTTTTATGGTGATCAAGACATTGTAAAATGATGAATAAAACTTTGATGTCATATTAGTTTGTAGGAGTGTGACTGCATTGTTTAATCTAAAAACAGATATAAATAACTTTTGGTATGATAAGTAAATCATAATCAGATTGGGACCAGACAGGACGCAGATTGGTGTTGGGTCATTTAAGAGCACCAGCCTGAAAAAGGCATTAAATTGTCCTGGCTAATCTATAGTATTTCTGGACAAACATGTAGGTCTTGATAATTGTTCTACATCTATAAGTTTACTCTTGGCATCCAGCCAAGAGTGCAAGATTGCTATTCTTTACAGCCATGTATATATCAAACACACTTAAACTTTGGATAAAGTGAGAAGTCTTCATTTTGTCCTCATCCTTTCAGAGACATTTATTGTTTTAAAGAAAATTGTTGAGATAGTTTTAGAGTTTACTTCGAAAGACACTTTGTTTCCTGTAATATGACTTTTTATTTAAAAAAACTTTGTCTCACTCAATGGGAAATATATTGTAATATATAAGACAGAAGATTTTCTTGTGTAACCCAGATTATGTACTTTTACTGAATATAATTAGATTTAATAAAACTTACCTAATGTGTTGTCAGGGGAGATATGAAAAAGATTAAAAGACATTGATTAATATCAGAACTTATCAAAAACAAAATTAACAACTATGAATAGGACATATATATGGTGAATATATTTTAAGATTTAATCTCTGAAATGAATGACACAATGCAATTGTATCAGACCTTGTAGCAAGCATACTATACAACTTATGATGAAAACATATTTGTTATGATGAAAAAATGGATTGGCACAATATGATAACAATGACCAAACAAGTATTTATTATTATAAACACTGAAATTCTCTTTAGTTTGACACTTAGAATGGTCAGAAATCTAGAAAAGATTTCTTGTATGTTATTTTAATGATATAAAGATGTGCAGATATTTCCTGTTCTTGAAACTATGACAAAAGAAAGAAACCTGATAAACCCGGAATAATTCAATAAAGAAATTATTGCCTTTGTGAAGGTTAGCTGATATTTTGTGATTAATTTCTCGCAAATAGAAACGATGAGGAATTTGAGCTAGAAATGAATGACACTAGATTCTCATTAAAGACAAGTACAATGGTTATACCATGTCTAGATTTCTCCTAGTAATGATATGCATAAGAACTGCAAATTAAATATTCTTCAAGTCTTCCCCAAGAATATGCAGTAATTTGCAATTCATGGCAAATTTTCTTTATGATTCGCAATCCCCTGTGTGCGAAACTGGGGCGAATTGTATCTGTGGGCTCCTCCAATGAGATTTGAGAATCAAAATATGGATGCAGCAATCAATAATATGCCTCCCCATATTGTATTCAGTCAGGACCTTATCTAATTTTGCAGGTTGTATTTGCGCTGTATTTGTGTTGTATTTGCAGCAATCATCGGCAATTGAGACTGCGAGTAACACCACCAGACACTTTCTGTGAGACTTATTGATAAAGCGAGCATCCCTTACATGATGTAATTGAGGGGTCGTAGATGAACTATTGGGGGATATTTGGTCCTGATAAGCTAACACTGTGGTGTCACAGTAAACCGGGTAATCCACCGACTGAAACTTGCCTGATCTGCTTACCAAGATAATACAGTTCTGTGATCATCTGCTGCAGACTCAAACAAGGAGACTTCTACATCCTGTGTCGTTTAATAAAGTGAAATGAATCCTCATAAACATAAAGATCTCATCTAACGTTTTAATTCTTTGGTTATATCCTGTCTTAGTTTGATTTAGAATGTCTTACCTGATGTGAGTGAAATTATGTTTGGATTTAAAGAAAGAAAATAATTATCTAGGAGAATATACCTTGAAATACAAGATAAACCTCAGACATATAATGATATGCGCAATTTTCACACATTTGTAGCAGAATGTTGGTATGTTCAACAATATCAAAACTTCTTTTCATTTATAATGATTTATTTATCATCTCTGATATCGTGATCTACAAAAAATAACACATATTTCCAGAATGATTATTGTGTATTATCAATTTCCTATGTATTTTACTATACAAAAATGTACTATTGTGTAAGTTTTTGAGAGAATAACATATCATATTTCATGCCTAAGAGGACTATTTCATCTAAAATGTTGTGATTAATTGAATTATATTTTCAAAAAACAATTCTAATATGTTGTCATATATTTTCTTCGCTATCCAAACATTCTGTGATTTTGGATCAGGATGATATTCTATACTTTCACAATATGTATAGTATTTATATCACTTATAACAAACTCAGATTAAAAAAGAAATTAAAAAATGGTAACAGCACACAATAAATGCAGAATTGTAACAAGGTGTTTCCTGATAAATGTAATATTATTTATTAGTCAGGATACGACTTTTTAATGTTGTAATCCTCTGACGCTATAGGCCAATGTATTTTATACCATTCAGTGGGCACGTCAATTCTGGTACACAACTTACATAATAATTCTAATAATATGCATTAATACAAAGGTAGTAAATCGTGAAAAAAGTCACACATCCGTGCACAGTTTTGGCATATTGCACCTCTGGGGGTCGGAGAATAAAGTCGAACTGCAACATAAACTAGTAGAATGGTTGCGGAACATTTGTGGCGCGTGTAAGCTCGGTGTGTGGGCCGAGAATGCCCAGACATGTAGCCTATTTGGAAACAGTGTTTATGGAACCTTTGCTAGTTGTGTGAGATATAGTGTGAGGCGTGGAGATGGCGTTTATGGTCAGCACCCATACATAAATGTCACCCGCTCCCTGACTTATTGATAACCCAGCACAGACCGATATCAGCAGACAATCTTATGTGACCGTCACAGTTTGCATGTGTGTGTGCATATATATATATATAGCAAAAGATATATGGGGGAAGGATCTATAAAAGAGACTATATTTACAATATTACATGCTTATGTAGCTTACATGCTTATTTATGTTTTGATATTAATTCATGTATGTGTTCATCAACTACTTCCATTTTGTTTTTATTAGGTACTATCCCATGGTTTTGATTATTATTTTTTGTATGAGCATCAAAAGACAGTTAACAATTATTTTCCAGATTGATTCTTTTGAAGTCAAATATTTGTATTGCACACTTTCAACTCAAGTTAAGTGTTCATCAAAATGACCCAAAGAAATAACCGTTTTTGTTTCATACTAAAGTGACACCTAGTGGCAGTTTCTGATCAGGCATTTGGGATATGGAAAAGGTGCTAAATATCATTTGCAGACAGAAATGTGCACAGCCAAGTTTGACAGTTTCAGTGAAAATGTCCATGTTTATCAGATGAATATCTTTGTATCTGGAACTGAGCCATTGATGCAATTATCCTATTTAATTTCATTAATTAAACGAATGGAGGCAGCTGTTTCCGCCAAACCCAAGAAAAACTGGATCAACATGTAAGCCCATTAAATATCTCCAACCAATTCCTTTGGTAGTTCCAACAGCTAAAGATATTGCATGTTTTTCTGTTAAATATATATTCACTAATATCTGGAGAATTCTTATCTCATTGATAAATTTGTATCCTATGAGAATTCGTTAATAGAAACAATTTGAGCCCATCGCTGTATTTTCAGCATCGCTTTGGCATGCCAGAGCCTTGTCAAACACACTCAATGAGGATATATGCAAATACTAATTGAATTAATCTAGTTAATCTAAGTAATTAGTGGCTGATGATTTACAGATATAGCTGTGAAGGAAACAGCAGCATAGTGCAAAGAAACCTTGAGAGGAACATATTGTACTGTGTTATATTCCATCTCAATTTGCTGTGATAAAATTATTTTATAGGGAGCTCTTGGTTAAGTGGAATTTGAATATGTCATAGTAACATTTCTGTGTGCAGACAGGAGACGAGTAGGGAAACTCATTTTTAACCAGTTTGTTGATTTTGTGAACACATTTCAGATGATTTCAAATGTTGATATCTGTTTACCTTGAAACCTTTAAGAAGGTTTTATCTGTGTTTTGTTTTCATAGATGGCTCATAGATTGTTTCCTCAATGGAAATATTTATGATCATACTCTTTAAAAAAATTAGATTAGATGTGCAAAACACAAGTACAAGTGTTTGGTCAAAGAATGGTGTTTGTCTTTCATATGGACGCAATATATACAATGGCCATGAAATGTCGCACAAGTTAAGAAATCACTTTCATAAAAAGGCCAGCATGTCAGCGCCTTGACATTGAATCTTTTATCTTATTCTTGGGTATTCCAAGCCATATCCCATACTTGATGTTTTGTGCTGGCTCAGTGCTCATAGCACAGCAAACCTCACATTGATTGGCAAATCAGCCTTCCTGGACAGAATTCTTAATGTATCTACAAAAGCCACCATTGGCTTTTCTTGTCTTTTCATTTCAGCAATACCCTTTAAGCTGCCTAATTAGATTTTGCTGCTATTTTTTATCTCCACAATTTTATTATACAATCTATGTTGTGTTAATCAATATATGTTTGCCTGTCATTGATAATTTGAAACTCATTCTGACTTGACATTCCACCTGACCTCACAGTGCTGCCTGACCCTACAGTGTCGCCTGATCACACAGTGCTGCCTGACCTCACAGTGCTGCCTGACCTTGAATTGCAGCCTGACTTGACATTCCACCTGACCTCACAGTGCTGCCTGACCTCACATTGCTGCCTGATCTCACATTGCAGCCTGACTTGCCATTGCCACCTGACCTCACAGTGCTGCCTGACCTCACATTGCTGCCTGACCTCACATTGCAGCGTGACTTGCCATTGCCACCTGACCTCACAGTGCTGCCTGACCCTACAGTTGTGCCTGACCTCGCATTGCTGCCAGAAGTCTCTTGTGGCAGCAGAATGGTGGACTCTGTACTATAAGTCCTGCGTGCCCTGTCATTAGCTCCATGATCAGTGTAATACCATTTTACTGGCCACGACCTTTAATCAATAAACCACACCAACCCCCCTCACCAACTTCTGCCAATTGCAGGCTTAAACTGATTCCTACTTGTTGCTCACAAATTACACGACCTTTGCTTCCATATCATAATCGCAAAATGTAATCTGCGGAGTCAGACGTGGACAATGAGTGAAAAATGGGAAAGCGTTGAGGTGGAGATGATAATTGACTCAAGCAACACACGGAATATTGAATTATCTGGCCAAGTTGACCACTAAATCTGCCCAGTAAAATAAACGCCAGCTCCAGTGACCTCTCCCCACTGACCAGGCCGTCACTATCGCCAGCCTCTTTAATCAATACATTCCCTCTGAGACCATGGATAGAGAATACATTTGCCAAGGATTTTAATGCATTATATATTTATATATTATAAGGGGAATTCAGAAGAAAAAAATAGATATTAATATATTGAATCATGTGTTAAATCTTTTTTTAATGATAATGATATGTATGAATATTTGATCTTGACTGAGTTTTTAGCCCCTCCTCATGTCAGGACCCTCGCAGCATATAAAGATTCATAAGGGATGGTAACAGTCAATATTTGATCTTGTTTACTGAACAATACATTTGTGTCAGATTTCATATGCTAAGACTCAGTATCTTATCTTTCTTACAAAAACAGGTTACAGAAAGTTAAAGGATAAACTCAGACAGTTTTTGCCACCCAAAACATTCTTCCTTTTCTTGCATACTTTGATATAGAGTTTCAGAAAACATTTTTCATGGTAAATCTATCTTATTTATTAGGTTTTGGAAAGGTTACATGCTTTTTTTTAAAAAAAAAATTCCTAGAGTTACTTATTTGTATCTATTGTATTTAATCATAGTTGGGATTACAATTATTTTTTTAGGATGAGAAAGATTGAGTCTGTCTATTGTATATGTTTTGTGTAACACCAAATCTCATTGACTCAGATCTATCTAATTCTTGCTTGATATTTGACCAGTTTCCTTTTAAAATGTTCATCACAATTTCGATCAAGATATTTCAAACTTAACTCTTGAATAGACTGTTATTTCCAAATTTCTCAGTTTTCAATATATGAATTCAGATAAGACTGAATTGCTCATTAAAGATTATTATAATCATGATTTTGGATAATAACCTGTTGAAGTAATAGTAGAATTGCTTTTGAATTTGACAAAAAAAGCCAGAAGTCTTCGAGTGAACTCATCGGGGAGGAGATAATCAACCTTATTTGGCATCATGTGCTGCCCCCTATTAGATCCCTGTCTTGGTTCATAGGAAGAGTTGAAAGTGGCCAAAATAGGACCGCCAGATTAGGTAAGGCTGGGTTATGGTGAGGATCACTGGGTGACATTGGAGCGGATGGGTTAGCCCGCAGGTGTTCTGGGGATATCAAAGTCAAAGCCACGCTTGGGGTATAGCAGAGAAGAGGTCTCCCATGGAGGAAGAGTGCGGTGAATCCCACCCAAACTTGCTATCTAATGCTTTTTTAGCTGGCGGACAAAGGGATATGGCGCAAGTGATTGCATCAGCATCACAAATGAGCCAAGATCACAGTCCAACTAGGCGGGGATAAGGATGTTCTCGCCAGAGACAATCTGATCTGGCACCTCTTTCTAAAAATGCCTCAAACACGTAACCACCGCCACCTTATCACCACAAAAAGAACTAAGGTCGTCAGATGTACGATTCAAGGTCACAGGGCCACAGAAATCTCAAGATGTGCCTGAAAAGTGATTTTCTGGATGAAATGTACATGATGATAGTGGCCATGATCATATTTCAGCAGCAACCATGGAAAGAGAGTGATTAGATTTTCACATTGTTTCACAAAACAGCGAATATTTCCTAATTTGTCATTTTGTCCTCTATGAGCTTTATTACCTTGCATTTTTATTTCCACATAAACTATTCCCTATTTATCATTGTATCTGGTGTATTATTTCAGAGATGTAATTTAGAACCATTTTCTGTTATTCTGGTGCAAATTATAAACTAGTTTAATAAATGTTTGCCTTGCATGGAGATAATTTTAGAGAGATTATCACAAATAATACTCTGCATTACATCGGTAGTATGCAGCTTTATACCTTTGGAGGCAGGGACTGATATGAGAGAGGTTCTGTTATAGAGGGAACACAAATAATGTATTCCATAAATCTTAACGAAAAAGGAATCTCTTTTATACAAGTTGCCAAAAATGTATTGAGATATGGCAATTTTAACAAGTTTTTTGCAAGTTTTGCAGTTTTTGCGAGTAGGAAAAAGTTTGAACAAATTGTTTTCGGAAATAACAAGAGGAGTGAAATTTTATTACATTATAAAAAAGGCAATGGAATCGTACTATTCTTTTTTAAAGAGGAAATTAATATATATTGATTATGCTTGTCAACTATTCTCCATAATGATAAAAATTGTGGTCACTGTGCACTTCTCAAACATACATCTGATGGCAAACTGAGCAGAGATCATTACCCAACACTACACAGGAAGCTCTGGAAGTCAGATATCAGATGGCGAGAAGTTAGCCACTGGCTATTGCTGACCTACTCGGCCGGAAATTGACGCAGCACAGCTGATCACTGCGAGGAGGCAAACGGCACACGCAGACTCGGCCATCACAAAGCCTGCACTGTCAGGCCCATTAAGTAGGTACCAATAAACTAGGCCACAATCCCATCAAAAGCCATTTACACTGATATAAAACCAGGTAATTCTGCCTTTCAAAGGCCTTTTTTATCCGTGGCCAGAGGGAGGCTAATAATGTCTGTGCTGTAGTATAAGATCTGCTTTATTTCATCATAGTTGATGAAGTATATATGGCCGTAGTGCTCTTCTTTCTTGCCTTACTTATCAGACATTTTCCTGTATTCTGTATCATATTCCAAGGAATTAGAATGGCCAAAAATTTTCAAATCATTTTTTTCCTTCTTTCAAATGAACTTTGAGAGTCGTAATTTTATACTTTTTGCAAACTTAGCATTACAGATTTTTTTCTGAAGATGATATCTTATATTAAAGTTAAGAAATACATGTTTTGACAAAACTGGGAAAGTGATATTCATTATGAAATTAAATCCTGCTGGGTTTTTTTTCCTGTTACACTTCTTTTGAGATGTTTTCAAACAGATTTATCTAATAGCTATTTTTAATGCAATTATGATATTATCTAGTGTGTAAGCTATGTTTAAATAAAGAATATTGCAATGATATTAAATATATTTTACAAACATGTATGATTCAAAAGGAGGTTTTATGTAATTATGATATATGTGGAACCCTACTTTTTAGCCTGCAATCAATAATTGTTTCATGGATACGACAATAATATTAAGTCTTTTTTCCACACAGGCTTGACTTAAAGGGACAAGCCCTAATTCTGTATTAAGTAGCGGTGCAAATGTCTTCATCAGAAACACCTGATGCCCCAGACACGCAGTGCAAAGCAATGAATGGCAGAGATTGTGGATGCAGCCTGCGGACAAAAAGCAAATACGACCCCTGCCTACAAGGATTGTCACACTCAGAAACCCTTTATACACATGAAATCCTATAGGTATTGTCTGGTTTCATTTTATTATTGTGGTGTTTCTTGTCTTTTAAATGCTGAGAAAAAGTTAATGTTTGTCTAGCTATTATGCAGGAGTATCGATATTTAGTGTTAGTAAATGGATATATTCTATTTGTATTATGGTTTAATAAGACATTGGTATTGGCCATGAGGTTTGGTTTTGAAAAGGTATAGATTTCTAGGACCAAGGAATCCTGGATACGCCACTGACCACAGTCTGACCCAGAACATCTTCACACAAACACACCAGTAGGTGGCGCTTGAGAAAGCCACCAGGTGTCACCCTGAGCCCATTTGCAGCATCCGACTGTGCAGACATAATTGCTTCTTATATATAAGGTCATGTTCGGGTTGGGCAGAGAGGCCTAACATGTGTGATTTATGAATTAGGTCCTAAAGTTCCTTTGGGACAAGCTCCACCCACCTATTAAGTACGCACAACAGAAAAATGTAAACTGCCACCTGGTGGGTTCTCAGAACATGATAAATGTCCTTGGGGTATTAAGATATCACAAACAGCTTACAGTTTATTGCCATCTTCAGTGGACTCAGTGGTGTCCTAAGGCTTCCAGGTATATTTTCAGTTATTTGATCAACATCATTCTGTGAACAAGCTTAAATATACATTGTTTCCCAACCAATCAACATATCCCTTGATAGATCCTTTAAAAAACACCATATCAGAAATGTAAATTCTGTAAATTTTTAGGTTGTGCATTAAATTAGTAATCATATGTATTGTTATTTACTCTGATCATCATATCAAGTGTTGCTGTTTTCAGTGAAAAATATTAACCATGATGTGAATGTTTTTCATTTTGAAATCAAGCAAAAAGATATAATATGTGAGGATATTATTGTCAATGTATGTGAAGATATAATCATCTAATTTCAGAGATACAGACCTGTATAAGAGATGCTTTTGGAGATAAGGACTTGATATATACACAGAAATAAAGAAAACACTCTTGGCTAGAATTAACGACAAGTAACCTTGAATGTCCTCAACCTAGGGACACACTTAATGACTTGTTGTGAACACAACAATACCCTAATATCACTCGCTTTCATTGTGTATGGACTGGGTAGCATATAGATATGACCTTGTGGCCCTGAGGCCCTTGTCTGCATACCAGGAGGTCATGAGGATGACCTGCTGGGCGGGGACCTAGAGCTGGGACCTCCCCTGCGAACTTGAATAGACTACTGATTATTGGGCCTATGATAGGTCATGTCTTCCTTGCCCAAACACTGCCCCTTTGAAAAAGAGACATTCTTGCATCATATTTCTGTTCCCAGAAATCTTATGCAATTAGAAAGTATTTGATTCAGGAGGAAAATGAACACCATGAAAACCTAAATGATTAGAAACCCAGACATTGGGCATTTCATGGAAATATTATTATGGAGATACAGTAACTGTGTGAATATTTTAGGATGTGGATAAACTTCAAGCATGCAATACTGAATATGAGTCGATGGAAACTTGATAAGATACTATTACGATAAAAATTTCACACTTTTCACTTTTCCAGCCCACATGACGAATATTTCATCATGTGTAACTTTTATAACTTTACATGGAACATTTTTTTTTCTTTTTTTTTTTTTTTGGAAGCATGATAATATTACAAATGGATATATAACTGAGCTGTGTATTTATGAATAGTGGTATTTGGATAATCTTCTGGTTTATAATATTTCTCACCAAATAGTGAGAAAAACTGGCTCGTGTACATTACTAATTGGAGATGTTGACCTCAAAAGACGTGAAATTTTAGAATTATAGTGAAAAAACTTTTGAAAGGGAAAATTGGAGTACATAGAATTCATTACTTATTTTTACCAGTTACATATTCATCATCAGACAATTAACAATTGTTTTTGCCAATAAAAAACGAGATAATGTAGAAATTTCAAAGTATGTTTTCTTTATAGTGAAAAAGAAGTTTTGGATTACAGTGTTTTGTCAAATATAAATGTTTTTAGAATTGACCAAGGCTTTGTGTTCATAACATATTAATTTTTTTATTGCATTTGGATGAAATATGAAACAGTTTTTTTCTTGTCATGGGATACACATGGGAACAAAATGAGGACAAGAATGTTTGACATACTCCATGCTGCTCAATGTAGCACTGAGAGATACAGAGTGTTTGGAGAGTGACAGAAACTGACTGGTAAATGGACAATAGAGATATGGGCTGTATGATTCTCAGGGGTCAGATGGAAGGGAAGGTCGTTATTACATCCTCCATGGATCAGAGTTGGATGACACGGGTCCCCTACCATTTGGCTGGTCCCTCAGAGGGACACGGGTCTCCTACCATTTGGCTGGTCCCTTGGGAGGACATATCAAGCTGCTCTCTTCAATATGGACTGGGTCCCTCAATATGGACTGGGTCCCTCTGCTTGATAATCATGATTAATATGGCTACTGAATGGATCTGAGCTGAGGCCTTTATATATCAGGCAAGATACGATATTACGAATCAGGTTTTTTGTAATCAATGACTTTTAGACAGACAAATGAATGTAAACAATTAATTCAAGTGCTAAATATCTCAGTATATCTACATTGTAAAGGCTTAGGTTTTATAACAGGAATAAAAAATACCTCACAATATCGAACATATGAAAGAATACATCAGGTGCTAAGATACCTTCCTGCTGTTTCATGTCAGATTTGTGAAGCGGGAATACTCAGGAAAACAATGTCTGATTACCTTTTATATAAGATGAATATGGGTAAACTAGATCTTGAGAAAGTGAAACTTTACGTGGGTGACAAAGACAGAATGGCATGACAGAATAATTGCGTTTTCAAAATGGAAGTAGATTATGGTAGGGAACAAAGTTGCTCAGGAGTCTGTACCTGTTATTATTCTATACTTATTATCATTGCCATTGTCATTTTGTACTTATTATCTCTATCTCTGAGCTTGGCAGTGTCTATTTTCAATCACAAATTGTTTGATCAGAATTGGGTGTGTACTATAGACAATAGTTTTTATATCCTTATAAGTTTGAACCTAGTTAGCTTCATCAATGGCGACTCTGAGACTAGCAGGTCCCCTAGAACATTGTGCAGCACACACAAGGCCCCACAGAAGCACTCAAATAGCAGATGCATAGGGATTAGCTAGCTTTCTTGGCAGCAATGTGTTGAATGGATCAGCTCCAAATAAGTCGAGCAGATCAAACACTAGCGAGGTCGTTCTTGGTTATTTTCTAATAGAATGTGTTAAGCTGGGGTGAAAGCAAGGTAACTTGCTTATGACCAGTGAATTATTTATAAAAAGCCAAGCAAGGCCGAACCTGTTCCTTTTCCAGAATGATGTCTGAAGATATGGGTAGTGACAGTCCAAGGAATCTGACAAGGACACACATTGGTGCTCAAAGCGGTGGGGCGGTAGAGTCACAGGAATGTGACACTGAATGATTCAGACAGATAACCCAACCTTGTCAGCGGTCCATATTTTTTGGTTGAGATATCAATGCTGTTGAAGGGGTTGGTCAAACATCATCTTTTCTTGCGGTGATTCACAAAGAATATGATGAAATTTTGATTCAAAAGACCATGGTTAGATTTTGTTAAATGAACAAACTGGTAAGTGAAGAAGGATCGATTTCCTTCAAAATTCCATTCAAGATTGTATTACTTGGAATGAATACTATTCATATTATATCATAATAATTTCTCATTTGATATCATAATGAAAATTTAGAAACAAATAATAACCAAAGAGCCTTCTTGAAAAACAATTTTAATCATTAAATGCATGATAATATTATTTTTTGGAAAAAGGATTGCAAAAACATTCTAGCTTCTTTGTCAAATGTTCACAAGAAGGGTGTGAAAACATATCAAATGTGGCATTCGATAAGCACTCAGCAAAATGAATAACCAAAAAAAAGCCAAAAGTATTCTTGTGTTAAGCCAAGTCTCGAGAGAGGAGTTGGAATTCACAGTGGAAGCAAGTGGTAAATTATTCATGCGGCTGGTCCATCGCTGCAACGATGTGTCTCAGTCACTGCTAAGAAGTCGCTGCATTATTTAGCTGCACTGTCTTCACCAGCTTTTTTCGCACAAGCTTTTCACGGGATTAGTGTCGCTACCTTTTCTATTCAATTACATCTGCTGAACTGACTACTAGCAATTTTCGCAGCTTTAAGGTCAAGGATCGGTTCTATGTTAATGAAATCATACCGACCTGATTTCATTGATTTTTCATTTTTTTTATCTCCACCAATTTAGATTGAAGTGGTTTTTTATGTGAATTAGAAATATAATCAACACACACTTCATGACTAAAAGCAAGATATATGGTCTTTGGATGGATGTTTTTAACTTTGTGCAATCTTTCTATTAAAGCCGAAACACCTCTGAGTCCCAACTGTTATCTTTTTATTTTGTAACAAACCGTGGTTGATATTCAAGGAAAAGTCACATTAAAAATGTGACAAAAAGGAAATGGAATATGTCAGGAATATTAAGATGGTAGGAAGAGCTGGAAGGCTCTGATTGCAAATAGCACATTAATGAATGCCAACGTATTTGTCTGTTTTAATTAAGTGAGAGACGCTATTTTTCTTCTCTCTGATCCCACACGATCGCTACCAGACAGCAACCACTTCATTACGACGGTGAAAAATTGTGAAATACGAGTGAAATTCTCCATGTCGCACGATGGATTTTACCTCAAATTCATTTTATGATCATCCTGTGTGGGATCCACAGCGCCATATTACTTTTACGACCATCAAGATGTACACATGCAGATCATCCAGATCTTTATCTATCATAATGCTGCCATATTTGTTCTGTATAGTTTGATACTATTTGCCCTTTATCTTTCAGATACATTTGTAAATGACCTTGACCTTCATGTAAATCTGACTTTTGTGAAATGAATAAAATTTCTCAAGAATAATGAATGATTATTGACATAGCATTTTCAATTTGTAAATTTGGAGCCATACTGAGTAGAATAATAGATTCCACCATCCCCGCCCAAAGTTATTATTTGAAAAATGGTTTGTTCCAATTAGTTTGCCTGACATTAATGTGTCTCTTTTATAATATTTCCAGATTAGAAGAAAAATTAAGAATGAGAATGTCTTAGTTTTAGGTAGTAAAACATTTTTTATCTGCAGTTCAGACTTTTTATGGTCTATTTTCGTGAAGAAAACATTAAACATGTTTCTAGCGATTTTTTTGTTGACATTTAAAGATTGTTCTCATGAGCAAATTTTACTCAATTTTTAGATTTATTAAAACATTCTAAGGTGTTTTAACAAATTAATTTTACTGGGTGAGGTAAGGAAATACATATATTTGAATCGAGAATCCTGGACAACAGTCTTGCATTCCTTTAAATTCCAGATGTACTTTTCTCTCTCTCATGGTGTTTTGCTGTGGAACAGTGTCTGTGTGGTCATGTAAAGATGGAATAAAGATAGTGAGGATGTTATTTCTTGCTCCCAAATTTCCATTTTACGTGAGCTCTCACATAAGAACTGCTGTAAAGATATCACAGATAAAACTCTGTAGAAAAAAACGATAGCCGTAGCAATTACACTGGTCTTTTTGGAGCATTTTATTGCAAATTAAGATCACAGAAATATTCTAGAACGTCAAAAGCTATCATTGAGCACCACATCCTTGTAAATAATATTTAGTATATTTCATAATTTCAGTTATAGATATTGACATTTGCTCATAAAACTCCACCAAATTAAATCTTTATTTGGCCTTGTTAAAACAAAAATGCTGCTTTTTACATTTGTTGAAGTATTTCAAATTTAGTCAAAGTAAACCTTTTGAAGGGAAACTCTGCAAGACTTCAACAAAATAGAGTGAGATTTGATTGTGTTCATGACTAATTCTTTACTTATGAAAAAAACACCACCGAAGGTGACACATAATCTGGTCTCCAGCCAGAAAAGAGATTTCATTTTCAGCAATATTTGAATGGTGCCCCTTTTAAGGAAACAACATGTCCTTTTACTATGTATATATACTTTTGTCCTTTTACTAAGTATATATATTTGTGCATATGGCAGTGTTAGTATAGATTTAGTGGATGAGAATCAGCATAACTATGAGATAATGCAGGTGCAAATAGTTCAGAGCAACCTTAGTCTTGCAACATCAAACTCTTTGAAATGCGAGACCCATGTGTCACTTGCTCAACCTTAAACATGATTACCTATCACATGCTGGTATCTGTTCACGGTGATCTTGTCATATTTATGACTGTGAGGATAAAGACAGAAAAGAGGGCCACTTTGAACTAGTGCAAGGAGAGGCATAAAATCTGCATCAATCATATTTGTGGTAATAATCATGACAAGGTGACAAATGTAGCATATATGCCAATGTGGTTCATTTGTTAGGAGAAACACTATGGAGGCAGGCAAGTCATAGGTCAGAGGGTCGCCTAAGGGTCGTGTTGCCCTCAGGCCAAGGTCGTGTCGCCTATTGTGATTCGTGAGTTGATACAAGAATATGTCTGAAAGTCAGGAGAAATAATAGTCTTAGAGCTTGAAATGATATGCTGGCCTTTCACACTAGTGCATGAAAGGGTCAAAATTGCTGTCTGTCAAGGAAACGTTGACTGTATCAGGCTTGGCAAGTATACTCTTCGTAAGTCAGGATGAAATATGAGGCAGAAATATCTCTATAGTTGCTGGATTCTATGCTGAAAGGTGTAATATATCTCACAGTAATAAAGGTAATAAAAGAATAAATATCAAATGTTGACCAGTCACTGACAAACCGCAGTTTGTAAATAGCCTTGGGCTTGAATAGTGCAGTGTCTCAGTTTGCCGCCAGGTGGCTCTGCATGTGTTACTGTGCTGGACCGATACTGGCTGATCATTCAGACAGGATGCAGTCAGTCGGCAGCTTCCTTAGGCCACACTTGCCTTTAAGGCCACATCAAAGCTGAAGGAAATGATAAATTTTCAGTGTCATTCTCAGGTGTATGTGTGTGTGTATGTGAGAAGAAGCTTTACGTTGGTATCGCAGCCGTCCACGGAGCAGCGAGGCTTATCCTTCCCGCTCCACATTCACCACTCCCACTTTTATATACAGCACACTCTAATGGTTTCCTACCAAAAACGCCATGAAATATGTTATGTCACATTGTGCGAGCAGGACATGTAGGACAAATTTGAGGTGGCCAGTGCTTGATAGATCATGGTGAAGAAGAATGACTGGGTTACAGAAAGGCACAGCTCAGAGGGCTGGGGTTGCCACGATAATAGCTTGTCCCTTACCCAAGAGGAAATTGGAGCTCGGGATGCCTGCCATTGAGAAACATGCTGGCAAACAAATGGACCCTTGGCTAGCTGCTGACCTGTGTAGAGCAAGTGTACCCGCTACAGTAAGAAACATGCTGGCAAACAAATGGACCCCTGGCCAGCTGCTGACCTGTGTAGAGCAAGTGTAACCGCTACAGTAAGAAACATGCTGGCAAACAAATGGATTCCTGTTAAACTTGTGATCAATGAAGAGCAAGTGTACCCTTTAGAGTGAAATGTATGCAAGCAAACAAACAGACCTCAGGCCAGCTGCAGACCTGTGTAGAGCAAGTGCAGCCTCTACAGAGAGAAGCATGTTGACTTACAAATGGATCCCTGAGCGATCACTTATCTGTATTTAGAGAAAATGCAGATTGATAAATATGATAATGATAATAATAACAATAATAGTAAATTAGTTTTTCATACATTAGATAATGTCTGTTTCCAGCACTTGATAGTAACTGGCTATGATAGAAATCAGTGGGTCAATGCTCCACCTATTAAGCTCTTCCACAAGTAAACCAAGAGACCCTAACAAGCTGCTGATTTTTGTAGAGGAAGTGTACTTCCTGTTTTGAGGTTTTTCCTGGCTAACATATGGAATCCTTAAACATTTCTTTTTGCAACAGACCATGGCTGTTTATGTTATACCATTTATGAATGAACACATATGGTTTTATGTAGCAAATCTTGTTGTTGGGTGGTGTAAACTAGATAGATATATATATGTAAGTCAAATCCAATCTCTTCACCGGTGACCTGGCTATGCTGCCAGTTTGTAACATTCTCCTTCTTGGCAACCATCAGTATTAGCCTGTATCCATACAGATATTCTACCTGGGAATACACTTGGCCCTGGAATATAACTCCTCATATTCAATAAATGTCCCCAAAGCCCATTTAGACCATTACTTATTTTTCCCACCATTATTTTTCATCCGTTTCAAAGTTGCCTTATTTTCTCAATTTCATTTCTGATTCTGTTTCCATTGCAAAATAGATCAGTTACATTTTTGTGGCAACCAACTTAATCCATTCCTGTTCTGGTCTTGAGCATTTCTTTATTTCTATCCTCCCTGGAGTAAAACCACATTATATGGCTCAACCTTGTCTTGCATATTTCTCAGAGGGGGCAATTCCATGGATGCTTTTCTAACATTAAAGGATGTAACCCAGTTGTGCCCAGTTGGAATTTTGTATTCTTATACTCCTATGATGGCCGATGAGAGACCAGGATATTGGACAATTTTGCAGTGCTCTTTTTCAGGAGACTGTGCTATCCCTTCCATCACTTGCCGCCTTTGTCGCAAATGCTGCGATCAAAAGAATATCTAGCACAAAGAACGTTCCAGAAATTGAATAGAATCACAGAACGGCAGATTTCAAAGGAAGTTTAGATATCTTCCAGCCACGCAGACAAAAATAAGTACAAAGCAAATGGTGGCAGGGGCTGGTGTTACGTATGGCACTTTGAGTGTCTGAGAATAGCACTCTCTTAAGACTCTTATTGTGATTGTATATTACAACTGATTCCTGTATGAACAGAACACCATGTGTATATTTGACTTGAATGAAGCACTCCTCGGGAAGGCCATTGCACATGGCTTGACTTTATTTACTCCAATAATGTTTAGAAATAAGAATAAAATGTGTAAATCTCTTCAGTGACTATTATATATTATCAAACAGCTACTAGTCTGGTCTCCTATTTAATTGTCAGATAAGATACATTATAATACTAAACAGTAATAAACATAATATCTACATTTGATTTCAAATTGTCTTAAAGGACAATCCCACCCTAGCTTTGTTTTCATTATGTAATAAAAACAACCAGGTTTGATAAACACATAAGGTATTATCATAGACTCCCTTGAAGGTATCATTAGGAACTGATGATTATGATGATAATTTATTCATCTAATCCATAAAGCATGAATCAGAAAATTGCCAAGACAGGCTAATGCCTAACTAAGCTGGCAACCCTTAAACTTTTTACTGAATTTGAATGGCAGTATTTGAAAATAAAATTCTGAGGCCTACAGTTGTGCGCGTGCGCAGGAGTTGTGCACGTGCACGGGAGGGAATGGACGCTTTTTCTAGGAGCTCTGATTTCTAGGAAAATAAAAAATAGTGTACATTTAAATCCTTGCAATCATTCACATTTTTTCTGACTGATATCACCTGACATTGGGTCTCATTATTTGGGGAAGGTAATGCAAGGCAAAGGGGAGAGTGGGAGCACATGCCGATAGAGACATGATATCTGCACTATCTGACATGCACGTAGTCTGCATATGATCGTAACATGTCTCATTTCACAATCTGCACCTGGAACATTGCTAGTGTGTCGTCCCGTTGACTGGCATGCAACATTAAATGCAGCATGTTAGTTGCCCTGACACAAATATGGCCTTAAGTATTTCAATATGTGAGCATCTGTACTAAGAGTGTGTGGGTTGCATAACTTATTTTTCTCATGTTCCATATCAGAGTATCCCTCACCTTTAAAAAGTTTCTGACTCATACAAGAATATAAAAATTTCAGTAATTATGAAAGGTTATTATTTTTACTAGCATTTTGATATATGCACATTGCTTGAGATATTAGATTAGAATATCTACAATTTCACAATGAGGATCAGTTTAAAGGCAGATAGATTGAAATTTAATGCGCTTTTCCTTTTTTGCAGATAATGATGATAAAATGTAATGTTATAAATGATATACTAATTGCTACTCTTGATAATCAACATAAAAAGCACCAAGAAGATAAAATAATCCATTAAAACTAATTCACTAAAACATTTCTCTTGTTATCAAAAATGTGGATATCTACATGTATGTCATATAATCCATGTTCGAAATATGAGCTCCTGCAGTTGCCTTGAACAAGAATCTTTTGGTTAGGATTAACAACTTTTGAGGTCTTTTTTGACTATATTCCATTTTTTGATTGATTAAAACAGGGTAAAACAACATCTTACCGCTGATACTGCATGTAAGACTTATGATGCATATGATGTTATAAGTTTTCTTGTGGGTTTGTCCTGAGAGGAGGTACTTTTTAAAATGAAGGTGATTAATGCTGAACCTGGTCAAATGAGGGTGATTAATGCTGAACCTGGTCAAGTACAGAAGGTAACGTTCGTCAGACGCATTACTCACGTCAAGGTACAAATTTTATCATCAAACAATATGAAATATTTAGACCATAAATCATCATAATATCACCCAATGAAGTGCTCAGTGTGTCATGCTGTGTAATATGTGACAAATTGATGAGGCATTCGTGTTTATCTGTTTGTTTAGTTTCCATAACACTCTCATCGCAAATCCTTAATGTGCCATGGACAGAGTAAGAGCTTGCTTTTTAAAAATAAATATTTAACTTCCTTGAACAAATCTTTTTAAATGCAAAAATTTAGACGCACCTACATGTATTGCATATTTTTTGTTAAGTACTCTTAATAAATTGCAATGATTATTTCAAGTCACAAAATGATAGTCGTTCTGAGTTTTGCGAAATATTTCAAGGGAATTAGGTTCATAAGGTGGCATGTATATTTCATGAGGTGACCCGAGTGGCCAGACAATGCCTGTTAAGTACAGTGATGAATCGTCCATCAAAATGCTATATAATTATACTGGATGTGTCTGACATTTTAAAAATAAATGAGCTGTGTCCATAAAATAACTATTGCTTTTAACCATATATAGTTTCAGGCATACATATCTGTAAAAAATCAGTGTGACCAATTTTTAGTGAGATTTCTTTTTGCTTAATATTTTAGGTAAAATGATGTTTTCAGATATCGATTATTCTCTTAAATATGAAATTTTAATAAATCCTATCTTTCTTGTCACATTTAATTGAGAAAATTCAAGGTTAAGAATAAACAGTAAAATAATTCACAAGAGTATAGCACCTGTATGCAGAAATGATAGACTGTCATAAATCCTTGCACAGACTTATTTGTTATTCATATTCCTGTCAAGCGTATTAGTTTGACAGCATGATGAAGATGTGTGAATGTTTGATATACCATTGTTATGTCTGGCTCAATGCATGCGGGAACTGTTCCATTTGCCCTTGTCAACTAATCAATATGCTTTAAAAATGCATGGACTTTTTTCTGTGTAATAAACTTATGAGATTGATGTGAACATTTCTGAAGTTATTTGCATGTTGCATGAATAGCATTATGGATTTTCATCATGAACTCACAATTGAAATTCATTTAATCATTTAAAAACAAGTTCCTTCTGTCAAGTAGTACGAGGCTGGAAAATTATAGGAAATTTGTTCTTGAATATAAAAAATCATGGTCTAATCTTTGATCAAAAATATATATAATTTTGCCTCCTTGAGGCATGGTAATAGATGTGCTGAAATAACTTTCTATGAAGCAATAGAACCACTGCCATAGGCTTGTGCTGCAGCCATCATGTTTTGGTATCATATATTGGCAGCAATCTTATTTTTGGTATTCTTGATTCCAAAGAATGTCTGTTTTGAAGAAATATATCTTTGTCTAAATAACAGATGGGGCTTCTATTTTGGTCTGTAATGTATAAAATAACAGCCATGACTGAGAGGTTGTGCTGCAGTGATATTTGGTATGGAAGATGTCACCTTTGTCCCATCAGTGACAACTGTGTGCACTGTCATCCATCTCTTCCTTGAGTGATGCATGATGGGAACATGCCGGGAGTTCACTAACCCAAGCCTGGAACGTGTATTTTGTATGTCACTGTACAAAATGTAACTCAGTCTCGGTGCCATTATTATCTTTGTGTTGTGATTTCATACCATTTCCATGTCCTGGAGTGTTTTTGATGAAATATTTAAGGTCTATAATCCACAATGAAAAAACTGGGACAGACTTATGTTTTTTTGGCTTAAACGTGTTCAAAGTAATGTTATTTGTTAATTTAGCAGAGAAAAAGTAAACTTAACCAGCTAGTCTTAATTTTTTATAATTTAAATTGAACCCGTTATAACGGTAGTTAAAACGGGTTCGACTCAGTTTTTGCAGCTGGCGACCTATATCAAGTCTTTATATTTTCTTTATTTAATGTCATCCAAAGAATAATCAATCTTTTGGGGGATATTTTAGATATGATCATGGCATAAAATATGAATTATCACTAAAAGAGTTTGTCCGCCATGTGTGCTGTAGGAGCCGAAGGCAGTTACGTAAA
The DNA here is from genome assembly GCA_949316495.1 of Amphiduros pacificus. Classification (NCBI taxonomy): domain Eukaryota; kingdom Metazoa; phylum Annelida; class Polychaeta; order Phyllodocida; family Hesionidae; genus Amphiduros; species Amphiduros pacificus. Next base: position 9,309,658 of record OX439010.1, read on the forward strand.
TATATGAGACCACACGAAGTTCTCTCCAAATGCTTCAAACTGATTGTGGATTATAGACCTTAATGCACTATCTATTATTGCACCTTATTTCAAGTGCATATTGTGTGACATATGCCAGTGACATCAGACTTAATTCAGGGGAAGTATAAATCAAATTTTGTAAAGATATGAAAAATGATTCATTGAGAGTATAGAATGTGACATATTTTGCAGACAAAGAAAAGATTTACCAACAAATGATAAATAGGTCACAATGGCTGACACAGTTGGTGTAATTGAAAATGTTCTCCCTGTTGTATGAAAGTATTGTATGGTAAGTTAGACAGATACTGTTCGAGTCTGTTTTGCATCGATCTTGCCTTGTGGCTTCAGGAGAAGCTCTTGGTGGATTTATGTAAGACATTTTCGACTTTGGATGGTTTTCTTTGAATATATGAGCTTTATTGGTGGGATGGTGGTGACATAGTGACCTGGGGTGGATAATTGCAATGCTGCATAGCTGCTTGATAGTTGCCCTTGTCTCTTGTCAACCATACATTATGATAACTGCGTATTTCTCCCATCAAATGAAGACAAGTTGCCAACATTTGGCCCACAAAATGGCCACTGATCATTGTTACATTTGCCCTTTGTGACTTTGGATTGCAGCACTGTGGCATTTGTTATAGATTCTGCCATGTTTGTAACATTTCCTCAACATTGTCTCAAGGAAATATAAAGTGCAATTGACCTTGCACATTCTCAATAGCAATCGAGTTATCTCATCTTGATGGAACTTAAAAATGAAGATGCTGAACACCAATTAAGTAAAGCTCTGATATTTATAGCCAAGCTACTTATAAATATATCAGAATAATATTATTGTATGCAGTAAGAACAAGAGATATCTGTCTATTTACATACAAATGTGAACTAATAGGTTCACACAAGTCAATGGGATAGGTTTTATGCACAAAATGTAACAGACCTGCATCTTTCTTGGGTAAAATTTTTACCCTTATAAATACATCTTTTGCCTCAACTATGTGAAAGCAATTGAGAATTTCTTATGAACACATTTAACCAGTATATCCTAAATATGGTTCATCATCAAATAATATGGAAAAAGTATCTTCAGAAGCCTTCTGTAGACATATCTTCTAAACTGTTATTTGTTGCCTCCATGCAAAGCTGAGCGGTTAATGTGGTCTGCTACTGTTCTTCTTATTTAATAGATCATGGGGTATTTTGACCTGAGGCTATTCTTAATCATACTTTTAGCCTGGTTGTCATCTTTAAACACAAGTAAAACTACCCCTGCCCTTGTCTCTATAATACACAAAGGGGAATATTTCTCAAGCATAAATCACATCCTCCTTAGCGGAGTGGAGACCAAACTTGATCATGATGTTTATTATGTACAGTTAGAAAACATATGTCATGTAACAAGCTCATTTTGATAAAAGCACAGTAATTCTGAATCATACATACTCTAAAAAAACTTCCTTAGTACAATATGTATTTCACAATAATAAGATAATACTAAAAATGCTTGCATGCTGATAGATCAAAAGGTAGATTTATGGCTTTTTTCGGTTTAAATTTTCCAAGCAGTGCAATATGCATCTAATAGGATTTAGGAGAATGTGGCTGAAGCTTTGATGATGTGCAGCGTAGCATATACAGGCGTGTTGTGAGGGGGCACTCAAGGCATTGGATACTGTAATGTATTACCATGTATCCCCTGGGGATGTTGTGAAAAGTGTTCAGGATGTCTGTTTTGACCTGTATGGAGTGTGTAAATGTATTTGTATATCATTTCATACTGACAAGACATCACAGTCAAAAATGTTAACGAGACAGCTCTATTTGTGCTCCGAACTTGAACTCTGTATGGACCTTGAGGAGGAATTCACTGTGATTGACTTACACGTTATCTCACCACAGAAAAAAGTAACATAACTGATAGATTATCAAAAGAAGAAAAACATTTTTACATGTTTAGGAGTGTTTAATTGAAATCATAATATATTTCTGCAAAAAAAACAATTAGTGTGTAAATATTGCCATAAAAATTTTATAATTAGTTTTATGAGGGCAATTAAAAGGTGTGTCTTAATGCGATAAATTGTTAATGTACTCAGATATATGTATCACAATAATTAAAACATGGGTGTTTATTACTTGGGTGTTTGTTGCTTGAAAGTTTGAGCAAGAAACCCCAATCATTTACAGTGCTTAAGTCCATAAATTTTTTGCTTCTAGACTTAATAGGATGCTATTAAACATGATATATGTAACGGATCAGTGTGAGTAATTAAATTTCTCCTTGTTTATATGCTTGCACTTTTAAGGTTTTATATAGTAGGGTAGAAAGCTATTTAACACCATTAAGATCAGTGTTGTAGTTCAGTGCAGTACACCTCAATCTTACTTATACTTTATAAAACAAAAATACAGATCCCTATACAGTCAGACCTCGCCGGACCGTCCCCCGATGCTCCGGCATATCAATTACCGACAGTGATTTGGCTGCAACCATTCTAATCTTTCCATACACTTTTCATACACAACACGTTTCATCAAACCGTCAGACTCGTGAAACCGGCAGAATCATGTGTGACAGACCATGACGGACTGGCGAGGCTTGACTGTATTATGAAATTTTATGGCTGAATAGACTTCTAGATCAAGCTGTCTTAGGTCATGTTGTTTGTTACACTGTCTTTCATTAAGATTCAAAGTTAGTAAAAAGACATTTTTATTGAGGTTTTAACATGTGTGAAAAATACAAATTGAAGTGATTAGATCTTTAATTTATTAAGTTGAGGTGGTTTGGGCAGTGGTCACTCTTTCGAAAAGAAGCTTTTTAAACAGTAATTTATCTTGTCTAGACTTAAAACTAACAAAGTCTCCAATCTCAGTATCATTTTAGGTTTAGCGTTTTGAGTGTTTTATATTTTAACAACATGTGTTCATATCATAAATGGGCATTTCCACACAAATACATGCTGCGTTAGAATAACTTTACAGTGTTTCTTCAAACGTGTTTCTGACCATTAGATTTCAATAGAATGATAAAAGTCATGAATAATACCTCTCCAATTAATGGTGATGTTTTAAAAGCCATGCAAGTACACAAAATGTTTCATCTATAGAAATGTTTGTCTTTGAAGAGACTGAAGTTGAAGTGTTTTTTTTTTGTTCGCAAAAGGTTAACATTTGAGTTACAGTTTCACTTAGATGTCACAGCCCTTTTGTGGTTTGGGGGACACTTCTGTCAATATTTAGATGTGTCAGCAGGGACATAATGTACTTCTAATTGGTGTTTTTATACACGTTGGCTCCTCTCTTTTGGACTAGGTCATGTGTATGACACTGTGCCGACAATCGGCGAGCTTCCGATCGCCATGAAAGACCTGCACAGAGTATAAAGCCAGTGACACAATGAGCAGAGTCCCAGACTTCCATCAAATCAAGCTCAAAGCATTTACAGTTGTGGTTTCACTAAATATTTTCACAGTGGCGTCAATAGTGTGCTAATGATATTTAGGCGGGATGAGAGAGAGAGAATTGAGTGTGTCATGTTGCTGTATGCAGTCAGTGCCGTGGACTATGAGATGAATCTATATGAATGAGATACGAGGCCATTATACAATAAATGCATGGCCATACTACAAGTTGGGAACGGAGTGCAACAAGGCTGCACTATTCCGCTATTTTGAATGCTGCATTTAAAGGGATATGTGAAAACTGTTTGGATAGCATTAGCTGGTAAAAGCACTGATGAATAGATCAGCAGTCTGCATTTTCAAGGGTGCCTAAATGAACTTTGATCAAGATAAATATACAAGTTGCATAATAATATAGAGGTTTGTAATCTTCATGTTTTACAAGGATTGAATATCTCGAATGTCATAAATCCCGGTATAGAGCAAATTCTCCATGTTTTTGTTGTTGTTTTTTTTAAAGAAATAGTTTTAATGTCAAGTTACTTATTTAAATGGCATTTATACATTACTTAGAGTACAAAACATTCACATAGAATTCACCTTACTGATATTAGACATCGAAAAGAAGAAAAAAATCCAAATAATGGTAAAAAAAGCAGTGACATGATCGTGGTAGTGTTGTGTCCTCCCCAGTGGAATAAGCTTGGCTCAGGCTTTACGACTAGAAATGGAGTTTTCATGTTGCATTGAGGACAAGGCTTGATGGAGCATGCTCCGTACAGACATGGAGCAGTTGTGCTGAGCAGGAAAACACTCATATTTACAGCAAGAAGACAGGAAAACTCAGTGTATGCCTGTAATGGCTTCTGCTGTCTACGATCATACCTGATCATTCTGTTTCATCAAAAGATAATTGATAAAAAATGGATATTATATTCCATTATATATCCTTTTATTCTTTTTTTCTGCTCAAAAATGCACAGTTTTGTTACTCTTACCTCCACTCAATGACTTCGCTCAGAAATGCTTTCTTGTTATTTAACATGTTTAAAAACATAAAGTGAGCCTTGTAATGGGAAAGGAGAAGTTGAGTCAATCCATCAAGGTCGATGGAGGTGATTGTAGACTGACAGGTGAGTGGGGCTAGGACTGCACCAAGGAAGCCAGAGTTTGACAAGAGGCCGTAATAATCATCATCAAACTCTCCTCTTTGATCTGTGATCTTCCTGATTTTCCTTGTGTTTGCGCTACACTGGGCTGTCGTGTCTAACAGGAGCCATGTGCTTCAATCTATTCCAGACTTTTAATGTCTTTGCAGATAACTGTGTTGTGTCGCCGTGACAGACTTGTGCTAGATTATATACCACGTTATCAAGATAATGGATTATCTTTGATACAGTATCTGTTATTTTGTCTCCGGCAAAGGAGATTTGATTTTTGTATCGGAGAAGTGTGTCTCCATCTTGTCTTTGATGGTGTCGAGTGGAAGATCACCTGCTTGTTTATATCTCAACAAAATAGATATTCCTCATTCATATTACCTGATGTTATTAAATAATTCTGGTGTTTGGAGTAATTCTTTAAGAACGGAAAAATATAATGCAGCATCCCTCTTTAAGAAGAGTCCTATTGTGTTGGTCTGTTGAAACCCTCATACACACAGCAAAAGGGGTGTTTTGTGTAACCCTACAAGGGCTTTTCACATTGTTCTTTGCCCACCCCTGTGGAGGTTTATATGTTGTACACTTTAGGTGAGTCTATTTATTAAACAAAATGGTATTCCATCTGATAAAAACACGTTCCAAAACACATTTATTCTCCACCACTTAAAGTTTCCAAAATGGTTGCAATGTCTGACGCGTCTGCATGGTTTGGCTTTGTTTAATTCTAATTTTCTCTGACTCGTGAGTAATTTTGGTTGTAAGCTCGATTGTAAATGGTCAGTTTATGCAGAACATTGTGTGATGTATAATTCTATGCACCATGGAAGAGGCCTGTAGTGTAATTTGGCACAACCCCCTATAAGGGCCTCTGGTTTAGGAAAATATACCCCTAAAAGGGCTTCCCAAGTTCTTTTTTTTCCAATTTTGCAGAGCAAGCAAATGTGTCTTGTACTGTAATTTCTGTGTGGCTTTCTGCCTTGGTTCAGACTCCCACACGTTTCTGTTCTGTCCTGTTATAACCAAAAAGGCACAGCCTGTTCCTCATTGACTAAAAGGAACCTACCTCCATTGCTACTACTTGCTCTGTTATTTACCATCGCCTGTTTTTTCTCCACGCCTCACATTATTGACTTAAAAGGCCTTTAAGTTTGCTTGATATCCTGTGTTACTCATCAGTCATAAACCAAATTGTTTCTGTGCGTACCATGTGACATGCTAGGAGGCGGCAATAGTGATGGATGCCTCAAGACTGATAGTGTCAAACCAACACAAGCACCCCCGAATACTTCTGACCCATTCTTTTTTCCTTTAATGCACTCTTTGCAGATACCCACTAAGACTTTGGAATCCATATGGAATGAATTATTGTAATATTTGTTTGCCCAAAGTTCCTGATATTGTTGATGTACTTGGTTTTATTGACAAAAAAGAGAGGCCACGCTTATTGCGAGGAAAAAGGCCATAAAACAAAATATTAGGAGGACAAGCGTTCACAGGCATCCCACATCCTTGAGTACTTTCCTTATATCTTGTTGATCAAAGGAACATGTTTCCTCTGTTTTCAAAGGTAAATATATTTGTTTCATCTTTGAATACAAAAAATGTTATGTCATTGTTTTTTAGTGCCAGAAAAGCATTATTTCTCGGTGCAGACCAAATTTTTTTATTTGAGCTGTGTATTCTTGAATTATCTACACTTGAATGCAGACCAGGAGAGTCAAAACAACATATATTCCGACGAAAACAACTTCCTGCAAACAACAACAACAAATTTCCATAACACATTTGTCATGCGAGTGGTGTTATACATGTTTTGATATCTTGCAGTAAAAAACATGTTAGCAAATGAGATGGATAGCATGACAGGGAACTATTTGGCAGAACGCAGTGTTTTGTGAGGTGGGGTGGGAAATGTGCCACTGGACCTTACCATGCTCTTGAATTAATGTACGAGATACCAAGCTTAATGGAATTACATGTACATCTTGTCATGTAAAATTCACGAGTTCATATAAACATTGCCAAAGTGATTCTAACACCCATCAAGTTCCTGTCATGCACTTTCTAGATTTCTTTGAAGTATTTCAGTTTTAAGCAATATTTTTTTGTGTTAAGGTCATCTATATCTCTGGTTATTTCAATATCTAACTATTTTAAGAGTGGCTTGGTGTAATTCATAGCAAAGTTATTTAAGCTTATATGCCTACTGGTATAAATAACAGATCCAGAACAGGGTGGTCAGACGAAGAAAATGGCATGTTTATCCTCACAGGGAGTCTTACTTTAATTCAGTTGACCTTGGCCTCTCAAGGTCATTAATGTCTATCTCAAGAAGAGGGGTTGCCATAGCAATATCACAGTCTAAGATGGAAACGTGTGGTGAACTGAACTAGATGCATTAACAGGTATTAGAGCTGACACCTGCAGGCCATTTACCTAATTTTACTGTCATTATTATAGGACAAAAAATAGAGTATCTGCCAATGGAGGCAAATTATCATCAATTTTCTGTTTGAATGGATTTGATTATCATTTATATAAAGGGTTTATTTTTATAATTTTTTGAAATATTGGAAGTTTCATCAGAGATAATAAGCTGATGTTGCCTGTGACAACATTTGTAGATAAAGTCAGGCACTTTATAGCACACAAGCAAAGGATAAGAAAAATTAACCATGATGCTTGTTCAAGATAATGATATCATATTTTATTCTGGTTTGGGAAAACTGAATTCTCACTGCTTGAGTGGGCTATGCTGCCACCAAGTGTATTGGGAACTAGTCAGTAATAATATTAAAAAAACATTGATGAACATGTCATTTAATTTCCATTAGTTTATCACACCTATAACAATCTTTTTGGTCTTTTCAAAATTCCAAACTGATAAGGTTTTTTTTTCTGTATGTGCATTTGTTGTGAAAATATTAATATATTCCCTTCACACCATACAGAATGGTGGTCATCATATTAGCTGGAATTTTTTTTAAAGTCATGTCAACAAACCTATCCCAGCATGCACTTTACATGATACAAGGGATTGTCTTATTAATCACAAACGTTGAAATGTGAGCAGTGATAATTGCTCTCCCATTGTTTTATGCTTCTGATAATGCATGCCAGTCTGTTTCCTTCAAAATGATCATTCTTGAGTTATAATGGAACAGTAATTGTTGTATATGTTTTTGGCAGTCATTTTATGGCATGCAGAAACTAACCAATTATTTTCCAGATCTGTGCATCACATGATTAAAAAAAAAGATCAACTTCAATATCTGACATAAAAAAAACCTGGAAACGCAAACAAGACATGATAATTGTATCAGTTATGAAATCTTCATATATGGATTTCACTTGTTCATTAACAGGTAAGGAAACAGCCTTCTTATCCAAGTGGAATAATTTTGAAAGTAATAATGAAAATTAATTTCATATTTTGTTCAAATGCTTGAGACTTGCATGTGAGAAATCTTACCAGTAATTTGTAAATAAGTCATAATGATTGTATTCTGGTCTCAGAGATTTATATAAAATCCTGATTTGAATAATTCATGGCATTGGAATCTGTTTAAAGTGACATTGATTAATTGTCAGATTTCACAGATTTGCTGTGTTATTTGTTAATAAAGTATATTTTATGAAAGAAAACTACATCTTCAATATGCTCAGTGATTCAACAGATTGGATGATTGATAGGAAACCAAATAATTCACCATAGAAATAAATAAGCATTATTTCTCTCAGGATAAAGGAAATTTACTTACTGTGGGAACATGGAGTATAATTTTGACATGATGAGAAATTAATCAAGATTTAGGAAGAAATTATTATGTGGAAATTAAACTGATCTGAGATTTATCAGACAGAACTTCACCAGTTCCTCAACTGTCACTAGCGATGGCTGAAACTTCTTCAGTGGGTCAATTACAAACTTTACCATGTTTGCATGACCAATTTCCCCTGCGAAAACTTAGAAGTAGTTTACGATATCACATAGAGATCGACTTCCTCATGTCGTCCCCTTCTTGAGAACAGCAGATTCCACAGAGAATAGCTCCATGAATGAAACTCATCCCAAAGTCATTTGTCAAGCCCACTCCGGGGACAGACTTTTGGCCCATATTGGGAACTGGACAATCATAAAAATAGCACAAGCAGAAAGTAGCACTTCTACCCTCTTGTATACAAACCACAGAAGTGCATTCTGGGTGATTCTTAGTGATGGTTTAATCTCCTGAGATAAACTTCATGAATGTTAGCTCCTCTCCTTATCATTTTCCTATTTATTCAAAAAAATTGAACATCTTTTTCGGTAATACTCGTTTTAAATGTTCTTTGGATATGTGATAGATTTGATATTTCTTAAATTTACACTATGATTTTTATATTCCTTCAAGCATGCCACAACTTTCTTAAAAGTACATCAGATATTTTTCCTCTTATAAAGGAAAAAAAAACAAGGGTCAAACAAACAAAAATATATAACTGGCAAGGGGAGCTTAAAGCTGATGTCCGAATGATGCGTACGGGATAAGAACACCTAGTTTTGAAGGAAGATTTATTCAGTTATCCCATGTTGTGCATTATATTCCATCTTGTAATGGATTCCTCTGACACGCTGCTTAGCACCTCTGGATCTCGCCGTCAGAGGCCCTCTCCCCGGCTTCTTGAGCATGACGGGATCTATCTCTGTCAGGTGTCAGAGAGAAGGCGAGCGGGGCATTTTCTGTTGACAGAGGACCAAATTGGTATGCATAAATGAAGGCAGCCCTATGTCATATTCATTATCTTCTTGCTTATATTAAGGGTGAGCTCCATCAATTACTCACATTATTTTTCTCACTTTTTCAGTAGCGCTCCACATTTTTCCATGATATGAACTCGCATGACAAATAATTGATGAAAAAAGCTAGACTATGTCGAAGGAAATGTACACCTTTCATCCTGTTTGTCAAAATGTAATTTGTAACTGTGTAAAATATAGACAGATATTAGACAGTATTTGCAGATTAATTATTGAACAGATCCAGTTTTATAGGAAAATATCCCGGCGAAAATTTGAGTACATATTGTGGAAGGTTTGTGTTGATTTACATAGAAATATTCATGCTTGAAATAACAGTACTAATCTACTAGGCTCTCGTGTGGAGTGAATGAACTTGTTTTTTATAAGATTAACTATTTGCTGATGAGAAAAACGATTGTTATATTTGAGTGCAGATTTTGAATTATTGATCAATAAGAAGATTGCGTCTTTGTTGACTGGGTGGTCGGTTCACTCGTTCAGCTACTCTCGAAACAGAAATGGATAAAAGCTCCAGGTCCAGAATCTGCCATTATCTCGCATTAAGTTATGTGATGGAGCTAAGAACGCTGTCATTGAAAATCAAATTAATTGATTTATGATGGGTTTATTGTTTTCATGCTGTGGGTGAACTGACCTTCCTCACCAACAGACTGACAACTAGTCATCAAGTCCATCTCAACATTAAGATGGCTGTGTTATACTTTCTCTGGAATACTTCAAATACATTCCCACTTTATATCCTTTATGAAAGAAGAAATCCTCAAAACACATTCCCACTTTATAACCTTTATGAAAGAGAAATTCCTCAAAGTTTATCTCATGTGTGATATATAAAGAGTGAAAGAAAGGAAATACTATCAAAGAACCAAATTTTGTGGGATATTGGTCTGATTAAATATTATTTTGTGGTTTTTATTAGATTTAGCAAATTATATTTGCCTGTATATGTGTGTGTATTTAACATTATATAAATTAGGTCATTGCCTCTTTAGTCTCAAAATAAACGATCTCAAACTCAAGGGAAGTGACCTTCATTTCATTGCCTCTTGTGCAGATGCAAAATGAGAAAACAGATGAAGAATCGCATTACCTTTCAGACAGCTGAAGAAATAATCTGAATCTTCTGTGCTAACCAATCTGCATCATGTTCGCTTGATTGAATTTGCTTAGTTTCCTGAACAAATGTTGACAAACCTTTCCCCTTTTTCAAATGATTGATTGATCGGATACCAAGGATACAATATACATTAACTGATCCTACACTGGGTGAAATTCTGCACTAATCCTCAAAGGATATATCATCCAGATCAATATCTCTATCACATTAATATCTTAATGTCACGTATGTATAAAAAGTTTCTGACAGCAATAATATAACTTGCCCTTCACTGATAGAAAGTACACCAATATGCAGTTAAAACACCCATTGGAGATCCATCATCAGGTCTCCGCTGTTGTTAGATGCGGTACATTAAATTGGCAGAAAATAGTGTCAATTTGGTGCTAGGATGGTTTTATGGTCTGAGAAGATAGTAGTGAACATTCCATGATAAACCCAACCTACAGGAAGAGATCATTTCTATATGAACAGGGGTGGTGCCTTATAAGCAGAGACAGTCCATTTTTTGTGGGGGGTGGCAGGAGTTGCCAAAGCTAATTTGGGACTGTTTATTTGTTACTATTGATTTTTTTAAATGTCCATTTGCCCATCGCTTGTGTGAAGTCATATCTATAAACCATGCTGTGGCATGGTAAAATGAACCATTAATTTCAAATATTTTTAACATATACAGTCACAGAAAAATGTCTGTTCACATTCAGCAAATATTAGAGGAAGTACAGTTTATATCCATATATTGTCATATCCAGATATTGTCATATATCTATATACAGAATTTATATATATATATATATTTATATTTATATATATTGCCCTTGCCTGATATATTCTCATGTTCCTTATATTTAGATTACCATTTAATATTAACTTTGGTACCACAGTTATAATTACAAATTTTTTTAACATATTTTTATAAATCTTTGTTATGTGAAGCAGTATATTTATATTCACATTATGGATGAGAGATAATGGGAATCTGTGGAATAAGCAGATTTTTGGTCCTGTCTGGTGTGTTGGTCGATATATTGCACATTGGTACTTCCCACACAAATTGACCAGTGTCTTTATTATTGTGTGTAACTTGCCTTTTTGCTTGTGAAGTTTCTGATTGTTTCATCACTTCTTTGCTTGTCCAACACCACAGCATGTAGAGTTGGAGACAAAGTTTTGCAGCTTTACGTGTGATAGTGAGATTTGAGGAATTGCAAATGATCGTGACAGACAAGAGAGAAGAGATGAACACAACAATAGGCTCCAGAATTAACATGCTACTAATATATCCCTTCTTAGAAATTCCACATTCGCCAATATCAGGTATCATGTACTTTCTGTGTTTAAAGGCGTGGCGTGGAACAGGACAAGAGGAGGAAAATCTCAACAAATAAACACTGGTATATGGAGTTGATTATTTCACGTAAATATACAAGAGAAATATCCAAATACTGTATACAATCAGCAGTATTTCACAGTGTTTAATACAACTGGTCCTGTTCCACTACCAGGGCTTGACATGGACTTTTTTAATTTCATCAGACATATTTTGATGGATGTGTCTAGATGGTGTTATATTTTTCAGACAAAATTGCTAATTATTTTGGCACAAATATTCCTCTTTACAAAACCGTAATTGACTTCCTAGCAGGGACAACAAGAGCAGTGCAAAGTCTATTAGTATCTAAAATGATATGGCCTGTCATTTTTTTTATAATATGGTCCCTCTTATTAGTGGGTATTGTTTATCCAAAATTGGTATCCGACAAAGTATTTTTATAGTGCGGATTAAGTTATAAATAATTAAAATATATAGAGTAATAAAGTATATGAACAGAGAAGCTCCCTCTAGGGATAATAACATATAGTTTTTATGCCATACAAATGGTTAATTTAGCAGCGGAGAGAGAATACAATCAGTGTTCTATAGAGAAGGTGGATAAAGCTCCCCCTGGTAGCTGGCTTTGGTCCTTTGATGTGGGAGTAGAGAGTATATATTGAGCACTCCTTGAGGCACGCCTGCCCCACACCTCACACCGCCCAGCAATATCACCCACATATGGGATGTACAGCCAACCAGCATACACAGGCAATCTCAGCCAACTAAAGTATGCACAAAGTGCGCTGAAAATGTTAGAAAAACATGTCTTGTTGGCAGTGGCTTCGTTGAATGGGACGGAGAATCCTCTTAAAAGTGCGATAATGAGAAAGAAGGTGATGTTTTGTCGACATGCTGGTGGTCGGGGTGAGGTTACAAGGTCGGGGGATGATATGAGTCCTTGATGGAGGCTTCTACCACAGCCAACAAAACACTGCTACACTCTCTAGTTGTAATTATGGCAAAAAGACCAGGATTAGTTACCATGGAGACAGGATGTCCTTAGACAAGTAAATTTTCGAAGAGTAAGGCCGGGAAGATAAAGTTTGTGAGAAGGAAATAGAGGTAGAAGATGGCCCAGACCTTGTGCATTAAATGGAAGCGTTGCTTTCTCTTTCAATTTGTCATGCTCCTGCCCTCAAATACAAGCACAGTAGCCTTGTTATGAACACATTCCACCAGGCCAACTTTATGGAAACTCTCCCGTGGCCATATCAAGACTTTGTCAGTGGAGGAATGTGCCCGATGATTGAGGCACTCTCCGAATATGTAGATTTGATGATTACATCCTCGTTGATACTACTTGGAATGTGTAATCCGAAACATGTGGAAGTCTGTCGAGTGAAAGCATGGAGGTCCCTACTCCCATTGTCCGACCTCTTGTAGCTCTTCATGTCGCCATTCAGAAAAGTTAATAGAAATTTCATTCAAACGGTCATTAATCTGGCTCTAGCAAATGTCAGCAGTGTATCAGCCATGTTTTCCACCAGGAAATTGGTACTGATCCATGGTTTATGCAGCCCAATAATCTGAGTTTGTTGCTTTGAGATTTCCTCAGCAACTCAACCACAAATTCTATGAACCTGATCTCCAAAGATCCAAGAGAGATATTTTTAGCCATTTACTTAAGAAAAAATCCAAAGTTTGACTTTTTAGCCAGCGGTCAGTCTGCGAATGAACTAAGTTCTTGCAATCAGCTTTGTCCACTGATATTGTTTATGAGATAAATTTTCTCTGAACACTAAATGCAATTGAAATGCAGTTGAAATACATTTTGGAAGTCCTTAAAGTTTCAAGGTATTAATAAAAAGTGATGAAGTAAAAGCGATTTTGAACATTACTTTTAATCGGAGGAAATATTGAATTTTGATGCTAAATAATAATACCATTATCAAATGTGTTACAGCCAAAACACATTAAGATTTACAGAACTTAAATACAATCCAAAGACATAATTATCTAACTGCACTGAAAATAGTCTGCAGATTTCTTTATCTTGAGATATGGTTTTAGTTGTAATAGATGAAGTCAGTATAATTATGTCTCACAAAATTGCGAAAAACACATTAGAAGACATTACCCACAACGCACGGGTGAGGTATGATTCAATTTGCTTTTGAATTCGCGCCCTAAGCCTTTTATAAGCTTTTATGCTATGAAATTACCATCTTACAGTAATTAATTTCACATTAATCTGATTACCTGAATGTTAAGAGATGCTCGAAATGAGAATAAATTGAATGCTACACAATGATTGGTTCACATTCACCATGTGGCCAAAAATGTGTTGTTACAATCAAGGTCAAGGTCACAGGTTACTTACTGGTCTTGTGTTTTGAAGTGAAAGATGCCTCAAATACTCATCAGCATTGTATGAAAACACCTTGATTCATGAATAATATTGATGTCCCTGAGAGATTTTCCTGTACTGAGCTGTGCAATATATTTTTTTTCATAGCCCAATTCATATCTTTTATTAGATGGAAGGATTTAAGAAAATGTCCATAAACATATTCAAATGATTTAGCATTTCAGTTTGGATGAAACAGAAATTGATTGTTTTTAACACAAACAAAGTTTGAAATGAATTCAAATGAACAAATTACCATGAATTTGAGCCTTAAATCTTTGAGTCTTGAGTCTCTATAATGATTTGGTCAAGTTTGATAGTCAGATGGACGTTAATAGCTGTTTATTTCTATATTTGCCAATTTCCATGCTTAGTGAAGGAAATCACATCTCAGTCAGTTGTTGTCCCATTTCATTATCTTTTACAAGCACTCTAATTGGTCAGCTCAAGTTAGGTCTGGGACATGATAAACTGCTGATCTGATTGGTCAGAATCACATTAGGTGACCATCAAAATCAAATCCCTCCAATCTAATTGGCTGATGACCCATGGTAGTTGACCTCAATTTGTATATCATGACATTGTCTGCTCAGTAAATGTGCAGTAAACAAGTGAATGCTCTATTTGTGATGTTGTGGAATCTTATTATTGTGATTGTAACTCTCACATATTTTGCAATATTTTTCATTTAATTTTCAAATATATAAGCAATATTTCCACAAATCTATTTCACATCCATTGCTCTTAGCAATCAATTAAATATTCATCATATATCATTGTAATGTAGTTTCATATGTAAATCATCAGTTTTGCCTATATATGTATGTTTATGCTGCCAGTATGAAACCTAGCAACCTTGTAACTGCAATGCATCCAGTCTTACAAACCGGTATATTGGTCTGGAAACCAAACAAGCTTTCATAATCAGATTATCAATACCTCACATATTATTAGGGTTATGGCGAGGGCAACCCTGGCAAATTGATACTGAGCTGTCCTCAAAGGCTTTATTAATATAACAGTTTACAGAACATGCGGCATCATCATATTATATGAGATGTGAAAACCATAAACTGCATCGCTGTGCTCATTTAAAACGCTTCAGGTCGGTGAGATCAATGAGCATAAATTAACAGCCGTATATGATGAGCGCTGCAATGCTGCATACCTCCACATCAAATACATCTATATGTGGCTGTCATAATTGGATCAAAGTCCAATATATTTGATGTGGCATCCACCTATGATATATAACAATTGCAGAAAATTGCAATTTTGGAATAAATTTTCTCTGAAATGAATTTAAAAAGTACCAGTATAATTTCAGATGCTTTTTTATTTAAGAAGAGGTATTCTTTTATTTCTATCAAACAAAAGGAACTTTGTCCCATAAAACAGAATAAATTAAGGTTACTAGACTTTTTGACACAGTTTTGTCAATGTTTATGGAAGATTTTCTTTTGGCCGTAATCTTGATACTCTTCAGTGTAAGGTAATCATGGCCGTGTTTGCACGATACCAAATGCAAGATGATGAATGGTGCAAACCCAGACCCTTCTAAATCAGTTTATAAAGATAACGATATTGAACACCTCCGACACAAGATGAGGGTTGTTGGGATACAGACGGGCCCAATATTATGTTAGTAATGATTTGTGCTCCATCATCTCGACTTGTGCGTGTACAGTTAACCAACACAGCCTCACATTTCTTGTTTACCTCACGCATCTTTAATTTGCCGACGCCTCCTCATAGGAAATCTACACATGTTCTCTATGTTTTTTTATTGGATGAGATAACAGATAAACCATTCTCTCAGATGCAAATAAGAAAGTGGCAAGATTTTTTTTTACTTGATGGTTCCTATGCCACCAGATGCTGCACATAAAATAGCTCAAACTTTATGGATGAGAAATGGGCAATGAAATAATCACAGATTGTTATGAAAGCAACTCAAATGTCAGCAATATTAAAGGGGACTGAAATAGAAATAGAGGGTATCATATTCCAGGTCTTATTTTCTTTTTACTACAGTTGTTTGTGGAGGTTCATTTCTCATAATCTGTTCCAAGGTATTTTTAGCCAGTCCATGCAAAATTGACGGGAATGACATGAAATACAAGTGCATGTTGGGAAATATGTTGCATTGTAAACTTCCACCCACCATTCCTCAAGTTGGGAAGGAATTTTCAGATTCACACCATTCATTAACAACCCATATCAGTCCTGCTGCACTTTTACCATGCAATCTTTATACGAGTTTAAGGTAATCTGCATAATGAAAGTCTCCATTCCAGAGGCATAGTTGAGAAAAAAACAATGTAAAATCTAAAGACATAATTGACAATGTCCTGCGCAGGCAGTTGCCACTGCCATGAAAGTACCAAGGGCAAAAAATTGGGGCAAATACAATCGTAGCACCATGAAATTGCTGTATATAAGGGAGAACAAATACCAAAAATTTACTTCTATTTTGCATTTCAAAACCATGAATATCAGCTTGATCAGTCAATACTGGTGCTCATTTTATGAGAAATGAGTATTGATATGAAGGTTTGAGAAATTAATTTTAATTTTGTTAATGCAGTCATATTCAATGATCTATAATGATTCTCTTTTTCTGAGAAGTTTTTTGATGAAATTTACATGAAAGGTTTACCTACATAAGAATGTTGTGTAACAAGGATGACCCACATTTCTTATGGTGGAGTATAATCTAATGATAGCTTTAAAATGTCTTTCAAGCACCTTGAAAGATTTTTATGAAATGATATTTCTTCTATTTCAAATTGGGAATAGTCACAATAGTAAGCAGACAAACAGAGGCAGTCAAAGGGTCGAATGTCATTTCTGTGAGTTGCTATAATTTCAATAACAAACAATACTCAAGTATGAGTATTCTATTGAATTAATAATTCTGACATTGATATATTTGTAAGGTACAATTTACGCTTGTTACTAACAATCAATGAGCGTCAAGGAGATTTATTTAATACAGTTTTTTTCAACTTGATCATCAGAAGGAACTTTGCAGCCATTTTAGTATGACACATTAATTGCCATTTTCATACAGCACCAAACTAGCCTTTATCCTATGACAGCTAACTAGCCCTTATTCTATGAGAGCTAACTAGCCCTTATTCTATGACAGCTAACTAGCCCTTATTCTATGAGAGCTAACTAGCCCTTATTCTATGACAGCTAACTAGCCCTTATTCTATGAGAGCTAACTAGCCCTTATTCTATGACAGCTAACTAGCCCTTATTCTATGACAGCTAACTAGCCCTTATTCTGTGACAACTTCCTATTTTCCTGCCACATAGTTATTTCCAATGTTATAATTATGCCATGAAATATATTATTATGGCGTCTGTGAGCCCACAACAAGCACAGAGCTTCTGTATTGTTACAAGTGTGTGTGATGTTTAAGGTAAGAGGCTGATACAAAGGCAGGACGCAGATTCTATTCCATATACTGTGCCATCCACAGGTAAGTACCCCATCACCATGATCATCAAATGCACACCTTCATCTTCACAACCATTACCTAATGTTATACCATTTCAATCAAACATAACTACCATGTTTATTATCACTTTACTCAAATTCTAATATATTCAATGCAAAAATGTTGCAAATCCACATTATGTGTGATTTCTAAGGATTTTTGGAAAAAAAATCATATTTGCACTATGCTAATGCACATGTTGTCTTAGCTTGATTACTATATTTATGCTTCTCTGATTCTAGTTAATATTCTGTAGAGGAAGCATCAAGTTTTATTTAAAGAAGAAAGCAAATTTTGCTTGTGAGTAATGCATCATCATGTCAATAGACACATAGCTTTGTATTGAGGTGTGAAAACCTCAGGGTGAAATGTTGGGTGTGAACTAGGTACATTTGCACCTTCTGCTATGGAGGCAAATTCTACCGATATTGACGCTGGCTTCTGTTCAAACTATTCATCCTTCTGTACCTGATATTGATATTGGGCGATTCTCAAAACGCGTTCACTTCGAAAATTGAGACATCTTAATGATAAGTTACAAGTATTGCCTCATCAGATTCAAATCAATAAATTATTCATGCGAAAACATAAGTTTAAGATATAATCCAGCGATGATCGATTTCTACTATCACAGTAGAAAAGATTTGTATGTCTGCACAGACACTTGTATATATGCGTAAAATGATTTCAAAATAGATGATTACGAGGTATTAGTTTGACATTGTGAGTACAGATATAGCTGTGATGTTATCGCTTTAGCGTTGGCGCACCTTAAAGGTAGAGAGGATCAAAGTCTCTCTCCAAGGTTCCTATCTTAAAGAAGTCCCCAAAAAGTCACAACATCAGAAGTGCATCAAGTCAGCAAACCTAATACCTGTGTACTTTATGCTCCCTCAATTGCCAGAGGAAAAAGTAGAAAATTTACCCAAAATAAATGTCAGTTATCTCCAATTTCTGCCAAAATTGTAGGGCACCTTATTCTTATAATAACCCATAAGACAATGGCATTATCTACTGACCTACACAAAAACCTCATTTGCTGTTGAGCTGGATGTAATTTTGCTACAAACTATGATATTTCTGACAGGATAGAAATAATATGAAACTTCAAAGGGCAAATCAGTGGCCTCCGCCAGCTTTGATGATAAAATACATAATCTGCCTCCATTAAAAGTATTTGTCAGATGGAAACACGAAGTCAGGGCCCAATTTTGAAATTACATCAGGACTAATATGTACATGGGTGGTTTTGGTCTCGGAGCATCTGTTGAAAGAGAAAAGCAATTTTGTGAATGACAGAATCCTAGCCAGGATTTTTCTACTCAGTGCATTATAAGACCAGTTGGAACAGGCTCTTGTTCGCTCTTCAGTCTTTGTAGTTTTATTATTCTAATTATTTCTCCTTTTTACCAAATGAACTTGTAATAAGCGTGAGCCTTTGTAGGGGGCGGGAGATTGATTTAGGCCATATTGAAATGTACATACAAGAGCTGGCTGAGGAAATTGGAGAAAAACTGAATGAATGAAAAGGACGACACGGTTCCTCTAAAATAGACCATCATTTTTCAAAGTTGCCCATTGAAATGACATAGTGAGTTGAAAAAGTTTTTTTTGCAAAATGATCTATAAACAAGGGCTTTCTTTTCTTCTTTAATTTTTTAGATATCAGGAAATTAATTTGAATAAAAGCCTTGTACTTATAACATGGAAATTTCTTTTTGTTTTTAAACCTTACATGTGGTATTAGAATAAGCAATGTTTGAAATCACTAATGTGAAATATAAGATAGTAACATTTTGTTTAAAGACATCTTCTATTTCAAACATAATGTGTGTTTCAATCGATGAAAACACTCTTTAAAATGAAGGATATTCCGATTTTATTCTTACACCTCGAAGCTGTATAATTATCGTCCATTAAGAACTTTTTAATCTTCTATAGTCCCAATATGGTCTTATTCTTTGTTATTTAAGCTCTAATTATCAAACAGCATGTTGGAGCATCAAGCATAATTAGACATTTTCATTTCCTCTTCATCAAAATGGCACAATTCTTCTGTGTCAGAGAAAAAGGGTCTGATTAAATCTTGGAAGGCTGGTCCCCAATATTGTAATTATGGGATGTGTAATCAGAGTGACATTGTGATAGAACCAAACAAAATGAATCACGAGTACTTCACCAGCAACAGGTCATAATTCATTCTTTATTAATGGCTTAATTATCTTAATGATGACCAGAATTAGTATGTGTGCTCACAAACTTGAAAACTGACAAAAAAGATCCGGATATGCTTTCCCAGTGAATGTTCAATTGTTTGATAATATCCTTACCAGAACATCTCTGCATTTTTTGTTGATTATAATTTATTTTTTTAATTTTTGGGGTCAGAAATCCTGATAAGATCTTAGAGGTTGCTTGTGGTGTGTCACAGGGATCATACCTCCTTTACAGATTATATTCTCCTTTAGAAATTATATGCAGTATGGTTGAGAAATATCAGAAATGAATGCAGGATTATATTTTGTTATGGACAAATTTGGTTGAATCAGCAATATTATACTGGTCCATTGCCTGTCCATATTGTGCCCACTATTTGGTAAGGCAAGCCCTTCTTATATGGGCTGATATGGCCATATTGTGCCAACCATTGTATAATAATATGTGAATTGAGTTATGACTACAACATTGAAAAATAAAAAACACAATAGTAATGTCCATAAAATGCTAACTTACGGTTTTTGTTCCCAGATTTTCTACTCTACATTTGAGCACAGCGCGGTCTCCAGGTCCCACTGTAATGTTGGTATCTGTCTCCCGGAAGTGAGGCTTAAAATGGGACTGACGAGCACCAGCTGAAAAAATACAACAGAAAGTATGTAAGCATTTGATCCATTACTTTTTTATATAAATGGTTTTTGCAAACAGACATAAGTGCATTTTTTTATACTTTTCTTTTAAATATTAATAGTTTTTCTAAATTATACACCAGACTTTTATTACAAACTTGACCTTAATTCCAAAACATGAGATGAAGCATGATGAAAGCTTTAAGAATATCAGCACCTATCTGTTTGGTTTTTTGAAGGGTAGTACCAAAATTTGTGTTCAGCTTGTAAATGCATGGTTGAAATACACATTTGCTATAAGCAGTCTGAATGCAATATGACACAGCAACAGAGTATTACACTATGCGTCAATTGGAATTCTTATACTCTCAAGGTTGCCATAGCAATACAGATAAATGGCCTGGCAGCCATTTTGGATAAAGAACATGAGAGGTATTATACATATCGTCGGATAAAAAAACACATAAACACATCTTTATGGCACAGTGTAGAATTGTTTTCTATAATTTTCACTGTCATGAGCCCAGTGAATACTTGCGAATGTTCTGATTATGCAGGAACTTAAAAGAAATGACCTACTTTACTGCTCACTTGAGGGAATGTCTGCTTGGGCATAATTGCACCTCTTTGATATCACTGCAGTTTCTGTGCTTTATTGAACCAGTTTGAATAAATGCACTTTCTAACCCTTTGACTCTAATTTCAATCCTTAGATATATTGTGTCTCTATATAGATTTTTATGTGTACACTTCCTTATCTTTTGTAATATTACTGTTTGGTCTGTTTGCTAAGTCTACCGTTTAGTTTTAATCGTTATATCCTAGAAACAGTGTATTATGATCTCTTGCCCTAATTGAGCAATAAATACCATTAGATTGTGCCAAGAATATTGGTGTCAAACAGGTCAACTTACTGTGTTTAAATATAGTAGAAGTGACCTGGATATTTAGGACATAATACCGTTATTATTTGACCTGCACATAGCACTGCTCTATGTCTGGAACCCTGATATGGTTTGAGACGAGGTATCAGGTCTAACTGAAAATGACAGCGTGCTTCAGCAATGCCTTTGAGGATTGGAACCATTGTCTATGGGGTCCACATTTTCAATAACAGGGGTGGTTATATCATTTCTCTCTCTTAGAATTATCAATGTTTTATGAATGCCCCCAACTCATATGAGACATAAAAGGAAACATTTTGAGTAACATTGATATTTAAGGTAAGATATTAAATGGTTTTCAAATAAAAAGAATGATACAGGGATTAGATAAATTTTTGCTTTTATGAATCAAATGCAGACCATCCCTGACATATTGCAAACGCTAGAATGCAGACAGTATTTAGAAGCATATGAGCTATTCCGTGCTAATATAATCAAGACTTTATCCCATAAATCTGTCCACACAGCCTCATCTTACAGATTATTAGTAACAACAGAACAATATGGAGCAGCAATATCAGATAGAAAAAGCACTTCATAAACACTCCTTACACGGTGTCAAATTTACACGGTTAGTTTCTGCAAAGTTTCCATGCATGGCTTATAACTTTCACTCATATATTAAGTTAATAAGATTACAGATTGACTCACAGTTTTTTTTCTGAAAATACCATATTTGAATGGAGTCCTGTCAATATTTTATTGTCATTTATTCCAAAATGCAGATTAGATTTTGTGAATTTTCTTGCTGTGTGTATATGTTTGGCTGTGCTAACTTTGTCACTATAGCATATGCAGTAAGGGGGGGGGGGGCAAATAGTGAATTATTTCTGGAGATTTGGAACATCCATTTGGGGGTGATGAAGTCAGCTCACCATATTGTGTACAAAACTATGATCTACTTTTGCTTCATTGACTGTTTTGATCTGGAAAGCTGAGTAAATACTGAAAATATCATTTATGAGGTATATCCAGTTATATCCAGGAAACATTCACAAACTTTACAAAAAAGCAATGGTCAGCACAGCTCATAGGTCTTTGTTCTATGTTTCTTTGTATTGTGTGGGCTCCTGTTAACATAAATGGGTAAGTAGTAGACTGCCTGAGAAGGAGGAAAATGGGCCGGTCAGTCAGATAAATGTAAGAGATAATGAGATCGTATTATGTGGGCTTGTGGTGACATCATATATGGGTAAGTACCAGACTGTCTGAGGAGGAAGTGGGCTGGTCAGTCCGATAAATGCACGAGATGATAACATTGTATTGTGTGGGCTCACCGTGACTTGACCAGCCCTGTGTGAATGTTACCATGGTGAATCTGGGCGTGCCATTTATCACTGAGCTTTGAGAATCCCGTGATCAGCAGAGTCTGGACCGCACTGCTTACGCCCTAATCCCTATGTTTTGAGCAGGGAGGAGGGTCATGGGGCTGCCTGGGTGCCCTTGATACACCAAATTTGATGCGGAGGATGGGAGGAAATATGGCTAATGCACCCAATATTGGAGTCCCCCCGCTGACACCAGCAAATTGAGCTATGGAAGTGTGCATACAAATCATGATTGATTGAAGCACAAGTTGAGAGCTAACTCATAAAGTGCTGACCACTGAACACACCTATATGAGGTGTGAGAGGCCTTTGCCCTAATTCATTTGTCTGAGTCCATTTTCCAGCCTAAGTTGATTTGTATACTTTTTGTAGGCAAGTTTATTAGTTGACAAACATGGGGATGGAGGATTGTTGCCCTAAACTACGTTATGGCAGAATTTATGGAAGGGAATAGAGATGGAGAGGCTGGGAGAATGTTGGCGGGTCAGCCCTCGGTGGCAGGTCCCCTATCCTCCTATTGAATAGAGCACACTTTAGTATGGGAAGGGTGACCAGGTCTTGGCAGAAGAGTCAGCCATGGTTGTGCTCAGACATAAATGTGTCAGTCTTATGATTCTCTCAGGACTTGGCATGTCTCTCTGTCCAGTGAGAAAACGATCCCGACCTATTTTATGGGGTTGCGCTAAAATGATCTGACGTCAGGATGTGTAGGACATGAAAAGGCCATCGAGGCTGGGGACCTGCTTGATTTGTAGTCAAGGTCATTGATCCAAGGCCAAATGACCTTTTACAATTGTCACTGACAGCAAGAGGAAAGCAGAAATTATTGTACTTTTCACTATGAATAGTCCACTTGGTGACCTACTTTTTCGTGGTCAAGGTGAAGGTTGTAGGTCATGTGACCTGGCCCAGCATCTGTCTTGTTGGAGTATCGACTTTTTGTCGACATGAGGTCAATAGTTAGTCCCTGACAAAACCTTTTCTCAGACACCATTTGGTTTGTCCTCAAGAATCTAAAATAAGCCGAACCATCTGGACATGCCACAAAATGTCTCTATCTTTGATATACAATTATACATTTTTGAAAAGAAAGCAAATGTTTGTTGTCTTTTAACAACTATGTTGTGAACAGATGATCTGGAGCATTTTCTGAGATAGTCAGCATTTAATGTTAACAGTAATATTAAATGCTCTAAAATTAGCCTGTGATCAAAGAATTTATTATATTTTTGACACAAAACTCATGTTTACTAAATGGATTTGTATTGACACCTAAAAATATCAAAGTATAAACATTACAATCCTTTCTGTTAACTGACTTGTAATGATCATTATCTTAAAAAATCCACTGGCGCTGAACAATATGCTTAGATATTTTGAATTGCATGTTTAGAAGAAATGATTTCTCAGACCTGTATTTTATATGTCTGACAAATATCAAGAGATATCTATGATAGTACCATATAACTATACTTGTTCATTGGTAAGATAATACTGATATAAAAACTGTTGAATTATGTCAAAATGTATTGAAAAGGAAAATCTATACCCCATTCTAAAAGTAATTTTCTTCCCAGTGTGATCAAAAACTCAATTGTATGGGGGGAATCCGATAGCATTATTCTGTTGGCATGCAACCATTTTCTTTGAGAAAACCTATCCCGCTTCTGGGGATAGAGTTTGTAGTTTATAAAACTGCAATGAAGAGCCTAAATTATGGGGTCAGTAGATCTAGAGAACTTGATTTTTTTCCAAGACTTCTCACAGGCAGTTTGCCCGGGGAGACAGGGATATTTGGTGTCCAGATTCAAAATCATTTACGAGTGCTTAATGCGTTTCAAAGGAAATTATTGCTGCATGAAACCCAATAGGGTTTCAAATCAGCCTCACCATTGAGCCAGGCAAAATTGTTTATAGAATGAAATTAAGTTCTAATTTGGTACCAGATTAGACAAAACTAGTTTTGGCAATTTTAGACAAATGAATTAATTGACTAATCAGCTATGACATCCATATATCATTTTTATATTGTCCTTCAGCAGAAAACAGGTTTGTTTTTTCCCTCGGCAAATCCAAGTCGAATAGAACACATTAATATTTCTTTCAATTCAATATTATTTTCTGTTCAATATATTTGAAGAATCAATCATCAGAATGAACAGATTACTGATGAGAAATTTGCAAATTACAGACAAGAACAATTATTAATGGAAAATCAATATCATTATCAACATGTTCTAATATTTTTAATATTTTATCAATGTTACTATTCACATATCTTCAGAAATGAAAATAGATAAAACACAATTTTGTGTATGTGACTCATAAGATTTTATTTGATCATGTCATAGATTCCTGAGATCTTAAAAGAAAAGGGAAAATTCTGCATATTTTTGTCTTTGCTTGTAAGATATTGTAAAATTGAGTACTGAGAAATTTGACCTTTTGGCTGGTAGCAAAGAACAATTTTCTGATTAATCTGTCAGGATCAAAATGTTTATTGATTCATTTTTCTCAGACAAAATAACCTTGTCTGTTTTCATTGGGGATTTATGTACACACTTCCAATCTGCAAGAAAAAAAGGACAACCTTTAAAAAGCCAATATCTGGTATAATGAATAAGTTGTGTGTTGAAATATCTGATGCATGGAACATAATATATGAGTTCAATAACCTGATGACTTTGAGTGTTTTATACCAAATATGTTCAATCATGTCAAATATATTATAATATATATATAAAGCACAAAGAAATGTTGATTCTTATATCTCACTACTCTCTCTAATTTAAAATCCCAAAGGAATTTTAATTTTCTTTATTATTTATTTGCTCACTTTAATATTCTTCATTATTCCATGCATCCATTTCCCTCATCAAGAACAGTCTTTAAATTTAATGTAATTTGGTGACACAAAAATGGTTAAGTAAACACAAAGCCAAACAAGTAGGTGTCGAAATGTAATGAGATTTTCCGCACGTGAATTTTCACATTTTTAATGTTCCTACTGTGCAAAGCATAACATATGGGACAGGATTTAGAACAGCTGACACTTGGATAAAATGTGCAGCACTTAAAGAAATTCAGGAGACGATTTGGCTTTCTATATTGATGAGATCCTAAATTATTCACGTCATATCAATTTGGTTCCAGATTTAAAGCTGTCAGATAATTCACCACTAGGAACGCTGAGCTGATTTCATGTGGAAATCATAAGGCAAAATCTATTTAAATTTTTAATTATACATAAAGAAATGACAGATATTAAAATTCAGAGAAGAGAGTCATAAGTTTCCATATTCAACTCCTTATAATATAATTTTTTTCTCAAAAAAAAGCTCTTATACTTTTCGAAAGAATGATGGCAAACTTTTATACATTGTGATTTTCTCTATGACAGACCTTTTGCATTGTAATTTGTTTTTCTTTGATGACTATTCAGCTTGTTTCTCACATATGATGTGTTAGAGTGGTCCTTTTGGAAATACAAACAGGAATCACAGAAATATATAATTTTTGTAATGGTTATATCTTAATTTTGTCTGAAATTTTGTCTTGCAAAATTACTGGGCCCTTTAAGTATAGGATAAAGCCTTATTTTAAAACAGGCAGATGACAATTTGCATATAGCCCTGTATCTGTGCCCTGGTTATTAATCTGTGATAATCCATGCAGACCAACATAAGTCATCTGGGATATAAACAGCGTTTATCAGAATAGTGTATAGAGTTTACCATAAAGCTTAGCACAACACTGTAATAATGTATGAGATACACAGACACTCTGAAAAGAGTTGGGCATTGTGTCCTGGTGGCAAACGTCTGTCTCTGACCTTATTGACTATGGCTACTCATTGTTTAGAGATTGTACCTTTCTGCACCAGAAAGTCCATGCTAAACCCTTCATAAAATGAACAAACTTAAAACAAACAAAAAACGACTGAGGTGTGCAAATAAGATACAGGAGGAACATTTCTCACGCATCTATACTTGTCGTTCCTCTACTGTTCCTGATGATTATTTTATGTTTATTTTTTCTAACACAAGCTAAATATAGAAGACCTTGGTCAGCTTTTCCTTCAACAGCTCTGAGGACATCTAATACATCATATTAAAAAGCTGATACCGAGGCCTTGGGTGGCTGTGATACCCAGACCTTGGTGGCTGTGATACCCAGACCTTGGTGGCTGTGATACCCAGACCTTGGTGGCTGTGATACCCAGACCTTGGTGGCTATGATACCCAGACCTTGGTGGCTGTGATACCCAGACCTTGGTGGCTGTGATACCCAGACCTTGGTGGCTGTGATACCCAGACCTTGGTGGCTATGATACCCAGACCTTGGTGGCTGTGATACCCAGACCTTGGTGGCTATGATACCCAGACCTTGGTGGCTGTGATACCCAGAACTTGGTGGCTATGATACCCAGACCTTGGAGGCTGTGATACCCAGACCTTGGTGGCTGTGATACCCAGACCTTGGTGGCTATGATACCCAGACCTTGGTGGCTATGATACCCAGACCTTGGTGGCTATGATACCCAGACCTTGGTGGCTATGATACCCAGACCTTGGTGGCTGTGATACCCAGACCTTGGTGGCTATGATACCCGGACCTTGGTGGCTGTGATACCGAGGCCTTGGTGGCTATGATACCCAGACCTTGGTGGCTGTGATACCCAGACCTTGGTGGCTATGATACCTAGACCTTGGTGGCTATGATACCCAGACCTTGGTGGCTATGATGCCTAGACCTTGGTGGCTGTGATGCCCAGACCTTGGTGGCTGTGATGCCCAGACCTTGGTGGCTATGATACCCAGACCTTGGTGGCTATGATACCCAGACCTTGGTGGCTGTGATACCCAGACCTTGGTGGCTGTGATACCGAGGCCTTGGTGGCTGTGATACCCAGACCTTGGTGGCTGTGATACCGAGGCCTTGGTGGCTGTGATACCGAGGCCTTGGTGGCTGTGATACCCAGACCTTGGTGGCTGTGATACCGAGGCCTTGGTGGCTGTGATACCGAGGCCTTGGTGGCTGTGATACCCAGACCTTGGTGGCTGTGATACCGAGGCCTTGGTGGCTGTGATACCCAGACCTTGGTGGCTATGATACCCAGACCTTGGTGGCTATGATACCCAGACCTTGGTGGCTGTGATACCCAGACCTTGGTGGCTGTGATGTGCAAGTTGAATGGCAACAGAGGTAGCCTGTTCTGAGGCAGCATAAACTATTTATATTTCAGGTTTAAATCACAAATCCTCTCTATTTTCACATTATTTAATAGTTTTGTAATGTAACATTTTATTTTATTTTCTATTTTCACATTCTTTGATAGTTTTGTAATGTCACATTTTATTTTATTTTATTTTTTCACATTCTTTGATAGTTTTGTAATGTAACATTTTATTTTATTTTATTTTTTCACATCCTTTGATAGTTTTGTAATGTCACATTTTATTTTATTTTCTATTTTCACATTCTTTGATAGTTTTGTAATGTAACATCAGATTTTATTTTCTATTTTTACATTCTTTGATAGTTTTGTAATGTAACATTAGATTTTATTTTCTATTTTCACATTCTTTGATAGTTTTGTAGTGTAACATTATATTTTATTTTCAGATTTCCTGCAGCAGTATTGCTCTACATGTATGTAGTGGATAGTAGATTTTTATTCTCTCTGCAATGCAGAAGACATAATTTCTTTTCAAAATGATATTAAAACGCATCAAAGTTTAGGATAAAAAACATTTTTTGTTTGACATTTAGCAAATGTAGAAACAAGAATTATCTCATCTGACCTATCTCTAATCCTGCAGAGAATCGTGAGAATTAACCTACTTCCATGGAAATCATGCAGTCTCAGAGATGATTGTGGACGGTCAAGTGTCTTTATATGGTGCCGCACCTTCCACAGCTTATGGTTAATATAAAAATACTGCTAAAAAATACTGCTATAAAAAAAATAAAAAAATACTGCTATAAAAATACTGATATGAGAAAATATCATACATATTAAGGCTGGTGGCACACCACCTGTAAATTGACTGACCAGAAAAAAATATCAGAATCTAGTTATTATACACCTTTACACATCAAGTAAAGAGTATATATATTAAAGAATTTGTTATCAACTGATATTGGAATGAGGTTTTTTATTTTATATATGGTGGTTTAAAAAAATTATTGACCATCAACATTCAGGTGATGATAGAGATTAGGAAAAAAGGCTTGTGGTCAGTCCAGTCTTTCAAGATAAGTAGGTCATCAAGACATGTTTTGTGGACATGGCCTGTCATCAAACTGGTCAAGCAAGAGACGAAATCGAATGACCACAGAAAAAGAGGTCCTCGGGTCAGACCTAAATCTGGTCACAAATTGTCAATGAGTGTCAAATAGCTTATTGGTTATCACGGTCACATATGGGAGTGTCCATGTTGTGTGATGCATTGTGGGTAGAGATTAGAAGTGAGGCATGCTGGGAGATGATAACTGCCAGATAAAATTGGTCTGATTTGTGTGATATTTGTCACAGCAGAATGCCACATGTTGTGCCAGATCTGACAGATTATCGCCAACATATTCTGCTCGAGTCACGTCTGCAAAAATTAACGATTTTGCCAATGTTAACAATTAGATAAGGATTTGTCCACAGCTTTGACAAGAATATTACATTCGTGCCATAAATTCGACATTGTGGTTGTGATAATTATCCAATCATCAAACTGCCGATACCTTGCAAAAATTGTGGAAGTTTCAAAAGTTATCAAATATGAGATGCTGTCCTTGTTGATTGGAGTGGGCGCATCAACATGTCACCTCACATCATAGACCAATCATGCCAAAAAGAATATTTGTCTGAAAAATGTTCCCTTTAAAACAACTGAGTCTGATATATAATATCTCACATCAAACCTGAATAGAACATGTAAATATGGAATACATGTCTGAGTGCAGCTATGGCGCTAGCCTATAGAATCTCATGCTATTGCTGCGATCAGTACGGCTCATGGTTGATTGGGTAATAGATGCTTTGTATTATATGGATGGACAACAAATTTGCTTCACTTAGATATTGGTGAAGCAAATGGACTCAAAGTTAAGGATATATATTTTTTCGACATTCAGCACACTGGGGGAAAGAGCTGTGGTTATTTCTGCTTGTTAATCCATCTTTTTGTCTGAACATTATGCCATAACAATGAACAATGCATCAGTAAAAAAATTAGCATTTTATTCTCTTCTCATATCAATATCAGTCAAAATAATTGTCAAACAATAAAATGCTTAATTAACATGATAATTAACCAGGATGGTTTTTACTTGTTTTCTCGTCTTTCAAAGGATATTGGACATAGTATTTTTATTATTAATTTCCAGCCTATGACTCTCATTTTAAAAAAGGAATTCACCTATATATATATATACACAAAATATCTGAAACATATGGTATCTAAAGGTGGAGTACTTAGATGTTTTTACTCTTTATCTCTGTGTATGGATGATAGATAGTTTTGGTAATAAAATGCATAATAGATTCTTTATGCCAAAAAGAATATACATTAATGCGATTTTGATCCTTAATAGAATAGACAATGTCGAAAACCTCTGTTATTTTGTTTTTCTTTCATCAATTCCACAATTACTTGAATTCTTTAGAGAGGAAATATTTGAAGAAATTTAATTAAAGAATTCTACATTCATTTCTTTGGTAATCAATTTGGGTGGCATGTTATCATTTAGGCTTCAAATGTAGCATGCTTCTCATGCATATAACATGTTGTGTCATATCTTGGAAAATATCCAGAAAAACAACCTTCTGTCATTTACTTTATAGTTGTGAGCAATGTCAATAGGATTTGGAACAAAGAACAGGATATTAAGAAGAATTTAATACAAACCAGGATTATTCTGGCTATATGTTTATGTTGTGAAAGTATGAATCATTTTTATATAAGCAAAACAAGATACTTTTACAATATGAATCTGTTCTATTCAAATTCTAAACATTCATGTGAAATACAGTTTTGCTTTATTTTAAGAGATTAAAACAAAAACATTTTGAATATAAATTGACTTGTTAACTATGCTCACAATCCATTTTAGAATAAGAATTACCTCTGTACTTGTAGAAAAATAAGTAATACATAGATTTGTTTGTGCTTTCCAAGTCTAGTATAGACAAATAGCCACAAAAGGAAATGGATTCCTCATTTTTTTGGAGTCATCTGTAATCTAACCACATGGGAAGGTAGCAGTTGGTGGTAACAAATGAAGTGAGGATTCACTGAAACGATTTGAGGTTAGCATAAAAGTTAGGTTATATGGTACAAGATTGTTATTCTGTGATAGTTCGAGGTAAACTGCTCGTGTCACATTGCATAAATCCTCAGGGCTAAGGTTCTGCTCCAAATTTAACATTACAAGGAATGGGTTCAGATTTATTCCAAGCACTCCATGCAAGAGACAATTACTTCTACAGGTGATTATTTATTGTGGGATTTGCAGAAGATTTATTTGGTGAAATATCCATTAATGTCCAAAATATCTTCAATTTGGTTAAATCGTCTCAAGACAGTTAATATTAAAGGGAAAGTAACTTGTTTATAGTGAGCAAAGAGAGAATTGAATATAGAGGCTCACAGACATAGACTTCCTGCTATTTCAGATAATATTAATCCTCACAGTTTAAATTGGAAAAAAATGATATATTGTGTATATGAAATTTTGATTTTGTTTTTCATTTTTGATTAAGAATAATCTTGTGCGGCAAATAAAAAAACCCTGAATCCTGATATTATATTGTTGCTTCACAGCACATTATTCCCCCAAAGAATAAATCTCTGGTTTAAAAATTAATTGCTTTCTCCATACATTTATCTTCGTATATTTCAGTCAGAATGTCACAAGCTTCTTTCATTATTCACCAGAGAGTTTCATACACCTTTGTGATGTCACTTTGCCTTGTACCAAGCAGAGTCTGGAAGGCTCTGCAGGCTGCACTATTATCATTAATTTATGTCTCATACTTTCGGGGGAAATGGCTAGAACATTAATCACCAACATGTTGATTACCTGTTTTGTTTGAGTTAAAGCTCTGAGGTCACTGAGAGAAAAGAGGGCAATAATTGACAAAGTGATGGCCCCTTAGATCATTGCATTAGTCAATGTGATGGCCCCTTATGTCATTGTGTAGACCCGTCGTGGGGCACTCATTCACAATTAGGATGAACCGACTTGTGTTTCGGTCACGTCATGCGTGCACATCGACTGAGATTGATGTGATGAATCATGCTTCATTAAACATCATGAATAATACTCAAGAGGTGTCGTTGATATACCAACATAGGAGGAGCTGATGTCGCAAAGATAGGAATAAAAAATATACATGGTTGTATGCATTTAGAGTGGGCTGTTTTTTATATTCCTTGCTAATTTTTTGTTCTCCCCCAACTTGTGTTACTAACCAAAAGGGACAGTATATTCCGTCAATGCAATATTTCTTATTACAAATTAGGATCATTACTATATTACAGATTAAGACAAAAATATCAAGAATAATCTTTGCTAATTTCTTTTACTGATCTTAGAAAGATAACATATCCTCCAAACAACGTGATTTAAAAAAAACAAACATTTCTTTGTCTTTAAAAGAGATGAGGTCAATATCTGTTTACTCTTGCATAATATTGTGAGTAAGACCACTGTAACCTCATGAAAGTCTGTGATTTTTTTAAACTTCCTGAAGTATATGATGGATGATGTTCCGACCATATAATGATCTCCACCCAATTACAAGGTGCTTTTTGGGTAATTAATGGATTACATGCATCATGTCATTTGACATGCTCGCCATGTCGTGATGGTGGGTAGATGTAATTAATGTTCTGCACATGGTGACTAATATTGGCCTTTTTATGAGAACAGGTACAAATAGTAAACACAAAGAATAGATTTTGGTTAGTCAAAGAGACCAGTGATGAAAATGTGAAAAACAAATATTATAACAATAATAAAAGAAAATTGGATGAGGTGGTCTTTGACTGGCACTATTTGACCTTAACGTGAGATCATGTGATGGGAGTGAGCGATAATACGAGTAAGTGATGGGCATGATGCCTCTCCTCTATTATCATTCTCTATCCATCATAAATAATGTAAAAACTACTCGGCTTGAATAGTGCTTTGTCTTTCAACAAAATAGTTGCATTAATCTGTCGTGTTTTGCATTACCCTCATGGTCGTAATGTGGAAAAAGCCATAGCGTGCATTACTCTGCCAGGATTTATGGTATGACATTGTCTGCCACCTTTGTTTTTGGATGTTTTCCGCCATATGATTCACAAGTCACAGTTCTGCTGAATTCTATGAGATCTAACAACTTCACAGAAGGTTGTGCTTGTATTTTCTGCCATCAAATGCATTGTACCGTTCTTGAGATTTACAGACATTTGACATGTGGTTTGAAATTTGATCTTGCAATGTGCAATTAACATTCTCAGGTAATCTATGGAGATTCAATAATTTTTCTGGCATTAAACATTATACATGCAAGACCCTATCGTTTCAAAGAAATGTGACTACACATCAAAAACTGTGTCAAAAATGTTGGCTTTATACATTATCGTGACATAGCAACACACCATTTTTTCTCAACATAGGAGTAATGCGATTACATGATATTATATGCTAGACCTAATACCTGGATGCAGCATATTGTTTTTTCATATCAGTTCACATCTAGGATATATACAATCTCTTTATAATGAATATTGTAGAGTGGCGGAAAATAAAGATAGAAAGACTCAGTGCTATTGCACCATTGAGAATTCTTAATGGGGGAGCTACATGTTTAATTGATTACTTTCTTCTACTTATGCCAAGTTCCTCTTCTTTAACCCTTCTGTCTGTACAATATGTGTTCTTTAACCCTTTTGATTGTACTATGTGTTTTATTCAACCCATCTGTCTGTAACATGTCTTCTTTAACCCTTCTGTCTGCACAATATGTGTTCTTTAACCCTTTTGATTGTACCATATGTTTTTTTCAACCCATCTGTCTGTAACATATGTCTTTCTTAACCCTTCTGTCTGCACAATATGTGTTCTTTAACCCTTTTCATTGTACCATGTGTTTTTTATCAACCCATCTGTCTGTAACATATGTCTTCTTTAACCCTTCTGTCTGTACAATGTGTTCTTTAACCCTTTTGATCGTACCATATGTTTTCTTCAACCATATCAACCCAGTCTGTAACATATGTCTTCATAATCCTATCTGTGCCATATGTTTTCTTTGACCCTTTTATCAGTATCATATATCTCTGTCAACCTCGCTGTCTGTACCATGTGTTCTCCAACATATATGTCTGTGCCATATGTGTTTTTCTCCAACCTATATGTGCGTACCATATATCCTCTTTGCTCCTCTCCTGTTTGATATGTCTTCTGCACCCTATCTGTCTCTACTATGTCTTCAACCTATTTGTCTCTAACAAATGTCTTGGTTTTACCCTTCTGTCTCTACCTTTTATTTGTACTATATATATCTTTGTATCTTTAACCTTCTGTGTTCCATATATACTCTTTATATTACGTTCACTTTAGCTGAACTCTGCACCATTTGTATCAGGCTGACTTCTACATATGAAATGACCCTAATCTTATCTTATTTCTAGAGAATTACCTTCATTAACATGTATTGAGGTAGTGACCTGGATATGAACACCATATACAATGACCTAAATAACCTACATATAAATCATATTTGCAACTATATGGACCTACATTTGAAGAATGACATAAATATGAATATATATAGACCTGTACATGCATCTATATACTTCTAAAAGGTGAGCCAACAGTGACCTATATAAGCCTTGAACTTTTGTTATGCTGAGATCCAGTTCCGTGTACATACAAGTGTATAAGGTATAATTACTGACAATGACAATGACAATGACATTGATGACCCCCATGTTCCTCCCAAGATGGCCGACGGTGATGACCCTGAAGCATTCCTCACCACATGGAGCTGTGTGCTTTATTATTATAAATCATTTTATTCATTCACAAGAATTACAAAATATGCAATTATGGAATAGTGGTTTAAAAAATAACACAGTTAAATTAAGACTAGCTGGGTATTGCACCAATAAAATAAATATCTTATGAACAATTTAAAATCACACACAAAGAATGACCTAAATATGAAGTATATATAGACCTGTACATGCATCTATATACTTCTAAAAGGTGAGCCAACAATGACCTATATAAGCCTTATGAGGGGTCACTCAAGGGTTAATGACCAGGGAAGGGGAGGGGGGGACATCAGAACATACATGTGTACCATGTTCCTTTACAATAAGCTGCCACCAAGGCCCAGGTTATTTGGAGATGGCCGTCTGCCACAGCAGCAGCAATGGTATCTTGACATGCAAACCTGCTGACCACTCAGTGGCTGCGCTGTGGCCAGTAAACAAGCCATTGTGACCATTCATTTGCTACATTGTGAGCAGAAGACAAGGCCAACTTGTGACCATTCATTCACTTTGTTGTGAGCAATAAACAAGGCAAACATATGAACATTCTTAGGCTGTAAACAAGGCAAATGTGTGACAATGCATTGGCCTGTTGAAGAATGTAAACAAGGCAAATGTTGGACCATTGATTGGGTTTGTTGCAGGCAATAAACAAGACATGACCATTCTTAGGCTGGAAACAAGGCAAATATATCCCAGCAGCCATATCTGTGACATATTACCAGATAACTGAATATACAAACAACATTTTTAGATAAGGGGGGAAATTATTAAGACAATTATGATGTTATCTATGTATTTCACATACTTCCCTCAATATTTGCATGAGGTTTGTGCAATTTGCAGCCATTCACACAGGAGCATTTCTTGGTGAATTTTTTTAATTGAATTTTGTTATCTAGCCACATACCAGTTGCTTGGTGGTCAGGTGGGGCATGTTACTGTAGTCCTTCAGTGTTTATATTCCCAATATTTACTCATATTGATCTGAACTGTGTGCCACATAACAAAATTGACCTTGCCACGCTGACCTTTTCTCCGGGCTATCCTCTTGGTGTTATGAATTGGTCGATATATACATTTTGCCAAAAAAATTATTTCTCGGCAATTTTAGAAGGGGAACTAATAAACCAAAGAGATGCATTAATCAAAGTGTTAGTAGTTTGAAAAACCTGGTATATTTGACATTTATGGAAACAGGACGGGACATCAAGAAAATCCTGTACTACTCCTTAAGACACAGAGAGAGAAATGGCACAGCAAATACTTTGTATATTGTAGTGGATATATAGGACATTCAAGAAAACCCTTTAATACTGCCAGAGACTGATACTAAACCAATCATTTCCTATATCAAAGTGGATACAAAGGACATTCATGGAAACCCTTTATTACTGCCAGAGACAGAGAGACTGATGCTGAACCAATCATTTCATATATCAAAGTGGATACAAAGGACATTCATGGAAACCCTTTATTAATGCCAGAGACAGAGAGACTGATACTGAACCAATCATTTCCTATATCAAGGTGGATACAAAGGTCATTCAGGGAAACCCTTTATTACTGCCAGAGACAGAGAGACTGATACTGAACCAATCATTTCTTATATCAAAGTGGATACAAAGGACATTCAGGGAAACCCTTTATTACTGCCAGAGACAGAGAGACTGATGCTGAACCAATCATTTCATATATCAAAGTGGATACAAAGGTCATTCATGGAAACCCTTTATTAATGCCAGAGACAGAGAGACTGATGCTGAACCAATCATTTCCTATATCAAGGTGGATACAAAGGTCATTCAGGGAAACCCTTTATTAATGCCAGAGACAGACTGATGCTGAACCAATCATTTCCTATATCAAGGTGGATACAAAGGTCATTCAGGGAAACCCTTTATTAATGCCAGAGACAGAGAGACTGGTACTGAACCAATCATTTCCTATATCAAGGTGGATACAAAGGTCATTCAGGGAAACCCTTTATTAATGCCAGAGACAGAGAGACTGGTACTGAACCAATCATTTCCTATATCAAGGTGGATACAAAGGTCATTCAGGGAAACCCTTTATTACTGCCAGAGACAGAGAGACTGATACTGAACCAATCATTTCATATATCAAAGTGGATATGTAGGACAAGGAGAATAACTTTTCCCATCCTCAACTCAAGGAGTAGTAGGAGAGACAAAATAAGCATGCACTTGACACGTTCTTATGCCTAATCCAATTATTTTTTTGTTGAATGTTTTCAATGTGCTTTGTAGCATTGATGTTAAGTGAGAGACTGGGAATTCTTGAAGATGTAAATGGGTTTTACGCTGAGGTTGCAATATTTTTAGCTTCCTTTTTCGCGCAGGATGTTTGCACTGCACGGCGAAGAAGGAAGTCAAGGAGAGACATGCAACGGCACTATTTACTGGGACGTTCATGCGATCCGAAGACAAATTAAGGTTGCAGGAAGAATTAAATCATTCCCACAGCTGCTGAAAAATTCATGAGATCGTTGGAGCCAGAACTTCAGCCATCCTGATTTTTCTTATTTGAAATTTCCTGGTTTTAAAATGTCTGATATAAATAGCAAATGTTTGTGGTGTATTTTACATTGTAAATGTTTTTAATTTTTAGATGCTAGCTTTTTTGGCAGAAGTTGTTGTTTTATAAAGTTTTGAATCATTTATATCAATGACCATTTTAAAGAAAATGAATGAAAATAGAGCGACACATGTATGGTTTTATTCTAAATTAGACATGAAAAAGTGTTCCATGTTTCAGTTGACAGCTTCGAAATGGATGCGTCCATTTTGATAGAGAAAAAACCGTCACCACACACCAACAAAAAGCTAGCCCCATGATAGATTTCAGCACAACCTTGACAGATTGCATCATCGGCCATTAGGAGATTGATTCATATGGCGACCTCTTAGTCTTGTGACCTTGACCTCATTTGCAAGAGCGCCATCTTGTGAATAATGGGACCTTATGGGAGAGATGAGATATTAGATTATGACACATTTTGATTAATATTAATATTGTGGTGTACCAAACTGTGATCGGACCTTGATGGATTCAGATAGATAACCTAATAAACATTGTACAGAAGATAATGTGTAAAAGCAATAAAGAAATGTTGTTAGAATGTTGATCCTTTTGCCCAGGATGCTTTTTTGATTCAGTTATTTGTCCATTTTGTTATCTCAAAGAAAGATAACAACAAAATAAAGTTGATTTTCATAGAATAGAGGAGAATTCAAAAGTCCATTATATACATTTTATGAGATTATAAACATAAAACTTGGAGACAATAATAATTTAGCTTATGAAATAAGGCAACATTTGATCCTGTGGATATTAGCACAGTACAAGAGGGCAATCTCAACAACAATTATTAATCCCGCAAGGTATGTAAGGCGATAAACATAGCAGAAAGTTTGGCTGCGCGACAAGTTAAATATCTCCAAGGCTTAAGTGCCAATGCTCCTGTGAAGTTACTTGACTCGACAATTACATTATTGCCGCGGGTGGCCAGAATATTTCTTTAGGGCTATTCGCGCAGTCTCACATGTTTGATCAACCTGTTTTGACCCCTGAATGTATTTGAATTTAAGGCAAATAATATCATACTAACTGCTTTGTAAATAAATGTATGTTGTTTTTTCAATGAATTATTAATTACAGAAACATTTTTTTCACATTTCGTTAAATAGCAGTGTCATGTCACTCAATAGTAATCAGCCTATAATTTATATGCTTGTGATAATATTGTGATATTAAAGAGACTTGTGGGAATAAAATATGTTAAAGCTGAAGGTCAGAGCATTATTGACCTATGCATAATTCATAAATGAATTTGTTCTTTTTTTAAAAGTCACTGGAAGCGTTACAATAATAAAAGAATTAAAAATTGATGAGAACTCATAAGAGCAAATCATCCAAAACAATCTCTCAGATGTCACCACCTTGTTGTGCATTTATCAAATAAATAACCCCTTTTCTACTTTGCATTATTAATGTTGTCCTGAAGTCTGGACTTTTATGATAACCGAGTGATTGAAGTTATGTTATTGGCATGGCATCATCTTGAAAGTTATCCAGACGTGCAGGCGATAACCGTCACGATATTAAATGGTGTCCATGCTACCCCCAGAATCCTCCCCTAAGAACTTAACACACTATCTGAGAGCGTTTAGCAAGAATAACTGCCTCATGAAGACCTATCTTACCCTGGGGCATCCTTAACAAAAGTGGTACTCTCTATTCTGAACAATTACATATTAATATACAGATGCACTCATTGAAGTAAACTTATCATTATTTAGGCTTGAATATTACTTCCTTGCATATATGTATCCCTAAGCATGATATTTTGAACAGGATTTATATGTACAGATAAACTCTCATTGAATCTAGCTCCTCATTTATTATGTGTGTAAGTTAATTTCCTACTAATATGCAGGTCTGACATAGAATTAATTATGAAATTGAATTTCCAATAATTCAATCCAAAAATCAAACAGTTCCTTTCCTAAAAAATCCTTCTGCAGTGAGCAGTATCCATCCCATACTGAGTGCAATCAAACCAGGCATGCTCTGCATAAAAAATGTGATGCACAGAATAGGGTTAAATACTATTTGGAAAATAGTTTTTTTGCCAAAGATCTAGCAAATTCTTGCCTTTAACTTGACTGAGTTTCACTCCTAATATTTACATTTGAACTCTTTGGATCATGTTTGAAACACGGAAAAAATCCATTTATGGATAATCTTTGTGATATCGCATGGAAATAGATTTATGGATTTAACTTATTTTAGACTGATACATTTCAAATTAGATAGTTAACATATATATAACATAATGAATGAAATATTTTATTTATATATTTATACTGGGATGAATTGTATGATAAATCAGTACTCTCATGAGTATGGTATGAAGGCTTTCATATTGAAAATACTTTCTAATATTCAACAGTCAATGAGGCAAGGGAGTATGGTTTTTATGGGCGCAAGTGTTACAGCTTGCAGTTTTTTGTATGCAAACATGCAACTACGTGCTCAGGGCGGGTGAACTTTATTGAGGTTTCTATTGATTGTTACAAATGGCATTAGATCATTCATTCTTAATTTTCCTTTTTGCTCTCAATCTGATAAAGACTAAAAGCAGCACAGAATTAAGTTTTTATCGATATCTGAAAAATTATGGATCGCATTTGGAAATTTATTGTAAAGGAAAGGATGTGTTTAATTTAATAAATCATTGTAGATACTGGTTAATGCTGCAGTACTATAAAATACCTCATTGGAAATCTCATTATGAAAATTTATTAAATTCATTTAACTAGAAGAAAGAAATTTAAATGGAATTGAAATTGGATATATGATTAGGAGCTAATTGAGATAATTTGATTTGGAGTTTTAATAATTGATATGAAAGCCTGAGCTGCCAAGAGAAACAGACAGATTTGGAGAAGACTCAAAACCATTTGACATCTGATCTAGAATGTGAAGGGTTAATCAAAATACTGAGCCTGTTGAACTTGTGATTCAGTTATTTCTTATTAAAATCATTAAGTATTTAATGATATAAGAGAAGAATCTACAGGGTGTGTGACAAAGACGGATGTGGTTAGTTTTTCTCATCTTTTGTCATTAAGTCTGACTGGGACATTCTGACACCTGTGGCCTTCCATAGTCTCTCTCTGCTATTTCTCTGATTTTGTCACCCGAGAATTTCCATAATGGCATTTTACATTTTGCAAGTTTCATCAGTCGTCAGGATATTACAGTTTACATAAAAAATGCACCAGTGTTTGATGTGATAGCACTTTAATACAAGATGGATTGTGTAAAAAGTTCCGTTCATCTTGCATAATTATGAGATTTTAATAAGGCTTGCATATTTTTATTTTCATATTATTTTTTTGTGATCAAAAACATAGAATATGGCAAATTACTTGCCACACACAAAACAACATTATATGGTAGAATGCATAAGAAACTTCTCATCATTTTCTTCATTATTAAAATTTCTATGCTACACTTAAATATTGCAAATCTTCCAAGTTTATTTGTCTAATGAGACTGAACTTTGTGTGGGTGAAAGATGGCACTGATTACTCCAGTGTTTTCTGATGAACATTGTATTGAAATGGAGACAAGCCCCCGCTGACTGGCCAATCAGAATCATGCTAGCCCAGCTTTTCTTAGTGTCACATGACTTTATGTTCCTCTGAAACCTACACAGTCTCTGCTGGCAGCCATTGCGGCTACCATATATTTTATTAATCATTTGAATTTTATTTCTTTAAGAAATGACATTCAGGTAATTAAGACATCTTTAATATATTTAAATAGTGATGCCTGTCATTCTCAAGAACTGATCTTTGATATGTGTTCATGTGAAAGGGTTCAGGAGATGATAATGATTTTTTCATATTGGGCCACACTTGATGATTGCTAAGACCCAATCATTGGTATTGGTTCACACCTGGGCCATACTTAGTGATTGCTAAGACCTAATCATTGATATTGGTTCACACCTGGGCCACACTTGGTGATTGCTAAGACCCAATCATTGGTATTGGTTCACACCTGGGCCACACTTGGTGATTGCTAAGACCCAATCATTGGTATTGGTTCACACCTGGGCCATACTTAGT
Source organism: Amphiduros pacificus (assembly GCA_949316495.1). Taxonomy (NCBI): domain Eukaryota; kingdom Metazoa; phylum Annelida; class Polychaeta; order Phyllodocida; family Hesionidae; genus Amphiduros; species Amphiduros pacificus. The sequence continues at coordinate 9,351,231 of OX439010.1, forward strand.
GATTGCTAAGACCCAATCATTGGTATTGGTTCACACCTGGGCCATACTTGGTGATTGCTAAGACCCAATCATTGGTATTGGTTCACACCTGGGCCACACTTGGTGATTGCTAAGACCCAATCATTGGTATTGGTTCACACCTGGGCCACACTCTGTGATTGCTAAGACCCAATCATTGGTATTGGTTCACACCTGGGCCACACTTGGTGATTGCTAAGACCCAATCATTGGTATTGGTTCACACCTGGGCCATACTAAGTGATTTCTAAGACCCAATCATTGGTATTGGTTCACACCTGGTCCACACTTGGTGATTGCTGAGACCCAATTATATGGTATTGGTTCACACCTGGTCCACACTTGGTGATTGCTAAGACCCAATCATTGGTATTGGTTCACACCTGGGGCACACTTGGTGATTGCTGAGACCCAATTATATGGTATTGGTTCACACCTGGGCCATACTTGGTGATTGCTAAGACCTAATCATTGGTTCATATTTGGCTGAGGATATTTAAAATGGTTGATATTGATTCACATCTGATGACTGCTGAGTCTTGATTATTAAAATTGTTTCCTATTGCTTTACAGCTGGTTATTGCTAAGATCCAATCATTGGAATGAGCCCATGACAGAAGTGTCAGGGAGTTCTCTATGAAGTTTTGACCCAGAGGCCTCCAATGACTGAATTTAAAACACAAATGGTTATTTGCTTTGAGAGAGAGAAAATGATTTAGAGGTCTTCAGGCAAACCAGGTTAATTCAAAGATGAGAAATTTCTATTTGATAATAGAAAAATGCATATTCGTTTTAATAACAAATTTATTTAACAGAATTCATGTCTCTTTTGGGAGCAATATATTAGTGCAAGTTGGATCCACATGCACTGTACAAAACCAAACTTAATTATTACGATTAGAATGCCAAGTAATTAACAATTCTCTTGCTTGTTGTAAATTTTCTCCTTCATGCCATAAAGGTAGAAGGAAGAAGCAAAGGGGTTGGTACCCTGAGTGGTACCTTGCCATCCTAAGGGGGTGATATAATACATGAAATGCATGTTATTAATCCTGAAGCATATCTTAGCATTATTTTACATGTTATTAATGATGCAAATGACCCATTGTTTATTTTGGGAAAATGTTTATTGATATTTGACATGCAGATGGTATTGTGCTTTTGTATAATTTTGAAAAAAGAGAGGATATTTTAATTGATTATTTGCATGTTATTACCTGATCAGTTATTTTCACTTAAAAGTTCTGTACACCATATTGGTATTAATTCAGTCACTTACGACATAAATTGTCTTGGTTTTTTTTTTCTTTCTTTCTGGAAATAAATTTAATAACCTGGTAAGCCATTTTGGTCCATATCACCTTTTTTGTGGCTTCATTTCAAATTATGAATTCCAGGGCCTTCCACATAGTTTCAAGTTTCCCACGTCAAGATTATAAGATCTGACCCTAATCTGCTGATGATAATGGGATGATCTTTGTGTATTGTCATACTGTGTGAGAGATAATTTCTGGAGGAGATGAGGTAATCTCCGGCTGCGTATCTCAGCACTTTATATGTTATTTCTCTCACAGCTTTACCAAGCTATATGTGTATGTTGCTCATCGTTCCCACACATTCTGTGAAACTCAATTCTGTGTTCCCATGAAATGCGAAGCCATTTGTCAGCCACACTCTTTGATAAGAGAAATATGTTTATATGATTTGGCTCAACTTTTGATGTGACTTTTTGCTTTTTGCTTTGAATTATAACAAGGACAATTTTTATAAAAATGAAGCAAAAATATGCTTTAAATGTATTTGCGGACATTCACGCCTCGTATCATTGATTGCATCATGAGAAATATGTTCCAGAATTTATGTGCCACATCAAATTTAATTTCATGGTCATTTTTCAATTTTTAATTATATTTTCTCTTGACAGGGCCAACAATTCAGTGCTCTTAAAATGGTGAATAAATTTAGACCAACAAGGAAACAGGACCAAATTGTGTTTTTATTTAAGATTAGTGCTGCAGTGAATTATAAAGAATCACTAGAAATTTAAATGCATCTTTTTGTTATGATCCGTAAATAGTGACTATGATATTTTAAATGGAGGAATAAGGCAAAGAATTAGATATGGACATATGGTCCATTTAATCAATGTTCCTGCATCTGCTCAGGAGGCAACAGGTGTAGAAATCAAAATGGCCCCGGTCCGGCGTCTGTCATGGTGGTCACTTCAGTGCTCTATTGACAATAACTCCAATCTAATTGTTCTTTGTATAGTACAATGAGCCACTATCAAATGATGGACCTTTGTTCATCCCCTAGGTAAACACAAATAATTTATTTATAAAGAAGTCATTGACTGTGCAAACTAAATCAGTTCAATAGCCCATGATGACATTTAATGAGAAGAGACTGATTTTTCTGGATTTATATATTACAGAACCTGTGAAAAGCATTTTTCTCATGACAAATGACATCAGGATAGCAGATTTTATTTCATTTTTAATGATAATAAATTAATAAGTTTAGATTTATTTTGACAACAGTGTTTTTAAAATGTACATCTGTGACCTAATTATTTATTATTATTTTCAGCTTATTCTGATGGGTTCTGTAATTTCATGATCTATAAACAAAACACTTTGTACTGACGGAAAAAATCAATTAAACTAAGGCCAACATATGATTAAATGAAGCTTTTATAAATCTTTTAAAAATAGAGATGAAAAGTGGATTTTGACAGTGGCAGGCTCAGCTTGATGTTGGTTTGGCAAACTGGTTTGATTCTCAGAAATAATCCAGCTTAAGTGATGCTTTTAACAGACTTTGAGGAGATTCAAATATGTTACCCCTCTTGAATCACTTAAATTTGCGAAAAGATCAAGGACAGAGCAACAAAACCTACCGTTGTCAAACTCTGGATTTCTGGTTGAACAAATAACACCAAACACAAATCTGAACTCCTGAACCGAAGCTTGACTTATCGCCTGTGTAAAGTGAAACTTTTGAGCAAATATTTGATTTTGGGAAGTATATTTGAATTAGAAGCAGATTCAGAAATCATACAGCACATCCCAGGTTATGTTTACTCAGTTGTCTCGCTGCAGATGGTCCTCTATGACAAATTTTCATGTTATTGATCTGATCTAAATTTCCCAGATTTTTTTCCCATGATTAATGACAAATATGGCTGCATAATACAGAATAGAATATTCAAATGAGGCAAATTACGCTGCAATTATTACAATCAGCAAAACATCTTTCAATCTGGTTTACATATACAAGTAAATTGGCTCAAACCAGGCATGTGTGAATATAATTCATCAATAATATATGTTCAAATTAATATATATGACAAATGAAAATTTTTTAATAATTGATCGTGTATTCACCCATTTAAACATATGAACGTGAACCTATAATTTTTGGAGAAAAACTTCATGCATTATTTTATATGTTCAGCAATCAGCTGAAGTGGTTTAATTGCACTGGAAGGGTAAAGTTCAAGATTAATTCAACATTTTATTTTTTGTGCCATGAATACTTAATATCCTCCTCAAGGATTCACTAATTGTAATTTGAATTGCTACTGGCTATTTACCATAAAGATAATTGGAGAAATTGGATCAGGGAGAATTATTACACTTGGACAAATATTTAGTAGAAAAGTAAACAGAACTACACTTTGGCATCAATAAATAGAAGAATGAATGGTACTTCGGCCTGTTTAGTAATTTGTACAATGACTCATATTGCAAACGAACATCTATTTTTTCAATGCGATATCATTTATAATCCCACAATGCAACTGAACAAACATCACCCACAATGCATTGCACAAGCAAAAGAGCAAAATCTTTCTGAATAATGAATGATTTATCAGTGTTGGGAGACTCCTACTGGCTAAACACCTCTTTTAATAATGTTTAAAAACATTTCTTTTCTGCTGTTTATCATACTTACAAGAGTAAAACCTTTATCAAAGTGTGAGTGATGTGCAGTATGTTAAACTGTAGAGTTCTCCCAAAAATCAAATGTGATGTTTAATTTCTCGGATGATAAATTGGAATCTTGGGAGAAGGATGTGTTATTTAAACATCACAATAAGCTCGGTCTGTTGCGCCAAATGGGACATTCTCACCAAATTTAAATATTTCATCCTATTAGAGTGATTCATTAGGTAATTAAGGTCATTTGTTCATTTGTGTGATATATTTTAACATTTGATCGGTTTTTAATATGAAAGAAATCTTTGCTTGTATATCATGCAAAGTTAAGATGATAAATTAGACTAAATGTAAATGACTCATAATAAATCTATATTAAAATATTTAGTTTTTAGGGATGCAAGACAAAATATCATTCTCATAAATGTAGGTTTAAATGCATTAAGATAGAATGCATTAAAATAGAATATAGGTTTAACAAAATAAGTTATGATTTAGGGAATTATTCATATCATTTAACAGTTAAACCAGGCAGTCTGCTCTCAGCATGAACCATTGTTTAGTTAATCCCAACCTACTTTGGAAACGGTTCTGCCAACGCTTTAATATTTGACTAGTTTTGTTTTGCGTAGTAGTCTCCTATGCAGAGACATTGCCCCTTATATCATTGTTGAGATTGTTATAGATGGGTCCCGGCACTACCTGATAGAGCTTACTACATGTTGATATAGTGAGTACCCACTACAATACAATACAGAGATGCCATGTGTCCTCCAATATTCACCCAAAGGCAACCACTTTACACGAGCCACGTCTTATTTTTTCTTTGGTGTGTGCTTCATTGCCTTTCTCCACCTTGACCCTAGGGGGCGTCCTTCATCAACTCGGGGGACAACTCTACATTTATCACCTTCCAAGTCCACACTGACCAAAATCTCCAAATCTACCAATTCACTTTTTGTGGAATTTTATGTAAAATGTTTCAAAATATAATAATATCTAAAAGTGTCTCATCATGAGGTGTGATTGAGAGCAGTTTGTGTAATCGTGTCTATTTGACAATGTAAAATAAAGATTCCCTATTTGTCGTCCTTGAGAAGGGAAGGTCATTGGGTTATTATTGATCAAATATATTTATATAAGTCCCACACTTTGTTGCACTTGCATCAGTCAGTCATCCCTATGTGTTAGCATTGAGAGCGACAGAAGTTATAATAATTAGGAATCAAACGATGAATCATAGGTGTGATCATAAGAATTGAAGTTATTATATATCTCCTTCCACCCAGTCTCCTAATCAGCATCTAAAATAACTGTTTTACAATACACTTTTACTGATGGTGAACAATGGGAAAACTTGCACATGCATCTGCCCTTGATGTATATTGCAGGCATGTTCACACCTCAGCAAACCCACTAATCTCACCACAGACCCCTGCTAATCTTCTCTCCCGGCCCTTTGATCTCTGTTTTTTTGCCCTTAAGGTCTGTATCATTGAGTCAGTGAGCTGTATGTGGGTGTGTTAAGATCTATAGATAATTAGCATCATAATGTGGCAATACAGAGTGGGTGACTCGGTCCATATTTCATGAGAAGTCTTGTTGAGTTACTCAAATGACTTATGAGCATTTTATTCAAATACTAATGAGTATTCACAGGAATATTCACAGGAATATTCTAATTTTTTCCCCCTTATTTTCAAAGTTTATAAAAATGTGAAAAGGTTCAAATGACTCCATTCAAATTTAAAATGTACTACGTGCAACTAAGTTCTTTTGAATGTTCTAATAGCATAAGATATTTTTTACCTTCAAAATTGCTGTGTTTTACACTCAGTATTGTTATTGTGATCATGTAAGTGACAGTTTACAAGGATTGTAGGTAGAATAAGGCTTCATAAATTCAGATTAGAAAACAAAGATTCTTAAAGTATTTTATGAAGGAACATATGCTCTCATAGCAAATTCAGTACCTCCCACTATGCATTCAAATTTGAGAAACAGCGATTCAGCAATGAACAGAGAGCTCCATTATCAAAACAGCATGATATTCTAGTTGTAGTCTACCTTATTGTACTTCATATAATGGCTGACAGAAATTGTCTCTCTGACATTTGCCGAACCAACTGGTTGCCGACATCTATGAATCTTTTATGGTGGTTAGTCTAGCTTTTAAGCCACTGAAGCGACTGCACCGGTTAGCGTTTACATTTATCAATATTATCAGGATTTATCCTAGGCTCCTCCGATAAATAAATCACTGCTTTTTTTGTTATGTTTTTATACAAGAATATATGTTGCTAAAGATATGGTTCGCAGAGAGCGGGGGAGCATTCAGAGGAAATTGATTTATGAATATATTTAACCTTGAATCCCTGGGAGGCAGAAAGATGACCTTGATCCTGCAGACTGTATGTTTGGGTACATGTATTCTGGCAGACAGAAACAAGAGAGACAATAGCCTATATAAGTTCCCAAAGGGGAACTACTAAAATAAGAAACATATATACAGGGCATTTGTCACATCTAATCTGTGTGGGTTAACATGGTGATGTATAAAAAACAGGCTTCTTTTATATTCTCTGTGCAAACACAACATGTGCAATTTGAAAAAAAATCTTATTATTTCACATTGTATATTTCACCATTTTTGTTGCCATTTTTGATGGACAAGATATCATATAATATCAAATCATTGTTTTCCCTCAACCATCTTGATTTCAATTTGGGATATAGTTTTGAATAGGTGAAATATTTTTCTATTTGATTTGAAATTGAATAGCAGCTACACAGCTATATCATATTGACGTCATATTTTTTTCCAAGATATTTGCATCATTGAAACTAACATTCACAAAGTTTAAAGTTTTTGTTTCAAACATCAAGCAGTTTGATTTCTTTCATAATGCTTGGACATATCTGACTATTCCATGACTGAACCACATAAAATGTATCTAAACATGTGCACAGATCTGGAAAAAATATAATAACACTCCTTTGAGCTTGGGACTTATCTGATTGCTCCTTGACTGCACTTTGTATGAGATATCTAAACATCAAATCTCAATGCACTAGTACTCACCTGCAAAGATAAAAATAAGAGACAATTAAAACATGATAAATTTACACATGAAATCATGAAGTACATTTAATAATGAAAAAGCTAAGAATTCACCCACAGTTGGATTTACTTGCAGTAAGAATTATATTTTGTGCAACTGTACAATGTCCATGATTATATTATGCAGATATTCTTTGTATTTTTGGTAAAATGATGTTTTCTATAACTAACTCAAAGATTTGTTGTTTGGAGAAATGATAGTGTACGGCCCTTATGATTCTATTCTAAATTCATCCAATGTATAAAAGGTGAGACTTCGGAGAAGAATTTGATACAGTTGTTTTTTATGAGACCAATTTGTGTGGAGCTTAAGGGAGCATTTGACAGCGTTTGGCCAGATAAGTGACACATTGTCGGGGTTAATGTTGACACTTAGTGGGTGTCACGGGACTGTGTTGCACCCTACTGGAGTTATATCTGCCCCTCGGCAATGGACCATGACATTCTAACATTAGCTCATTGTAACCAAAATATTTTGAACTTTGTTGGCATGACATATCATTTGAAAGTTGGAAAAAAGATTTTTAAACATGGGTATGCTTTTTTACGTTAATTGAGACCTGATGGTTTCAACAAGAGGTAAGAATGCTCGATTGCCCCAAAGTAGTGGCAAAATACACCCCAACAGACTGTGATGCTTTCATGGGGTTAAACATGAAGTATGAGGCCAAACTAAAACGATGGCATATCATATGTTCTCGTCGAGTATCACTCCACAGATCTGAGATACTTATCTCCAACAAAACACCCCAAAATGGCTTTTACAACTTATATATTAAGAAAAAAAAGAACCATTTCTTAGCTCCTGAGTTTCAAAGATTTCATCACCCTACAGAGTACTTTAAAGTTTAAGTTTAAACCCATTTTCCCCAGGGCCAAGTCTGCCTGAACTACAAACCCAATAAAAGCATGTTTAGGACTTTCTGATTTTGCAAAATTTATTTTTGCTCAACAAGAAGCAGCCATAATTGTCAGTGCACCTCTGTTTAAGAAATTCAAATCATTGCAATCAGGAGATAAATGTCAATTAATTTGTGAATGGTGAACATAAGAAATTTTCTTTACAACATAATTAAGAAGGAGGAACATGCAGATGTACATGAATGAGAGGAGGAATCATTATTTGAAGTGGATCCTTTGCCAGCCCAGGTAATAGTTTCGCACACCTGCCCGCCTAATTTGGAATATCACTGACATCTTTTTCAATAATTTCATAACACCTGTCCATTGATTATTAAACCCCTTGTGCGCTTTTCCATAAAATAGGCTTTTTATCTGCTAAATACTTCATTATATTGTTCCCATCATATTTAATATGCATGCATTCTTATATCTTGTTATGCAGCATTAATAAATTATATTTTCATATAGTAAAGAGACCTTCTGTAAAATATATGACATTTAATTTTTAAGCAATGTAATGTTCCACATATATATTTGTGTTAAGGTGGCTTTCACCTATCCAGACCAATTAGATATTCTCCACTATAATTGGCCAGGTGATAACTTCAGTTGAATATTGATATTTTTCTTTAAGATAATTCCAAACACATATTTGTGCGTGACATTTCTTATTTATATGGTCCATTTGTGACATATGGTAATAATTTTTTTTTAAATTGGAAAAAAATGGTTGTTCCTGAACATTATCAGCTATCTCTATACATATCTGTGTTTATAATATTAATCTACAGCAGTTTGAGATCATGTGACATTTAATATAGAGGAAACCTGATTATTATTGAGTTCTATTTCTCTCATACCAGATGAAGTAATATAAGATGTATACATTATATATAATGAGAAATGCCGGTGGTTAAGAGCATGCTGAGTCAGAGAAACATTTAATATGCAATTTCCATCAATATTCGGACATTCCCGGAATACCCCTGCTTGTCAATAGAGGGCGGTAAGACAAGTGTTAATGGGTGCCTATTGATTGGCATTGTCGGGTCCATTAGCAGCGTGGACGGCATATCTGTCCACAACTGGGACATTCACACCTACTGTACTAGTCATCTGGCTCTCCGAGGGCAACCTCCTCCCCCAAGATAGATCAAGCATAAACAAACCAACCCCATAGTAGTATTGACCAAGAAACAGGATATATTAAGACAGGCATATATAATGTCCTCTTTTCACATCAGGAGCTTTCTTATGTTTTCCTCAGGGGTTTTTGACAGGCATAAATAGGAGAGAAATGCAATTTGTTTTAATTTGTCAGAACCCCCTGGATGTGCCTGTGGGGAAAAGAGTAGATTTCTACACTATTTTCCATTTCTATTTTATTTATTCACTATTTGTTATAATTTATTCATCGTCAGAAATGTGACTCCCGGTTTAAACCAACTAATCTTTCCAGACAAACTAGATGTCCGTTTTTGAGGAGCCAAAAGTATATGAATTTTTAACCATTTCTATTTTCGGATGTGATTTTCTGAAACATATTCAAGATGACTATGTCTTAGATTTTTGTCACAGGTATATTTCACCAAGGAGTGAGAGATTTCATATCTGATTTCAGATACTTCTAGCTTTTGGAAGATATTTTGGTTAGAGATTTAGGAATGAGAGATTTTGTTGTCCTGTATTTTTCAGGGAAAGTGAAAGGAAACAGGTGGGGGAAGATCAGGTTGAGAACGTGTCCATTGTGACACCTGCAATTACGGTGTCTCAAACAGTTGTGCCCCCAGAAAGGTACAAGAATGAGTAGAAACTGCCTGAAGGGGGTGCTGCCTTTTAATCTAACCCACCGTGGGATATATATGGCTCATGGTATTTATCTTCTTTGGCTGGGATAACAAGATTACAACCTTTTAACCCTAGTTTTCTATGTCAGTTTTGTGAAGAAACGAGGGGGTAGTAATCGACTTTTGTACCCTATAGTTTGCTATGTAGCGGGCAAATGTAAAGAATTATTCAAGACTCTGTAACACGACCTGAACCCAAACAAATCTGACACAATCTAGTGGTATATTGAATAAAAGGAACGGCACTTAGTCCGCCCCCGGAGTGGCGGACCTCAGCTGGTCAGCGCATCAAGTATTGTTAACCTCCTAGGAGGAATTAATGATATGTTGGGAAGCCTACTTGATAAGATAAATACCATCAAACCTTTATGAGGGAACGATTGTGTGAAGGTTGTAAACTATAAAGTAGACTGGTACTTATAGACTGGTGTCCCTCATTTTTCTTATATAACTCAATATTGCTTTCTCTGGCATTATGCTTGAGTCACATGGTTTCAAATCCTTATGGCCTCAAATTGCTAAATTTATACATAGCAATGCTGCAATTTTCTCCGCCATCAAAAAGATTTGTGACAAATTTGTGAGGGAAAAAAACAGGAGTATATCACTCATGTGATCCTGCACACATGAGGTGTGAAAGTTAATGGTGTTAATGTTTTGATTTGAATAGATATTGCATCAAAATTTCTTTTTTATGAGGGACCATTAATCTGCGTCGGAAATGAGCAGGGTTCAAGCAGCAAGCTATAAAGCCAATATACATCATTGCAGAAAACGAGAAACTGAACGTGCATGAATCACAAGGCTTCTGTGGTGTTTGCTTTGCAGATAGACTGCTTCTATTAGGCATGTTGATTGGTATTACAATATATTCATGTGCATTTCATGTAGATTTGTGAGTGTGTCTGTTCACTTGTTTCCCTCATGGGCCTTGCAGTGTCAGCATCAGGAGTCAGGGGTTCAAGTCCAGTGAATTTCATGAATATTTGATCCCATCATTGATGTCATCTTAAGACCATGCTCATTAAGGTTACCGAAGTATATATTTAAAGTTTAAGTATACTATATGACCATAATAGTGCAAACCATAAATATGAAAGTGCAAACCAAAAATATGAAAAACCTTACAGCGATATACCTGTATATTAAGATGGTCTATGAAATTGATCAAAATTTGATCTTAATTCTTTGATTGAAGATAATAGTCTTGTGAGTTTGCTAAAAATGGCTTAACCTGACATCAAGAGTCAATATTTAATTGTAAAAAGCTGAAGGTAAATATGGATTTGCCTGGACATGAATTAGTATTTTACAATATTACCCGGTAATTTTGTGCATCCTTGGCATTATTTTCAGAGAATTTGCTGGAATAAATCTTGATTTGGTATTGTATTCTGTCCTGCCGGCAGATTTTCCGAACAATGCCGCTTATATAAATGTTGGATAACATTTGAGTAACTATTATTCAATTGTGTAGATTTTTTTAAGTAACAATCATGGATTATTTCCACATTTTCTCCCATATCTCATATTTTACATTTCCATTGATGAATTATTAAACTTAAACAGTTACTGTTAATAGAAGTAAATACATATTAATTTTGACGTATGAATATTCTCAAAAGAATTAGGTTTCAAATTTTCAAAAACATTAAAGTCCTGAGGTCATTCTAAATCTCTGATAAGCTCCCAGCTCTGGGATATGAAATTGAATAAATCAAATAAGGCTTAATGTTTTATTGATAATTATTTGGTTAATAACATTTGATGTAGGCGTTTTTGTAACATTAGAAAAGTAAAGTATATTTGAAATGTTTCATCTTATTTTGTGAGAGAAATCTTTGCCTTGAAGTTAGACATTTGGACAAATTTGTTGTAACATTGAATATATGACCACCCATACCCTTTACGAGTTTATATGAAAGCCGGAGAATTGTATGACAGAATATGTACGAGTCTGGCAGCGGTTTAAATCCGCAAAGGATTGATTTAGTCCAAGACTTTACGGTAATGTAAATATTACATCTGTGACATCTCTGCAGCTGTAATCCTCACATCCGCGGTGATTAGACGGAGTTTTTGTCATGAAAACATGTAAACTGAGCTAGGCATCCATTAGGAGGACTTGAAATTTTGTGCGAAATGTCTACAGACGTGTGCGGATAATACACTCTGGTGCTGGTGGATACAAAGCTTGTTTCATATTTTAAAAGCATTTAAGCTTAACTCTTAATTACTTGCATGTCATGGGGCATTTTGGTAAAATATCGACATAAAGGTAGGAAGGTGGGTAGAAATACGAGCATTGTTCAAATGCACTACATTTTAAAATGTAAATTTTCATTGGATTGTATATACACACACACGCACACACACACACACACACACAGACACACACACATATATTTATCTTTAAGATTAAAAACTGATTCATTGATGCATGACACCAACTTTGATGTAATAATGTGGTACTATTTTAGCAATTGTATCTGCCCTTTATATCGGTGAATATGGTAGTTTATGTAGATGGGAAGATAAATGCTAACAGAGTGTAGTTTTCTTCATATACATAGCATCTTTGATGTTTTATTTATAAGGAAGATGGCTTTGTGATTCAGTGCATTTGAAATATTATACAGGATAATCTAGCCTGTAAGTCATCAGGCAATTATGTTTACAATTTTGCTTCTTCTTTTCAACTTTTCTATTGATAAACCCCATCTAACATTTCCTCCTCTTAATTCAAAACATTCTCATATATTTCATATGATGTATCATTTTCATGCTAAATTTTCTTTTTTGGCTTCCCAAAACGGTTTGACATCTTTCATCTTGGAAAATTGATACATCGTTGCTTCGGAAGCGCACACTGCGCTTTGGGATTACGCGAGATAATTCGCCCACTTTTGCTATTGTTGTCCACTATGCCCACCCTCGCCCCTTCACGTGCCTCTGATGTGTGTAGCACTGAAATAGGTATGTACCCAGTGATATATTCCACACTGACTGACAAAGCCGCACAATTGTATGCGATCACAGAAGAAGCGCCTTGAATAATCTTGGCGGGTCTTTGATAGCAGAGAGCGGACTTTGATGGTCGACACAAAGGCGCGCTGACATGCACATCTGAAAGACAGGAAGGAAGACACCAAGATATTTCTGTTTGCTCAGATATGTGAACTGTCCGCAAGATTCAACAGCCTGTTTCCCCTGAAGCTAGTTTTTTTTATGCCTATTTATTTTTGCCCTTGTCATTAAATTGATTTATTTTATGGTTCATTTTCAAAGCTTTAAGGTAAGTTAGGGGTGTGGTGAGAGGAGATTAAACTTTGTCATCGCTTTTGTTCTCATTCTCATCAAAAAGTTCATTTAATCAAAGAAATGTCTCTATTTAAAGTCTTGTAAAATACTTTCTTTGTTGTATTGCTTATAAAACTTGGCTCTATTTGAGACACAAAACTGTGATGTATAAATAAATGAATGAAGCATTGAACAAGGGAGAAATATGACTGGATATGTCTGGTATACAGAAGTGTTTATAAATGAGAAAGGAATATATGGAAATTTGGGATAGAATTTTATGGGAATCTAGGGAGGGAAGATATATATGATTTACATGGGAATATGGATTGAAATATATGGGTAGATTTATAGGGGAACATAAGGAGAGAAATATATGGTGAAAGATATTGGGAACAAACAAATGGGGTGGTTTACAGGGAATTGTGTGAAGAAATATGAGGGAATTTACACAGAAATATGAGGGAAGATAAACATATGGGAATATTTACAGTGGAGTGTGAGGGAAGAAATATATGCAGAGATTTACAGAGAATAAGGGAAGACACATGAGGGAATTTATAGGAAAATATAAGGGAAGAAATATATGGGGAGATTCCGGGGGAATATTGGATGATGTGTGTGTGTTTGAGTATGTGTGTGTTTGAGTATGTGTGTGTTTGAGTATGTGTGTGTGAGTATGCGTGTGTGTGAGTATGTGTGTGTGAGTATGCGTGTGAGTGTGTGTGTGAGTGTGCGAGAATGTGTGTGAGTATATGTGTGTGTGAGTATATGTGTGTGTGAGTATATGTGTGTGTGAGTATATGTGTGTGTGAGTGTGTGTGTGAGTGTGCGAGAATGTGTGTGAGTATATGTGTGTGTGAGTATATGTGTGTATGTGTGTTAGAGTATGTGTGTTTGTGAGTATGTGGAGTGGGTGTAGCCTGTATGTGTGTGTGTGTGAGTATGTGTGTTTGTGAGTATGTGGAGTGGGTGTAGCCTGTATGTGTGTGTGTGTGTGAGTATGTGTGTGTGTGAGTATGTGGAGTGGATGTAGCCTCTGTGTGTGTGTGTGTGTGTGTATGTGTGTGTGTGTGGAGTGGATGTTGCCTGTATGTGTGTGTGTGTGAGTTTATGTGGAGTGGATGTAGCCTGTATGTGTGTGTGTGTGTATGTGTGAGTGGATGTAGCCTGTATGTGTGTGTGTGTGAGTTTATGTGGAGTGGATGTAGCCTGTATGTGTGTGTGTGTGTATGTGGAGTGGATGTAGCCTGTATGTGTGTGTGTGTGTATGTGGAGTGGATGTAGCCTCTGTGTGTGTGTGTGTGAGTATGTGGAGTGTATGTAACCTGTATGTGTGTGTGTGTGTGAGTATGTGGAGTGGATGTAACCTGTGTGTGTATGTGTGTGTGTGTGTGTGTGAGTGGATGTAGCCTGTATGTGTGTGTGTGTGAGTATGTGGAGTGGATGTAGCCTCTGTGTGTGTGTGTGTGTATGTGTGTGTGTGTGGAGTGGTTGTAGCCTGTATGTGGAGTGGATGTAGCCTGTATGTGGAGTGGATGTAGCCTGTATGTGTGTGTGTGTGTGTGTGTGTGTGTGTGTGTGTGAGTGGTTGTAGCCTGTGTGTGTGAGGAATATGATGAGCTGTCATTTAGGGCCTCCTCCCACATGGCTTGGCAAGGACAATGTCTGCATATAGGAAGCAGGCTTCAATGCCTCTGCCATCCCAGATATTCTCAGAGAGCATTGTGGCCCAGTATTTCATCAAAACCACATCAAAGACTAAGGTTAAAAATCTTCACTTAAAAGCAAAAACATTGACAATTGTCCACCTGGGAGACATACCACAAAGGAACATGACAAACGGCTTTTGAAATGTTCTTTTACAGAATAGTGACATAATTCTAGAGGGTAAAATATAGAAGTTAACATTCTCTTTTTAGTGGAACAAAAGGAGATGTGTATTGAATTTTTTTTTCCAAAATGAGCAATTTCTCTTTCATATTGTTTTTCTGTGGTGCAGCCAGAAAATGATTTGAAGAAGAAAGGAGGACTCTTGCTTACACAGAAAAGTGCAACGTTCTGTAGACGAAGGATATTGACATTTCATATACCTGTGGGAGGACAAAATAAATGAAAACAAGGTTGCCGGGTAGAAACAATGGACCAGGACTTGACAAGGAATACTTAAATATGTTTGTTTTATTAAACATAATAAACCGGGGCAGAGTCAGCTGGGTATATGAGCAATGGGGTGTGGATGGGAATGGCAAAGGGTATGATAGATATCATAAGGCAACACATGTGTTACAATGTAACAGATGGCATTCTTCCTACAACAGGCACCCCAATAAAAGACCAAAATGGATTCTCTGCATTACAGAACCTCACACAGCTGTAGAATGATAAACTACACTTTCACAATCAAGAATAATTTTAGGTAATAATAACATTTTTTTTTATTTAATAACTTACTGTGCATCTGTTCATTTTGATTATGATGAATATTCAGATTGTGAAAATGCCAGATGGAGTTTAGTAATTTATAAATGGTTATAAATAAATGGTTATTATGCTGATAATGGTGAGGTAATCATATGTTAAACAGACCTTGGCATGATCAGGTTGACAGATTTCAGGCCATAAATGGGGGGAGGGATGTGATAATCAGATTTTCAAAACTGTCTCCTGTAATTTTATGTCAAAGTTTGGAATTGAAATTGCTATGCTTGTCTCACACGAGTTTTAAAATGTGTCTTTACTTTAAAAGTCACTTGGAGATGAAGATAAAAAAGTGTGTATCTTTTAAAAGCCAATTTGGCAGCGGTTGATTTTTTATCATTATAATTTGTTATGATTAAAATTAGGATAGTTTAGAAATTTATAATTTAGCTAAAAGTGTAAATGGAGGGAAAAGATTTTAATGTGATGCAGTAATCTCACTGACGATATTACGCAAACAGTTGGCGTCAAATTTGACGAGAGATTTGGGACGTGAAAAAGTCGTCAAATTGCATGACAAGTATGAATTTGATGCGGCCTGTTGGCGAGGGAGAGGGGTTTTGGTAATGAAAGGCTAAGATCTGGAGAAGCTCGGCTAATGGTGTTGTCAAATTGAACTCGTACAGCGCAGATGAAAACTGTCAATCCCCCTCCCAGGTGCTCTGAGTGTGTGGTGTCTGTGGTAGACACCAGGCTCATAATGAGTGGAGTGGGACCTTTGTGTGTGTTTAATGAAACACATAGCAGTGTCATTATTATAATTGCAAATGTATACATCTGGTGTCGCATTTCTGGAATTCACGTTGTTAGAGAGAAGAAGAGAAAAATAAAAGGTTTACAAAGTTTGCAAAGTTTGGCCTCACTAAACAATAAATCATTAAGATTGTCATCCAATATGGTGGAAACGTATATAACTTAGATAGAGGTTAGAAGATTAATTTCTTGTAAAAATATTGATTAATTATAATCTTTTCTGAAGATATAATTTGATCGTCGGTTAGGTAACATTTGTGGAGTTCAGTCATTTTCCTAAATATAATAAGTTGCCACAAAACTTGTTTCCAAATAGTTTCTAATAGATATTTAGTGTTTCTTTTGGAAGAAAGGTGCAATTTTTATTTTGTTTATTTTTATTTTGTTGTTAAAATGAAGCTCTAAACATCTTCTTATTCATCTAGCACATCAAGCTAATCGTTATAAGTATATTTTGCCAACTTTGTTGAGTCCAACTTGACATTCTTTTCACAAGAAAGAGAGAAAAAAAAACCCAACAGAAATGAAGCTTATTTAAAAGTTAAGGATTGCGCAGCATTCCAGCGTGATGCGGCATCTCTTAAAGCTGATCATTTTGGATTGATGGATGGAGGCGGCTCTCGTGGTTATCACAAGGTCCATCTGCAGCGACTTGCGATGCCGCCAGTCAGCCCACCCTGCAGTCCTGATATGTCACGAAGCAGATCTGCCCCTCTGATATTGTCATGTCTCCCAGGCCATTGTGCAGCCCTACTCATCATAATGAGCATCTGATTATTCTGTAAAGTTTATTTCTGTCCTATGCGGAGATGTCCAGATCTGGTTTGAAACATATTGCCTTAAATGTTATCTATGCTAAAAAAAATTGGTCTGGTGCTAAATATGATAAAATTTTTAAAAATATAATTTTAATCAATGTCCAGGTGATATTTTGATATCTTATAAAAATCAAGAAAAGTGTTTCTTGCGTAATCATGTTATATTACATTTTTATTTCTAATGTCATTACCATTCCCACTAGTTGGTAAAACCAAGAATCTGTGTCTTATTTGGTTTCAGGGGAAAGATGTGAGGTGGTGGGCTACTTTCACACAGGTTAAAAGGCTCGAAAGTCTACCTGATATGGACATTGTTGCTGAAAGGGTCGCAAAAACACCACTTCACATTTCTAATGTCACGCTACCCATCCCTGTTTAATTTTTAAGAACTGTTATCATTTCATCTCTTGTGTATTGAAACTGTGTCATAATTTTTGCATTTCATGTCATGTGTTATAATAGCATAGATATATAGAGTGTATTGGTATAAGATAATGCATGTTCAAGCCAGACATGTCCAGATAGAATCTATAATGAATCACTGATGATAACAGAGGGACAAAATGGCCACTTGCAATCATTTTAACATAGATATTACTAGATATTCTAGTTTTCATGGACAGGTTGTTTTGATGACATTCAAATTTCTCATAATAATCTAATTACAATAAGTTCTCTGCTGATGCTCTCAATGTGGTAATTATTTTACAGCGGCCATTATGACATAATAATTTAGCAGCTCATTGGTCCATGAACAGATCATCTGATTTTGTGTGGTTCATCTTGCTCATGTACAGTTGAACTTGGCTCATGGTCAGTTCATCTGGCTCATGTGTGGTCCATTTGACTCATGGACAGTTCATCTGGCTCATGTATGGTTCATTTGACTCATGGACAGTTCATCTGGCTCATGTATGGTTCATTTCACTCATGGACAGTTCATCTGGCTCATGTATGGTTCATTTGACTCATGGACAGTTCATCTGGCTCATGTATGGTTCATTTCACTCATGGACAGTTCATCTGGCTTATGTATGGTTCATTTGACTCATGGACAGTTCATCTGGCTCATGTATGGTTCATTTGACTCATGGACAGTTCATCGAGCTCATTACATTTCATCTGGCTCATGTTAATTAACACTTGAACAATTCAGTTCATCTGACTCCTGTACTATTCAACAGGCTTATGTTTGGTTCATTTAACTCCTATATCATCTGGCTCATGTACAGTTCATCTGGCTCATGTTAAGTTTGTCTGGCTCATAAACAGTTTGCCATTTAAATATTAAATATTATATTAAATACCAAAAGATTTATTTACTTGAAGAAAACTCAAAATCTTTTGTTGCTGTTAAACAAGATATAAAGTTTAGGATTTAAACCGTAAAATGAATATTAACAGTAGATAACTGCAATGTATTTTTTCTTTCTTGATATAAATTATTCCCAGGAATATTGTTCCTTTAAGGACTCTTAAACTAACTGGACTTAGAATGCAAACTAAAAAATCTTTTTTTTTAAGTTCATTCATTTTAAGTCCCTAAGGAAATTGGAAATTAAATTTCTTCATAAATGCCTTAAGAGGCAGATCAATGAATAGCCTTTGAATTGTTCAAGTGTTAATTGTTTTGCAAGAGGAAACTTCAAAGCAAGGGGAGATATGAAGATACTCAATGCCTTAAAACTTGTAGATTCTTAAGCTTTGAGAATTATCAAACCACTTCTATTGAAAGGAAGATATCTCTTGCAAAAGAATCTGTCATGTCCTTTCATTATTCATTAAACAGAATAAAAAAAGAGAAGATATTTTGCATTACAACAATGCACTTAAAGTCGAGAAATTTTTTTTTTTCAGAATTTATCTGATTTATGCAGATAAATTATAATAAATCTATAAATGTTGGATACTATAAGTAATCGTTTAATGATTTCTATTCAGAAAGTTAAATTTTAGTGGGCAATTGATCTTAAAAGAATATTACTTGAATAATATTTTAAAACATATCTGTTCAAATTTATGAATTTATTATAAACCATGATAAGGAAATTTCTTTAAAGTTGAGTTTGAAGGAAAAAAACGGAAACTTGAGAGAGCGAGCACCATAGTTGATAGGAGAAGTGATCCATCATGAGACGTCATTTTGCGTTCCCCTTCTGCTGCAGAATCACAATTCATTCACAGAATCAGGCACTGGAGAATTTTGCCGTTTGTGATAATTATTCAATTACAGTGGAATTTGCCTTCTGATCCCTTAGAAATTTAGATGCAGCGCAATGAAACTTAGATACGCAACCAGAAGCAACTTATTTCGGGCAATCTGACAGGTGGGATTTTATATACGCATTTATTCTTTTTCCAGGATCTCAATTTTTTTTATTTGTTTCTTTGATGCATATATCTTTATTAGCATTTCTTATATTTGCACATTACATGGAAAAAGATGGTAGAATTGTATTTTAAAAATTGAAATATATATGATTTGGCACAAGTTGTGTTACTCAATCATTCTGAGTTAATTTTCAAATCAGAAGAATTCATTAGAACTGTGATTAAGGTTCTGTAATTGTCTAATTGAGAGGGTTATATAAAGGGTTAAATTGTTTAAGGAATAACATCATTATAGTGTATGTGAAGGGGCCACTCTACTGGATGCAGCTACCCATCTATGTATGAACTGCCCTTCCTCTCGGGGGCCATTCAAGCCCCAATTTTAATTAAATTGTCATGCCATCATCAGGGGAAAGAAAGTTGTGGCCTGGCAAAGCTAGAAAATGGTGGAGAGGTGAGCTTTGCATAATCTCTGTGGGTTGATCATGACGGACTGACACAGCTAATCATCGGCAGATTAATTCTGACATGCTCTGAAGTCTGCAATGTTTGCGAGTGACCTCCCTCAGGTCAGCACCCCTGGGTTACATCAACCAGATGAACCCGCATTTGTCACGAGAATTTCAATCACATTTTCTCACATAATTCCTGGAGAAAAAGGCTCAAAGTGTGCTGCAGCGACAGTGCTTAAATAGCTCGTTCAAGCACTTTTATGGCAGTATCTGTGGTGAAAGTGTTGCAGTTTAATGTCCCCCAGAAACACGCTTTATTTGGTATGACCTACATTTTAATTGCGCCAAGTCCAAGTAATGTGCAGCACTTCATTGGCCGTCTTTATTGGAATGGAGGGAGAGGATGGTGATGAAATTCGCCATTTTGGTGAATGTTTGCAGATAATTTTGCCACTAAGAGATATCTTCATCTCTGTCCTAGTTACTGAATTTTGGACAACGTTAATAACATTTCTGTTTAAAAGACATATATTTTCTACAAAATAATTGTTTTTTTTCTCTTAAATTGAAAATATTTAATGTTTAAATCATGAAAGTGATTGATGAATTGGGTGTTCATGTTGAGGATGTTACTCTGAAGGTCACGATGGGTTTTAAGTAAGTGAGCTTGGAGTTGAATTTGGAGTAGTTAGGTCTCATAGCAGTTCATTGAAAATGCAAGCAACTAAATTAAAATTTTGAAAAACGCTACATTCCACAAAGAAATATAGACAGGCGCTAAATTAATTTCCATCATGACATCTCGTTATCAGATCTTGTCATAATCATTACAAATGCTGTTTTATAGCCAAATTATATGGATATTTGGAACATTTTCTGATCCTATCATTTTGAGAGTGTGAAATATTCATGCCATAATGATACTGTACTTCTGTCAATGGCCTCAGTCTCATATTCAGCTGTATGACCATGCTAATTGCGTGAACTGTATATTTGCCTGTTTGCCTCTTTAAAAACCTACACTGCATACGCTAATAGTGCCGACACGCAGAGTAAAACATCCGTCATTCATATTATATTGACATTAACATCACTGCCAGCTATGATTTTTTTATGACCTTATATTGATGAATGGAGAAAACATTTTGCGGTTTGGTGGAAAGGTTATTCTCAATAATCTATAGAATCTTATTTTGGGTAAATGGCTGAACAAAAAAACGTGATTCTGCTTTAATTGTATTTTATGATTTTTAGAGCTACAATTATTTAGTACAGCTGATGTATTCTTTGATAAGAGTCAAATTGCAATAAAAATAGAAGTCTATTCGAATATGGGCCATTTTAGCTACATGTGTGATGTGGGGTAATAATTCATTTACTATTTTAGTTAACGAGGTAGAAGATAACATAAACATTCACTAGAGCATAGAAGATGAATGAATATCAAAACACTGTAAACAATGAATTTTATGTCATAAAATAATGATGAGGCTAGTTGTGAAGAGAAACAACTGATAAGATCAGTATAGACCAGCATATCCAGGCTACACAACCCTTGTGACACAAGAGCTCAATCAACCCTTGTGACACAAGAGCTCAATCAACCCTTGTGACACAAGAGCTCAATCAACCCTTGTGACACAAGAGCTCAATCAACCCTTGTGACACAAGAGCTCAATCAACCTTTGTGACACAAGAGCTCAACCCTTGTAGCACAATAGTTGATTTTTTTGTGGCAAAAGCACGAACCTTGTTGTGATGATAGAATTAAGCAATTATGGTGCAAGGCAACTAACCTTGTGATGAAAAAATACAGAATTCCTAAAGTTGCTAATTTTTTAAAGAAAGAAAAAAAATGCCATCTTTGGGAGAGGTTTTATTCACATCTGTTAAGATTGACAGCTGCAGCATAATTTCTATTCCCTTGCATCAGAAGGTTCGTGCAGCTTTATATGGCTTCTAATAGCAGGTCTCACTGCATCAAACTAAATCATTGTATCAAACTAAATCAGATTTATTTCTTTATATCTGAATCTTTGATTGATTAACTTTGGTCTGTCATGCTATGTATACCGGTTTTTGTTTCTCAGGCACAGTATGTCAGGACAAAATGCCAGATAATTAGCAGTTTGCAAGCTGTGTACTCAAATCACAAATTATCAGCTGTAAAAACTAGCAAATTACAGCTTTTCATTATCTCGGTGCTGTCAGTCTGGAATATTAAATTTGCCTATTAGCGACATAGATAAGAAAATCTGAGAAGAAGTCAGACTTGTTGAGCTGATTGCTTGCTGTAGGCAATCTCCAATAATTCATCTGATGATCTAATTACACATATTACCACCTGAACAAATTGCTTTGATTAAAATTTATCAATTTATATCAGAAATTATACATGCGTTTTCAAAGGTCAGGATGCAGGGTTCTTCACAGATACATGTAACACCTAATTGGGGTCACAGTTCCCAAATATGGGCACTGAGTGAGAGTCCAATCAAAGAGGAGTTAGGTGAATTGCTAGTTTCGTATAAAGCCTGTTTCAATTGGAGTTTAGTTTGGTACTTGCAGAAGGCTTGGATTGGTCCTTGGCAGTAGGTGGCACAGGGGGATGTCTTGTGGTTTTTACCACTATAGCTACCTACATTCCACCTTTCAGCCCTGATAGCCAACATAAAATAACACTATTTTGGGGGGATCTTTGAATTGATCTTAATCTCCTGTTTTAGATTTGCGCAAATGAGATTATATTTCTCCAGGGTACAATCCTTCATGAATTTATGTTTTTCATACAACCTAAAAATAAATATGCACTGAATGATCCTTCTTTTTTCATATATTGTACTGCAGCACTTAAAGGGTTAACTTGGGAATGTAGGGATACCTTTTTCAGCCACTTTGTCTTTCCTTCTGCTCATGAAGCAGAGCATGAATCTGTGACTGCCTCAGAGAGACAGGTTCCACTGCAGGGAGAGTGCACAGATGATTGTAAAGCTCTTCCGAAAAAAAAGGTTCATGATTGACGAATCCTAACCAAGACAAAAAGTCTATCAACGTCAAAACCTCCTTCACCGTTGTTCTAAATGGTCGTCATGCTGATCATGCTAACAACCTATCTCACAATCATTTTCAAGTCGCTAAAAGTGACAAAACTTGTGATAAGACTTCAACTATTTCTCAGGAGAGATTTTGCGTGTTGCAGCTTTCAGGGCCTGTGGTGATGTCTGGGAGTGGAAATAGTGTTCTCTGTGCTGAGTGCTGCAGAGACTCTCGTGGTCACATCGACTCAGACCACTTAATATCCAACACCAAATTGTCACATACTCACAAGGTAAAATACACCACAGAAATCCTATCTATAAATACTACCACTATAAGGTCATATGCCCCAGAAATAACCATCTGATCTTTGAATATATTGATAAATAGGTAGGCTTATCTGCACATAAATAGGTGTAAAGTTGGATATCCTGAACAATCCATAAATAGGTATCTAAATCAGAAGCTTACTTTAATCAAAGAGTCTTATCCTTACACAAGGAATAAAATATTTTATATTATTATTTACAATTAAGTGTAAGAATCCTGACATGGATATTTATTTGTATGTTGATAAAATGGAAATATGACTTGAAATATAAAAGGAAATCAACCTTTGAAATTAAAAGTTTCATTATTTTAGCAATAAATTGTCATTTTATGTCTAAAAGTATTTATCATTACACCAGTGAGGCATTTCACTGATATCTGGTGGTAGGCAAGTTCTAGATTAGACCATGCAGACACACGTCTTAAAGAACATAGGAGAGTTTGCTCGGAGGCATGTCTAGGATTCCCTGTGGGTGTTCTGTATGGGTAGACGTTTACAAGTGTCAACTTTCATCACGGACACAATGTAACATATAATTGTCACAATGTGACATTATTGCAGTAACAAAAGCCACTCGCACTGATGTATGTGGACAGTGGAGCGCGGCGCAACGCCAGGGCGTGATACACCTACTGATACAAGGTCACCACGCTGGAGTCAGGTCAAGGGTCGTGTGTCTCGCCAGTGAAAGGTGACCCTGGCCTACACCTGGTGTGAAACATTGATGCCTCACTGCAGGCTCGGTGTGTGTCCTCACAATGCTTCAATGAGCTGCGATCCTGTGCCACTACTTATATAAATGTAAGGGTTCTACCCCATCGATTCAAAAGCCTCATGAGCAATATGCTTGTCTGTCATGTTCCTTTATGTTTTCTTCGATTTCACTTGTGATTTGTGATATGATTTATGAATGTTATCGGCTGCCATTATAAGGAGGGGGGTTCAAAGAGGGGATATATGATAGAGAGAGGATGTCTATTAAAGAGACCGAGGTGAAGTTGTATCGGGGACACGTTTTCAACCAAGTCTGCCCGAGCTGTCTAATGTGGAGACCTTGAGGTGGCCTGGCGATAGATGAGGTACAGAAGGTCACAGTCATCTGACGGGCAGATTGCAGCCATCGTAAGATGGCTCCCAGGGAAAGTAGTGGCCTCATACTGCGGCAATTAGTAGCCACAAAATAGCACTCCAAGATCACACCACCAGAGGGCAGGCCGGTCTCCCCGTGTGAAGCGCCATGTCCAGTTGACCTGTGACACCCACACCCCATACGAGGCCCAACCCTTGTCAGTGGGGAAGGCTCCTAAATGTACCCCTCGGGGATCACTCTTTGCTACCTGTTTGCCCGAAACAGATTAGATTCTTATTCACAAAATTACAGTTGCCGTAGTAATTTGATAATCCAATAGATCAGAGTGGAATCCCCCGAGGCAGGGAAAGCTGGCCACATTAAGACCAGGGAGAGGATGGTTAATTCACATCCTCCCCCATAATTTAGCCACCCTCATCGGAAATAACCCCGACCATGTTCCACACTGCTGGGCAGTCTCATTAAAGCAAGGCAAATTCTTAGGATTCTAGCAGGTGGCTGGCTGTTAAACCCTCCCTGTTTGAAGAAGTCATTTTGTCAGCGGCGGTTAATACTATTAACACGGTCGAGGCACGGCGAGAATATTAACAGATTTGCCCTGTTAATCACTTGCATGACTTCACTCTGGAGTTGACCAGTATTACCTGACCAAATCAACACAATTCTCTGCCGGCAGTCGCTGCCCGACACCCAAGCGACTTATCAAGCTTATGGATCTGTTGACTTATTCAGTAATTGTATGATCCCATATAAGCATATTTGTCTGTTATTTGATACAACGCCACCCCATACTAATTAGTGGTGATTCACAATACATCTGAAGGAAGTGATTTACACAGCACTCCTCTATAATAGGCTGGCTTGATCTCCAGCCCATTAGGACAAATGCTGAGATTCCTCCTCTCTCTAAATAGTCAATATAAAACAAGATCATTAGCAACAAGGGCCCCAGGTTTACTTTCTGAGGAACTATTACATATCTAAGTGCATTTTCAGATAAAAAAAAAAAACTAATGCAAAATCCCGTTCAATATTCTTTAACTCATTTTCAGTGATTATTTTTTTCTGATTTTTAAACACAGATATATTTATTGAGAATTGTAGGATAAACTTTCACAGATGAAGTTCTCCTTTCGACACATATTGGGTGGTTATTTTCCTATGTCTGACAGGCTGGGAAAGTTGATGACATGACCACACTCAAGACAGTGGAGGAAATTACCAAGGCTCTGACAGAGGTCTGTTATGTCCTCAGTTATGTCATTTTTATTTGCTCTGTAGACACGACCTTCAGGGACATTTGTTAGGAAGGAATTCTGGTAGAGACAGATGACCTTTAGAGAAGTGTATCAAGATGTCTTGTCTGGAGCAGGGTTGGGCAATACCTTCACCAACAATTCAATACTGAGCTATACATGATAACTTGTAAGTCCAACGTCACTGACCAACAAACATACTCACCGACTTAAGTGAGCTATATTAAGCAAAGGAAATGACTGTCAATAAATGGTGACACACACAAAACAAGTAGATGAAGATTTAGGGCTGCTTCAGCATAGTGACCTGTCTATCTCTCTCCAAAACACTGGTGGCTTAATTTGTTTGCAACGGGATACAATGTATCAATTTTACACATGGAATAGTTTTATGGTAAACAAACAGCGGGAATCTTAGAGGGCAATGTGTCTGAAGACTGAAACACAAGCGATAAGGTCTGTGGCTTGAATTGCATCACAAAATGAGGAGAATTATTCCAGAAAAGCAATGAAGGTCAGAGGAAGGTCGTAATGCGAAGTGAAGTGGAAGCAGTCAATGGCCATTATGACAACTGGCCAGAGATGTACTGCACGACAATTAACTCGTCTTTTGTGTGATTCCAATGGAATTTCTTATTAAACTCTGCCTATAACAAAGCTGTGTCACACATAAAATAGTAAAGGTGTCACAGTCAAGGGTGCCAAGTTTTAATTTTGGATGGTATCAATCAAAGGTGTATTGTTATGTGCCAGTGTCCTCTTCTCACTGTAGAAATGTGGGATGCCTGACATTCTGATTAACATTCCTCTAGTCTGCAAAAGACAGCTCAAATTGGCTCCTAAACTTTCCAGCCCCAACAATCCACAGAGTACAGAGAAGAATTCAGCCACTTCCGACATAAAACTAGAGGCAGATATATTTCTAACTCAGGTATCTTAAACTCCAAACCATGTTCTGTAGTTATTTCATAAAGATAAGGTCAAACATAGAAATATTAATTGCGCAAGGGTTGCTTTGTAAGATTTCCTTCGAGAAGTGATTGTTAATTTTATGCTGTTCTCCACCAGGAATTTCTCATTTTACTGTGTTGCTAAAAGCATATAATCAGGCAGATTTTATCAGGTATACATGTAAATTGAGACCTGCCATTTGAAATTTAAATCTAGAAAAATACTATCTGCTTTTCTGCATTAAATTTAGGAGTAATATTATGTTATTAAAATTTTAATCTCATTTAACGTCAATGCAAAGATATATGATAATCTTTTTGCATGCGAAAGCTAACGTGAAATAGCTGACTACAAACATATTACAATCAATGGCAATCTGAAAACACTTGTAATTGCTGTACCCAAGGAGTAAATGATACCTTAATAATTGATAACTTTGAAGGATATAAAAATTAATATTGTATATAAGAGCACTAATTGATCCTATTTTAAAGGCTGCGTTGATTGTTTTTTTGGTTTTTTTTTTGGAGGTAGACCTTTATGAGAGAATTAATTGGCTGCGTTGTTGGCTTAGAATAGTGCATAACAAACAGAAGCAGTTTGTTAGATTGTCTTGTTGGCCTGTAACAATGTAATCGGCCTATGAGCACAGTGTACAAGTGAACCGAAGGTGGGCAGTGTGGAAGCTGAACCAAGAGGATCACGGACAGCCAAGTTTGAGTCTGCAAACACAATGGACATGTAATAGACCTCATGCATACTTGATCATTGCCGGTAAAGTTTGGGCTTTAGGTGCAGACATTTAGGCTGTGAACTGTTTCATCTTCACCGGTTTGAATGGCTGCCTGCTCTTCTTTGTCGCCATCGCTTCATGCAGACAAGTACATAGAACTAGCTTTACCCTCAAGCGTTGTGTCTAAAATTTTATGAACAAGCTTCGTCAAATATCAGGCTAGGTAACAGAGTAGATCCCTGGTGGACCGCTCAGCATAGGAATGACCTACTTTGGAAGCGAGCGTCTGACTTGGAGGTCATGCCTGCCCGCACATTACCACTGTGTTTCACTCGTGTCCATCTCAATATAACTGGCTGAATATTTGGCAGCGAGTGAAACTTCCCCTCATCAATTGAGTCGAATTATTGTCTGTGCGTTGTTTTCTCCTTGTCGTCCCTCTGATAGGATTTATCATCGTCAGCTTCTCTCTATCTATCCTTTGCTAAGTAACATTTTTGTCCCTCTTATGGAAATGACATGCATTTTTTATGTAAACAATGTGTGCCATATTCTTCTATTTACTGCTTTTCTATGGAAATATTATAAACCATTCAGAATCTTTCAAATAAATCATTGAGCAATCTGTATCAAGGCAAAATGTGCTCTCCCTTTTTGTGAATCAAGAAGTTCACTTTTTATCATTTATTACCACCCTTTATTAATTCTACTAAAACTGCCACCCGGAGTTTAAATGAAGAACTAAAAAAAGAGTTAGAACAGCAAATCAACCATGGTTACAGTTGAATCATATGACCTTGATTCAGACTAATGAGGTTTTGTTGATTTAATTTAAATCCAATTCGTAAAAAAGCTACCCAAATTAACTCATTCCTGTTTTTTTTTTACCATTTTGTCTTGAGAAGTTTGTCGGCAGTAAACATGGAGAATATGGTAGGTGAATATCTCACCTGGGATTTGAGTCTCAGTTTTGTCCTCCTCTTCGAAACCCTTTCTTTGATGTGGCTCGAGAGGACTGAGCGTTGGCAACTCACACTTATCCATGTCCGCCTCGTGGTGAGTCGAAGCTGCCATGTAACGTGTGAAGAGATACATTACTCACTGTACTCATGGTTCCCATACATTTGCTCGTTAGATTGCACCCATTTATGATTTTTCCAGAATTTTGGAATTTGTCAATCTGACTTAGCCAACAAAAAAATATGCACATTTTTCTTCAAAATTTGTTTGGAAGAAAATATTATCCTTTGATTTTCATCATAGATTTGGTTAAAAAACAGAAATGTGTAATTTTATGGTTATAAAACATTCATTAGGCATTCAGATGTCTGACTTTTTAATCTATGAATGTATCAAAACCATGGTCCTGTATATCTTTAAAATGAATCAACAAAAAGGACTGAGCAGAAACTGCCAAGCTAGATACTGTTACTGGACTTTGAAAGCAGAAAGGAAATTCATATAACCTCAGGGGGATAGCACATGTGCATAAGTCGATCTTTCACTGATATTTTCTATCCTATAAACATTAACATTTAAAATCTATGGCTTTTTTTCTCAACTATTTGAGGACTATAAGAAAGCTTTCGACGATGTTAACATTGTAAACGTGATCAACTTATACACTGATGAGGTTACGATACCAAAAAGTCTTTGCTACCCACTTGGGACAGGCATACTGTTCCTTAAGCAGCGCAGGGTAGGAAAGTAAAGCTGGCAATGCCTATGTTATTATCTTCACATGCAGCACAATAAGGACAAGGCTGCAAACAAATAGCCATGCTTTGTGTAGCTTTGTGTTGTGTTGAGATGTTTCAGTCACTCTTCACAGGCTCACAACAACATAGGCTGAATTCACTTACTCATCTGCATCTAGCTAATATATCGATGAGGACATTATTTTTTATGTCATCATATCTGGGTTTATTATCACACATATATCTGATTCACCCATTTATTGGATGCATCCCATATGATCTGGACATATCCCTTTTTATCTGGACATATCCCATTTTATTTGGATATGACCTATTTTATCTGGATTTAACCCTTGTGAACTGGATGTGACCCAATTTATTTGGATATAACCAATTTATATATCACCTTTTTATAAGAATGCTATATAAAATACATGTACGTATATACATGTATATACGTACATGTATATATATATCAGTAAATATATATATCAGTAAATCACCACCCTTTAAATATTATCTTTATAAATTGATGTCACTTATTCTTATAAATATTAATGTCTTTACAGTGGGGAAATTTCATTAAAAGCCTTGAAATAAATATAACAATTAATTGTTTTAATATTTACTCTCCAAGTCAGGAGAATATTTTGGTGAGCAGGTACTCGGAAGGCATTGTGATGAAGTCAGCTGAGCTTACAAGTTACAGGCAGTGAGGATGCTTACTGTTTAACAAGGCGATGTCCCGCGAGATGTGACATAAAGTCAATAGTGTTATGAAGAATGCCTCCTCTTATGACCAACTTTATGACAGTTTACACACTTGAAGAGACACCACTTGGCTACTTAGCTGTTAAAACCCCCCCACTTCTGACTCAAGACTTGTCAGGGGGTGTGAGAGTAACAAAGTCAAATGAAACACGCTGGTTGAAGTATCACTTGAAAATTGACCCTCCCAAATTAAATTTACACGAATCATGTGAAAACGATTTCCTACATAAAACTAACTTCCAAAGTTGACCATTTCCAATTTCAAATGGAGAGGGTTGGTGTGCACTTTTGGTGATTGAATTAGAATGGTTTGAAATCTTCCTGCCTTGGTGCTGCTATCAGCGGTAGTTGCTGGATATTCTTTTTATAATCTATTTGGAGGTTAATTTCAGAATGACAGGTCTGGCTGGAAGGATCATAACTCTCCGAGGTTGATTCATGTCTGGTTTGTGTTTCACACAGATATTAAATAGGTAGCATATAAGGTGTGAAACATGCCAGACGCCATCAAAGAATGCTCTTATCTTTAATGTCACCATCTTCTCTGATGCACCCAAGATGAACCAAAAACTTTTCAGGGGGTTTTGACATTTTATGTCCTGTCTTCAATGTAATGGGTTCTAAATCTATGATATATGCATATGACCATTATTTGTGAAACACTTTTTATTAATCATTTTTCTAGTCTGTCACTGATATCCCTTTTGATTGATTACCATGTTCAAACATGAATCTCAATATTCTTTTAATAATAATAAAACATTTGTATACATCAAACATCAAGCCAGAAACGTACCGGTACATGAAATCATTTAAACATTAATTTTATGATTTTTCTTTGACCTTGTTTTAGATGATATGGAAAAAATATTTAAATTTTCAAAAAAGGAAATGAAGCACATTCATGAAAGTTTCACAGTTTTTATGAGATTTATCTGTATATTTGATAAAAGATTGAGCATTTGCTTGATGTTCACGGTGGATTCCCATCAGGGCAGGTGTTGGGAACGTCCACCAGATTGAACCGCATTGACTTTTAATTTGGTGAACGTGGACAGAGCGATGATTGAGTTTGCACATAGATTAGGCCATGACACCGCCGCTACCTTCTCATGCAACTTCTCACACCTCATAAGCTTGCTACTCCACCAAGATAATTTCCAACCTCCCCATCGGCTAACATATAGAGGGCGAGGCAACTCATTGCACCACAGAAAATTCAATCATCATGGCCTCTGTGTGTCTGCAGCATTTTCTTCTGCCGTTTTTTTTATATTTTTTGAGCCACTTTGTTTTAGAATTGACTCCATGTAATTCTTATAATGATTCTGCCGTTTTGTTTGTTTTTTGAGCCACTTTGTTTTAGAATGGACTGCGTGTAATTCTTAAAGCTAATGATAGAATTTATTTTAAGATTGTCTCATATTGTTGAGAATGAGAGGATTCTGCTCTTGAAAGTTGTAAAAATATTCTTATAGAATTTGAAATATTTTGAGCAGAAATGACGAGAAGAAATGCCCTTCATATTGCAGGCTCTATATTCTAAAATTCTGGCGGAATTTGTTCACGCTATCAATAAACTTGTGAAGGAAATATTCATATCTTGAAAGGGTGTGTGATTTAAGGTGTCACTGTCAGCCAAGTCGTGTAGTTA
Organism: Amphiduros pacificus; assembly: GCA_949316495.1. NCBI lineage: Eukaryota > Metazoa > Annelida > Polychaeta > Phyllodocida > Hesionidae > Amphiduros > Amphiduros pacificus. Next base: position 9,382,715 of record OX439010.1, read on the forward strand.
TGAGAAAAAAATGGATGGTGTGCATAACAGGCATGGCTTCATTGAATGAAAAAAATTGTCACATGATCAAAATCAGGTCACATGATTATAATCATGTCACATGATCCCTCAGTTCTTAATGTAAATCGCTGTATAAGTGCAGGATTTCACATGAGTGTGTAAACACCTACATTTGTCAGTGTGAAAAAAGGTCGGCAGTGATAGATTGTTCCTGCAGACTGTCCCCTGACTGCACTGAGGAGCTGCCTATAACTATGGACATGCTGGGTATGGCAAGTTGATGTTCAATTACTTTAAGCTGGCCGTTTGACCTGCAGTGTCCGACCGTAACAATGTGTTCATTACTTACAAATATTACAAAGTAGGCCTGAGTCGCTGAGAGTGCTATCTCCTGAAAGGTTAAGGATTATTAGGGTCATGCGATGCCACTGCAAGGAGAAGACCTCACTTGGGGGAGCCACTTCAGGAAATACTATATTTAGACATATCATCTCTTGTATATTGCTAATATATTTCTCTCCATTTCACTCTTCCAGGGACTGAATGTGTTATTGGTATTTTGGGGCTGTCTCTCATCACATTGAATCTAAAGGATGGCCAACCTCAAGGTCACATAAGATAGAGAAGCTCAGAGAGAGCACATAATCCCCTTGATGACCTTGAGTTCATCACATGACCTTTGGTTAGTGTCGGCCCACATCTTGTGATCGATATCACTTGGGTATCTACTTCCTCTGCACTTGTCTTCGGGTGACCAGAAACACTCAGAAATGTCATGATATATCTTATTCTCACAGAAACGGCATATTTTATTTTCTCATTTGACATATGCATATCTCTGAGTATATCGAAAATCACTCTTTTTAAAAGAGGAAAGAATGATAATATTACTTGACAAATCACAGACAACATGAAAAAACTCTGATATGCTGTTAAACTATGTTTTGAGCAAAATAATGGTAAGTTTATATTGCATATTTAGTTCATCCATTTTGGAGGATAACTTAGCAAATTTTGAAATTAATGCGGTAAACACACATCTCTTTATGGATGATGTCGCTGGTTTTCTTTTTCAACCAGAAAATATGGAATAATTAAAAGAATGACAACAAGAAATGGAATAGCATTTGTTAGGGCAACCATTTCCATTCTCCTTCATTTGAGTTCACTTTGACATCAGAGAACAATATGAAAGTTACTGCTACAATTATCAAATTACTTGATGGAAACTGCAAGAGTTGGCACAAAGGTGTTATATCAATTTCTCTCACATGACTAACCAGCTTCAATTGGATTCTCCAGGCAGGCAGGAAACTGTATATGCACAAATGCTTTGTTCTCTCAAATAAATACAAGTATATTATAACATTCTTGCTGTATCTGTGTCCATAAATGATATTGTAGAGTCACGTATCACTATGGGATTCGATAGAATTGGATATGAAAAGTGCCTTACTCTGTTACAGGGTTTCACTTTTAGGTTTCATTTCATGAAATCAGATCATAAAGCTTTCATGTCATTGTTTCCCTGTTCTTTAATTATTCTATTTTGAATTTGTCTCTCAGTTGATATTTGCTCTGACAGGTTAATGATTCTTCAATGCAAATTAATACACATCTGTATCTTATTCAGGCAATTGTCATAGGATACATTTATACATGTGAGGAAGGAAATTAGACAGTTTTATATGTGCTCATGTTATCTGTAGTTTTAAGTCTGCAGTGTTTGCCTTAAAAATAGCTGACTGTGCTCAGAGATGTTTAAATATCTCTGCTGTGTTTCACAGAGGTTTGCAAAGATTTACTCCATGTAATTCATCAAAAGTTCACTATGGAATCTTCAAGTTACTTATCTGATTAGAAGGACTTTATGTCCTGTATTTGCCTAAGAATGAATTATTCATACTCTGTTATTTGATTTCAAGGACAATGCCGTCCCATTGTTCTGGCCTAGATACAGGCACGTCAGCCAATAAGGTTGCGGGATTGATCTTAGACACAGAATTATGCCTTCATAATTCAAAATATCACATCATGCATCCCAAACCTGGTATTTGTTGAGGGGATGTATATTTGTTAAGTATATGTTTGAGATTTACATCAAAGAGAATAGAAAATGCATTAAGATTCATAGGAGTGTTCCTTGTCAAGATAACACTGGCATGATAGTGGGAAATACAAATTGAATTTCAGCAAAAAGCATGACCTTTGGACAATTGTAGTATTTACAGGTTCCATCACAGAAGAGTATCATGTTTGAGTTTTACATAAAGATATTCTTCATAACCTACTCATCTTGTGTGTGCTCATGCTGTAAAGTGATAAAAGTTTGCATTTTTTAAAACTAGACCAAAATTTAGTGATTTAGAAATTTGATTTGATTTTGACATGATTTTGATCATTTTCATAATGTCATTGACAGTATTTTCTTATTTTTAGGTTCTAAAGAGAGGACGATTAGATATAAGATGTGGATTAAATTCTCGTGATAAAAAGTTAAACTACACACAAAGCAACCTCAGCGGTATGCACGGTCATGGCAATGTCTTGTTCTGATCTGTCATATTCTATGGACGTGTAAACAGCAAGCACTCCTGGCCCAGACTTGATGCATTTATTACAGACCCAGGCTTGCCAGCTACCCACTCATTCAACATAACCTCACCCTCTCACCAAGTGTTGTCTTCCTAGCCAAGCCATGACACCCTAGATGTGATCAGAAGTGAAACTATATTCAAATTCTGTGAAAGATGGGCTTGATCAGAAGTTAAAACTAAATTCAAATTCTGTGAAAGATGGCCATGATCAGAAGTAAAACTAAAGTCAAATTGTGTTAAAGATTTTGCATGCACATGAATTTTATTCGCAAAAATATTTTACTTTGTTTGCATTGTCACTGTTTCCTTGTGGATTAAAAGATATCTATAAAAATCTTTCTATTTTTAAATTTGTTTGTTTGGTTGATACTTTGTCACTGCTTCCTTATGAATTAAAGGATATCTATTAAAATCTTTTTATTTTTAACGTTTTTTGTTTGGTTGATACTTTGATGTCATACGGTTTTCATTCTAGTTTTGGTTGTCGATGTCTTGCACACTATCATGTGATTATGTGAAAATGTCTCTTTTATTTTTTTCAGAGATATTTTAAGGTGAGCTTCTTTTACCCATAGCAGTATGAAAGCCATATTGCATGTTAATGTATAGAAAGTAAATATCAACTATTTGACATCGCTGTATTCGTCTGGATTGTCTGTGCATGCCTTGGCAAGGGACCAATCTTCAGCATGGGGTAAAGTCGGCCATTGATATCTCGGAACAATAGAAAGCATGTTCATATTCACTTGGCAAAATATTAAGCAGGCCTAAGCAATAATCCATATATTTAAAAAAAATGAAGTCAATACTGTTGGTGTATCACAAGTGGTGATGAAAGAAATGTTTTAGTAGCAGTTTAGAATTTTGAGACATATGACAGTTTTTCGTGGCAGTTCCCAAAAATTTTGCCATATTTTGTGTATCATTCAAATGGCCTTGTGAAATGACAAAATGCTTAAAATGTCATGTTATTGAACTGCAGAGTTATATAAAAAGGACAATTACTGCTCCTGAAAAAAATGAAGCTAGTTTTTTAACAAATTTTGTCTTTTTGTTTTGGAACTTTTATAAAATAATCTTTTTAATCTTGGTCAGGTTAAGCATAGAAAACTCAAGCTAAATTGGTGTGGAGTTTGGTGATTGGCCTTTTAATTTGAATTTAATTTGTCATTTCATTTGGCATCAGAAATGAGTGAATAACGAGTTAATTGCAAATTTCTCTGCCCGAGAGGTAAAAGCGGTGATACAGAGGAGAACAAACAAGGCGTCAGAGTTGTCAATAGATGATTTGATCCTTGTGGGACGCCCCCAGTCTGCACCAATCCTGTTATGCAAGCCGGCATGGCAATTCTCCCTGTTATGTGACAGCTAAATTTGGTCATTTTGTTGAGCCGTGATTAATACCACTCTTGGAAATGTCTGATATGATGTATGATTATGTAAGGGGAGTTAAACTATTACAATATAATAACCTCTATTTGCACGCTGATACACTTAGTATAGGACCACCTTTGCCACGTAATCGGCTGTTCCTATTGCTTTATTGACCAGAACCATATAACACACTTGAGGGAAAATACTTCCTCCCCAGATGCCACCTGGTGGGGAAACATTATATAATTTAATATAATATAATCTAAAATGGAAAATATCAAATCAATCATATCATCAATCCTAATAATCTTAAAGATATTTAAATATTCTATCAAGAGTGACATCACTGATATTGTTTAACGAGAGCAGGACCAAATTCCACTGTAGTTCTCTTTAAGGAAAATAAACCATTTGACAAATTAAAAAAAATGCCACTTTTATGATAATGTCCCTAATTTGTAGAGCACATTGTTGACATAGTCTATTCTGAAGGGTTTATTTTGCTACTTTAACTTTATATAAAAGCCTTTGGTATGTTTATTGAACTGTTGATATTACAACTCACATTTGCCAGTCGTAACATGCAGTCAAATAAGTGATGAAATCAATTACGATTTGATTACTTTTGTACTTTTCAGACCTTTGAAAATAGGTTGAAAGCACTTATCCAAGTTGCTTAAATATATTTGTAAGAGATTGTCAATATCTTTTGTAGAGTTTGATGAGAATATTTATCTAATATTTATTTTGATCAATGAAATTATGAAATAATATTTATTCATTGAACCGTATTGCGGATTATTGATTAATCCATTGATTGAGATAAGAGATATTTATCAGTTTTCAAAGAAGTCTAGATCAAATATGGCTCTTAAACATGACCTTTAAATAAGCTTTAATGCTGCAATATTTAATCTGAAGCTCCGACTGTGATTGACTCCGGTGAGGAAATACTTGATTGCGACGTTAAATGCTTATTTACAGTAATATACAGGTGCAGATCACAGATATAACAGGTCTATGATCACGCTTAGCAAAGCCAAACCCAGCAATCGGAATCATATTATACGATATAAACATGGACAAGGTGGATAAATTCACCACCCCATGTGACCAGACAGTGATTTTCTGAAGATCACCGGAGCCATAATTTGGTGATGGGCATCATAGGTATTGGCAATAGGCAGTGTGCCAGCAACCTCAGATAGAGACGTGATAATATACATACGGGGGATATCTGACAGTTACAGAAGCCTCCTGTAGAGGGCGTTCCCAACATTCTGTCTGCCAACGTAATTATTAGGTAAAAGTCCTAAATGCAAGCCATAAGTTTGAATATAATTAATTGCAATATTCCCAGCCTGTATTCTCCTGAAGCCATATATTTCTTTTTTCTATATATTTAGGGAAGTAATTAAATTGATGATAAGATTTTATATGCAAAAATGGGATAACAAGTCCAAGCATAATTTTCCAGATTTACAGTAGTAATTGTGGACCATTTGAACAATTCAGAAACTACTAGTTGTAAATGGTGCAATTTCCAAATCAATTTTCCCATCCACAAAGTCTAATCTACGTAACTTCATCTAACACTCTGGCGCCACAATTTCAGTGTGCAGTTGACAGTTTCTCATTTTGATAAAAGCGATAATATGTAAGCAGAAAAAAAAGCATTTCTCATTTTAATGAAAATAAAATGCAGTGATAAGCATATTTTGACAACTTATGTTGAAGCAGAAATCAGCAGATTTTGTTTTGCTCACAACAGCAGATTTTGTTTTGCTCACAACAGCAGAATTTGTTTTGCTCACAACAACAGAATTTGTTTTGCTCACAACAGCAGAATTTGTTTTGCTCACATCAGAAGGCCTTGTTTTGCAGACATAATTTATGCTCACAATAGAGATAATGCCGTATTTCATTAAAAATACAGAATTATTGCTCATATATAGGGACCCACATTCCTCAAAACAACAAAATAAAACAGTGTGTTTGAGCAAGGAACTTTCATAGTAGAGAATCTTATAAAAATTAAGATATTATAGAATTATATAAACAAGAAATATTTTCTTTAAAAAGTTTAAACGATGACTAGAGAGTGAACAAGCTTTTTTTGGCAGGATGCCTATTGGCTTTGCCGAGTAGAATGACAAATATCAGCAGGCTTTGTGGGTGCGATTTGGGGACATAACGTTTTTGCTGTCAATTCCAAATAGCAAAACAAAGACGTAGAAGAAATCTGATTACAGGTTCAGTAAGCTGAGATATTTCTGCATTTTCAGGTATGAATGGCAAACATTTAGCTCCAAGAAAAGAAATGTCACTTTAAGTCTGAGCAGCAATTTGTCCTTGCATTTCAAGTTGCCATTGTACCATGGGTGCCTCAGGCATGTATGCAGAAAATGATGATGTATACGTTTTGTGATTCAATCGACTTGATTCATATATACCCAATATGTCATCATAGATCCTTCCTAATAATTTGACCTAAGGCTTGGATAAATAGAATTCTCATTTAAGCCATAAATATTAGTTTATACATAGGAGAAATGGCATTGACGTGTATACAATATTCCTGTTGTGCCATAACGTAAAGCATTTCAACCTCTGTGTTTATCTACACAACTAAAATGGTGACTTCTTAACCAGGCTATGAAAGATTGTAGATAGAATCTGTAAATATAATGGAAACTGCCGGGACAAATGGGAACAGATCGGCAGTGATATACAGGGAAGCCCTGGGAATTATGTCATAGGAGTGATCCTGTGTATATTATTTGTCTGCGATGTTTGTGGCGGAGACCGGATGGCAGTTTTGAATTAGAAGGACATCTCATCTCATTCAGTGATTACTTTAATATGATATCGAGAAATATTATTACGTTTTAGATGCATATTATGGACGAACAGAAGATAATGATCTACGTGTCTCGGCTACAAATATGTAATTCTTGTCAATTTTTATCTTTTATCCTCCACATTAAAACTCGTGCTAATATGAAAGGGTGTGACATTTACAGGGAATATTTATAAAACATGCCTTTTGTATATAGGCACAAATACCAAAAAAATGTGGATTGTACTTTGGGCTGTGATATTGGATACAATTGATATGGAAAATTATTTGTCATTTCTAGATGATTGACTGAACATATTACATAATATCTGAAGGATTTGCAGAGATCTGTATGAATGCTCACATTTCACATCATGGGAGGGTACTTTGTGATTAATACTTCAAACACATCAATTGAGCATATGTTCATTATGATACTTATGTATATATGTGTGCTCTTTGATGGGGGAATATTTGGTCAATAAATGCACTGAATGATCTTATCTCATACATATCATATACATTCACATTATGTTTGGTAGAAATGACATTTTATATGGATTTTTGGAAAAAATATCACATAAGCAATCTATGGGTAAGGGTGTTGTAAAATGATTTAAATAATGCAAACGTGGACCCAAACATCTGTTTAGTAGTCATGCATAAACTTAACCAAATAACATCATGCATTGTCATTATGATGCATGATTTGGTCATCTATGGCTATTGTGTATCGCCATTTAGTCATGCACAGCTGTTATAAGGCATGATAATATTTCGTCACACATACCGGTACGTTCTGCATAACACAAATAATCAAGAAATGGCACTGCATGAGCTAATATGGTCATATTCAGGCATGATATTTTGTTCTAAATGGTACGTTTATATATAAATGTCTTGATTTTAATATCTCAAATCAGTCAAACCAAGAACTATAAGGATGGTAAGGTTCTAAAATGTCCCCAGTAATTGTTCTGTGAGACAGAAATAAGCCTGGAATCTGATATGGCTATATGATAATCTGTTATATGTCTATTGATCACATTACACCAGGCAGGAATATGAGTATTTGAGTGGCAAATGATATACAAGATTTATATTGATCACCGACATAATATTGATACAGTTTCGCAATAGGCAGTCAGGCATAAAGCACACGGACTATGTTTTATACACAAAAGCGATGAGCAAGTCAGAGAGTTGGAGAATTGGAGAGTACGCCTGATTTCATCTCTCTTAATGAGTGCACTATGTGTTAAATTAATAGTAGCTTATTTACCTTAATAAACAGGAGAAAATATTTCAGGCTGTCTTTATTGGCATGATATTAAACATAGATAATTATTTATAAATTTGTAATGTTGCTTTACTATGACCTAATTTAGCTACAGTAATATCGCCAAAAAAAAAATATGTGTAAATACAATATCCAAAAAATATAATTTAGATATTCACTAAAATATTATATTACTTTGTATTAATTCTTATTTCACTGAAGGAGTTATTTTTCTCATGTATATATCAAAGACATTTAAAATAAGTTCTGTTTTAAAGATGATATGATCATCAAAACTATTTAGATTTTATCACTTTTGACCGAGAACTTTGTTTTAAATAAGATAATCTGCTTATAAGGCCATACTGACTCCACCTTGACATAAAGAGTGATGAATACCATTAATTTGTCAGAGGAAATTATCTTATATGCAAATATATTCATTATCAAATACATTTAGTATTATTAGTTATTCCTCATTGACAATAGAGCCGAGTCTTGACAAGAAATTGGACAAGGTCGTTGAATGGCCAGCGTTGCTCTGCTATGGTTAGCCTCAATGGTAACGCTAGTATAGAGAATATGAACACTGAGTATTGGTGGTGTTCAGGTGCTATATGGGTACAGGTAATTAACATGACAATGCCTGCAGGTCTATCAACACGGCCATCCTACAGCCAGCTAGTGATTTAAAGCTTTCCCTTCTAACAGTAGACATCTTGCCAAATATTTAACTGCTCTTGTTCTCTGTTCTACACATGTTCAAAGAAAACACGATTTATATCATTTGAGATCATAATTCATCATGATTATTGCAGATGAATGGTAGATAGATAAGTGTATTACTCTCAACCTTGAAATTTGAGATCTATTAGGTAATTTGATGCTATTATTGAGTCAAATATGGTAGATTTTTGGAGAGAATGTCGCTTATATTAGATCCATTATGGTAGATCTGTGTTGTAGAATGTAGCTTTGATGTTTTGCCAATCTCAACATTGTATTGTTTGCTGTTTGAATCCACAATGTTTGTGCAAATTACGTTACTGTTTGTATTATTCAAACTTCAAAACTGAATTGCCTATTGAGAACCAATTTGTATCGGGATAGTTATTGAAATAGATATTTTAATTAAATATAGCATACACTTGGGTTATGAAGAGATTCTTTTTAAGTCACCCTCAGAATGTACAAGTATTTCCTTTTGTGTTTATGTATTCCTGTTTGCTCCAACAATATGGGCTCTTTTTTCAAAGTGCTGATTAAATTTCAATTTGTCAGTCTAATCTGGCGTGGTGCATTGTTTTGTTTATATGGCTGCATCTAGATACGTCAGACCGACAAGAAGATCGCTGCTCGCGATTCATCACGTCTGTTTAGGAACAATGCGGGATGGATTCATTTCAGCAAGTCGTAATGGATTCACGCCAGATCAATGTTTATGTGAGAATGATGCATAAGCCTTCGCATATCAAGGTCACGGAGATGCTCTCTGTCTTTCTCTCCCACCTTGATCCAATCTCTCAACATTGTCAAGAGAAGTTACAGATATCATCAGCAACAGACGGCCGGCAACAATTTCTGCATTACCTTTGAAAAAGATTGCCAGTCCTCCCGTATTTCCTGCACGTAATTACATTAAATAGTTTGCATTAATTTATGACCCTTTCCGTTGGGACTAAATTATTTCATCTTTTTTGAGTCTTGAACTTTCTGTTGGGGATATTGTCAGGTTTGTTAGGAACGCGCAATACATCATTTGACTCCTAAAATGAAATTTTCACCAACTTGGACGGGAAAAATCTATTTGTTATTTTTTATATGCAGTCAAAGTGCAATAGATTTTAGGTAAATTTGATAAGTCAAAATATGTTTTTTACACATCCTAGAAGCAACCTTTTCAAACATGAAATCAGGATAAAGAACAGAAGCACGGTCTGGGAGCTAAGACAGAGTGAGTGAATAAACAGCAGCACGGTCTGGGAGCTAAATTAGAGTGAGGGAAGAAACAGTAGCATTGTCTGGGAGCTAAGACAGAGTGAGAGAATAAACAGCAACATGGTCTGGGAGCTAAGACAGAGTGAGGGAATAAACAGCAGCACGGTCTGGGAGCTAAGTTAGAATGAGAGAATAAACAGCAACACGGTCTGAGAGCTAAGACAGAGTGAGGGACGAAACAGTAGCACGGTCTGAGAGCTAAGACAGAGTGAGGGAATAAACAGCAGCACGGTCTGGGAGCTAAGTTAGCGTGAGAGAATAAACAGTAGCACGGTCTGGGAGCTAAGTTAGAATGAGAGAATAAACAGCAACACGGTCTGAGAGCTAAGACAGAGTGAGGGAATAAACAGCAGCACGGTCTGGGAGCTAAATTAGAGTGAGGGAAGAAACAGTAGCATTGTCTGGGAGCTAAGACAGAGTGAGAGAATAAACAGCAACATGGTCTGGGAGCTAAGACAGAGTGAGGGAATAAACAGCAGCACGGTCTGGGAGCTAAGTTAGAATGAGAGAATAAACAGCAACACGGTCTGAGAGCTAAGACAGAGTGAGGGACGAAACAGTAGCACGGTCTGAGAGCTAAGACAGAGTGAGGGAATAAACAGCAGCACGGTCTGGGAGCTAAGTTAGCGTGAGAGAATAAACAGTAGCACGGTCTGGGAGCTAAGTTAGAATGAGAGAATAAACAGCAACACGGTCTGAGAGCTAAGACAGAGTGAGGGAATAAACAGCAGCACGGTCTGGGAGCTAAGTTAGAATTAGAGAATAAACAGCAGCACGGTCTGGGAGCTAAGTTAGAATGAGGGACGAAACAGTAGCACGGTCTGAGAGCTCAGAGTTGCAGTTTTCCAGCAGATATCATCTCCACATAAACATGCTTTATGAAGACATTACCACAGCCAGTCAGTGTGCATCATAAATATTTGAAAGGTCCTTTTTGATGGGGTCATAATCAAAGCAATATCGATGCGGCAGGGTTATATAGTGTATGATGTCGTGTAGTTGAACGGGAGAAGCGAGAGACCCTGCCTTGCACGTAATAGTGATCTCTGTCACACACACTTAGCTCATTCGTGTGGAAAATTAACACAAAGTTGACTTTCTAATGAGGTGGAAGAATTATGTATATCAAGCAAGAAAAATTCTTAAGCCATATTATGAGCAAAAGCACTTATTTATTTGATGCAAAGTCTTTTGTGATTGTTTAATCTATATCAATATGAGTTTTGATCATTATAGCTTTGCGATCACTGATCTGAAATCATATTAATGTTAAAGAAACAAGATATTTTATGCTCTGGAAAGTATGATAAATGTGAGGTCAAATTCAAAATCTTTCTGACAAAAAGGTATAAATCAGAGCAATCTATTTTTTATTGAATTAATTAGATTTAATCAAAATTTAAATATGAAAAACTTCATATGTAAACAAACCACTTTAGGTATGAGTATATAATGAGACACTTTGAAGTATCCTTTGGGGATCACAAAACGAGCCAGAAAACCTGTGGGGCCATCACAGATCAAAAGTCTCAAAAGAAACTTTCAAGAAAGGCAGATATATATTTAAATGGCCATAAAGTAAAACATCTCTCATTGATTGAACTAATATTATTATGGCATCCAAATAAGAATGTGTCAAAAGGTTGGCAGGTAGGTTATTAATGGTCTGATTTTGTTGAATAGAGCCGACCACCTCAGTTTTCAAAACAGTTTATCAAATGCTCTGTGGTGATCTATGAGGTGACTTGAAGCATATTGTATCCATGATGTTTCTTATTTCAGAACACTGATATTAAGAATGAATTAAGTTTACTGAGGGTAATGGATATGTTGTCAAAATGGCATATAATCAAGTACATTATGTGATAGGAATATATCTTAAGCTATGCAATTATATCAGATCTTAACAAGAGAAATGAGGCCTGAACTGGCAGATACATACTAGATATTTATACATTACTGAGAGAGGGTTTTATAAGCTATTTATGATGCAGCGTGGGATTGTCAAGGCATGCCCTGATAGCTTCCTGATGGTTGCCTACTGGAAGATGCTAAAATGTCTGGTGGACCTAAGCATTTGCCTCCCAAAGCAACTGCTCACTTCAAGTTGACATAGGCCACATGGCCGATCACAAAGTGTGCGTAATTTATCAGTCATTTCTCATGGAGCTGCTACATTATAAAGCCATGAGCATTGATTCATATGCGACGTTTCAACTCCCTCGTAAGCTACCAGTTAGTTCAGCCACTTCAAAGAATGATATTGGAATGTACAAGTGATTGAGGTGCAAGGGCGAAGCAGGGGTCAGAGTTAGGAACGGCTATTCTGTGAGTCCAAGGGGGGGGGGACTAACTGCAGGGTACAGGTAATAGGGACCCAAACTTTACCCTCTAAACAACAAGAGATAAGTATATAAAATAATATCTAGTAGCTAACTAAGAGAAAACCTCATCCTTTCTCAATCAATAATTCATATAGATATATTATTATATATATCCACCTCAAATTAACAGTACATGTATATGACTATATCACCTCAAATATATATATATATATATTCATGAATCGCTATTCACAGAATAACAGATAAGACTTCACAGAATTTTAATCTGCAGAAAGTACGTCAAGTAGGGATTCACAATAAAGGTGATGTAGAAAAGCTGAAGTATGACAGCTTCTTCTTTATATCCACGATACGTGTTCTGTATAATCTATAAAGCAGCAGATGTGAATACAGGCTGCTCCCTTGACACACTTCTACTCTATTCTTAGCATTCAAAAGATGCTCTTAATGCACAGTCAGATATACCAAATATCTGACAGAGAAAGATTAACATTCTGAATCTATATAGAGAATGCAACTCTCCCTTTATATTTGATACATTATTAGCAAGACAAGTTCTATCAACAAATAACTGATTCAGTACCGAATGATATTCAACCCATAGAACCCTGATTGATTGATAAAGTGGGTATATTTATGACATAAAGCTGAAGGATTACAACGTATATTATGTGCTCAGCTTTCTCATCACATCAGCATAGTCCGGTTTTAAGTTTCACATCTTCCAGTGTAGTTGTCTGATACTGCATTGTGTTTAACATTATTGGGACAATGTGCTGACGTACTTTCTACTATTATATTTAGATTCTAAGACATGATTAATGGAGAGCCTCAAATGGCACATTCTCATATTATCAAACTTCTCAACCTCCATCCGGTCTGAATTTACTCTCAATCTACTTCACCTTATCTGGTCTAAATCTACTCCCAATCTATTTCACATCTATCTGGTCTAAATCTACTCCCAATCTATTTCACATCTATCTGGTCTAAATCTACTCCCAAACTATTTCACCTCTATCTGGTCTAAATTTACTCCCAATCTATTTTGCCCCCATCCTGTTTATTCCCAATCTACTCTAGCCCTATCCTGTCTAAATCTACTGCCAATCTACTTCACCCATATCCTGTCTAAATCTATTCCTTATCTACTTCACCCATATCCTGTCTAAATCTATTCCTAATCTACTTCACCCATATCCTGTCTAAATCTATTCCCAATCTATTCCATCCATATCCAGTATAAAATACTCCATCCCCTCTTGTCTGATTAGATCCTTTAGAATTTTTCCCCATTTCTATCCTCTGCTGCCTCTCAAATGTCCAATGCTGATGAGACCTCAGTCTTAGAACCAATGAAATATCCAATTATGGAGTCGTCCCAGGAGATGACATATTGAAAAGACAATACTGAGTGGAGACACCATGTTTGTGTTCCGAGCTGGCCTAAATGATTGGCTGAGGAGACGGTACAGTTTGCTAAGACCGTCTGCCTGTGTTCACTAGCAGGCATCTACAGAGCCAACCTTGTTAGTGCAGAGGAGAATATCTAATTGCTAGCTCCAATCCAAGTTATGCTTATGTCAAGAAAAAAGCTGAATTTTCTTTGTATATTACAATTCATTTCAGGAAAATGATTATTTCTTCTGGTGGATTTGATAAAATTTTCTCAAAATTGCTGCAATTTTACCAAAAAAGCAACACTCCTGAATGACCTTATTCTGAACTGCCCCCAAGAAGAAAATGAAATCTGCGATTTGGCCATCTGGAAAATTGTAGGGATGGACTTTCTTGTGCCAATCGAAAATGAGGGTAGTCTGCAGAAAGACCAAGAAACACAGTGCCAGACATTTGTTAATAGGCCAAGGAACACAGAAACAGACATTTGTTAAAAGACAGATACATAAAGCATGTAATCATTTTTTTTGTTTGATAATTTATAATATCATTACATTTGAATTTAAAAAAATCAAACTTGATGGTTTCTGCTTATTTTGATTGTCAGTTTCAAACTGGATTAGAAACTAGAAAAGGCTAGAAAAGGCTTCTCCCATTTTCTAATTTTCCTTTACTTGATATTAATATCAATTGCTGTATCTCAAAAACAATATATAACCTGCAATACATATAATGAATGATTTTTTTTATAATGTTTCTTAAACTTCACTTCAATAGTTATAAAAACAGCATTCATGCAATGTATCATTGGGTCTTCAGTGCTCGTGCATTGCACTTGATAAATTAGTCTGTGATGAAGCCATTCTCATGAACATCGCAGGTGGTTTTACCCATCTTACATTTCTCGACTCTATTCTATATCAATTACATTTTGCCTCATTGCGAGGCAGATAATAGATAAAGACGTTCAGGTAGAAATTTGATTTGATATGGACAATTTACATCGAAACATACCCATTGTGTGGCATTATGCCATGAAAGATTAATTGTTAAAATTAATGGAAATATTGTACAGATTCCAGAATGATAACAAAGAACACATTTATGTTGATTCTTATTGGCAGGAGATAATATAAATGTTACAAGCCTTTTCCATTTTAAGAGCAGTTTGTTTAATTCCTAAAAAATACTTGAAATTAGTACCAAATAAACCAGTGGTAAGGTGTAAGATCATTGCAGTTTTAATATCCATTTTACTCTGTACTTTGACTGTGAGGCTACTTTTAACATTTGACTGTGAGGCTACTTTTAACATTTGACTCTATGTTCCGAACCTGATGTATGGTCAACCTCGCTTTCTAATACTGCTCACCTCATAGACAGATGCAAACTGAAAACAGGAGAGGGGAGTATACCATTACAAGTAGCATGCACCATGGAGGCAACCTATTCTACCCACATGATTGTCTACTTTGCTGTGGGCAGATGCCATATTTGTCTGTTAGACTTGCTAGAATATTCTATATCACGTTGTGCCCAGTATTTCTATATAATTTGAGATATTGTACATCAAACAACACCTGATGTCGCGTATTATCTTTCTCTTGTGTTCATCTTTATAAAGTGATACGACCATATGAATTGCCGAGCAGTATATGCGTTTCCAATGGCATTGTTTTTACAGAAATCTATGTAAACATAGACATTGACATTTGATATCTGCTCTGTATCCTATTTCATGAGTTCATTAAAACAAAATTAACAATGTGAGCTAAAGAAAAGGATTAAGAAGGTCAAACAAGGTCAGTGGTTTGTTGACAACTGTAAAAAAGTTACGTTTATATATATGAACTATTGCTTTTTTATGGTGTTTTTGAAATTCTGATAAATACCTTCAAAAATTGATATTTCTATTCCTCAATACATTGGTAGTAATGCCAGTCTTTCAATCTTCTCATAACAAGATTTTAACTTCCACATCCAGTCATGCAAATGAGTCACATCCACCTAAATATCATCCAATCAGAATTGACTGAAATCAGGTCATGACCTGTGATATGTTGGCTAACCTAGATGCTTACCAATCAATAAAAAACAGAATCTGTAAGAACGTTTGTTTGTTCTTTCACCAATTAGTTCACAGCCAGATTTTTATGACTTGGGGCCGATCCCAAACATACTTTTCTACCATTGACGGCAGAGACGGATATTAAAGAGAAGTCCATGTATTTAACAAACATTTATCTGTATAGTAGTTGTGGATATTGGTGTGACAGGAGAGGCATTGATCTGATTCAGGGAGGTGTTGTTAACACAGTGAAGCTTGAGACTTACAGGTTAGCACTGGCGAAGCACGTCTTTGAGCCATAGAAGACGTCCCTTTTATCTGTGCAGGTCATTATTGAACAGCCTAGAATGGTTAGCATTTCTTACCAGGCTATGCTTTATATGAATATTGTTTGTGCTGTTCTATTTCAATCTTTGATAGATCTGTTCCATAGTTTGTTTATGATAGGCTATGTTGATTTTTTTCTTAATCAGTTTGGTACTTAAAATGAAAGAAAACAAGTTTATCAGCAAGTTATGGAAAAAGATCTGCATATCAAATGATTTTACAGCCTACTATGTTTTTTAAAATAAAATTGTTTCTTGTTAGCCATAACCATTATTGACTGTTGGTATATGAACTGTGTCAAACATGAACCTTTGAGCTAGTATGACTTATTCATAGTTAATAGATTGTATATCACATTTCCTTCACATTTACACATGTGACATTACATCTAAATCCATATGGAGCTGGCCACCATAATAGTGAGATACGAAACCATATTATGAAAGGGAACATTAAGACTATTCTGTGTTACTGCGATCCAGTAAAGTGACATATTCACGGGTCTTCAGGGTGCGTTTACAATAAGTGCCTACATTCTTACATTATTTATATGCTTTGCAGTGTCATATATTACCTCACCGAGGATCAGAAAAACGGCAATGAAGGCTGTTGGCAGTGGAAGATAAGAGGGAATGTACCCAGGTTTTTTGCCTGTTTTGTTAACATGTGCAATCTGAAAACTGCTTATCAGTACATGTATGTGGGCTGTATTATCTCTGTACTATCTTTGTCTTTTGCTTCTAACTAAGTTTACTGCCCTCACCACAATGAAGAAAAAGAAATTAAAGTTTCTCATAGTACTCATAGTTCTCATTTTAAAAAAAATATTTGGTCTCACAGCAAGGTCATAGAAGAAGGTGAAAAGGTACTTTTTTAATGTGCATAATAAAAGTACATATTTTTTTTTTAAAGTGCTGGTTTTATAGAAAACTTTTAAAAATCAAGCTTGCTCAGGATTTTCAAATTAATATTGTAGTAAATTAAAAGAAAATACACAATGAAAAATACAAAGCTATGAACAAAATTTAAAAGTTTGAGAAAGTCTTGCAAGCCAAGCCTGTGAATTTCTGATATTTGGAAACATGCTGATCACACTCTACTATTTGCTTTTCATCCTCTCCAATCTTAATATGAATGGACAAAAAGTCTGAAAATGGCCACCAAAATGAATTATATGGGAGGATAATAGATTAACACTACCTAGACTTAAAGCATAATCAGTTGAAACCTCAAACAGTGATCAAGTTCTGATGGAAAAACAAATGCGAGCAAAAAAATTGACATATTATACAGTTATATAACATCTTTATTCCTATTATTTGAAATGATTTTGGTTTTATTGCAGTTTGCTAGTGATGTAGCAATAAATATTGTTTGTAGAATTGGATGTGTCTTTGTTATGAAATGCAATGGGAGTAAAGCTGATGAATGTGAGATACGACACTACCTTATGAATGTAGTATCATAATATTCCTGATAAATGTGAGATACGAAACTACCTCATGAATGCGGCATCATAATATTTCACATGAAGCCAGTGTCAGTTTTGGTTGCATGTAATGATACATCTACGACCTCAGAAAAGGAATAATATTGTGCACATAAAACAGACATAACTGGGGCATGTGCCAGAATTCACAAGAATTATATCACAGAAAAGGAATTGGTTAGTATATTCTTAGACTAGAAAACCTCTATTTTGTACAACATATTTAGTGTTGTTATTTTGGCAATGCAGGTCATTTGGAGACAGCTGTGTAATTTGTTTGTTCTATCCCTACACCAAAGACTGACCCTGATGCAGGAAAATGGCTGCTCCCTGACATCCCAATGTAAAAAATGGATTCTCCTCATGGCCATGATTTTGCCTTATCAGACATTTGGGGCCCATTATGTTGGCCAGCTCCATATGTCCATAATGACTGCCATGATATTAATGATTATACCTACACCTCAAACGAGGACGAGATAATACAGCTATAAATGGCCATCACATTTACAAAACACATTCTGTGTTATATGCCTCCTTGGCAACCAAAGCCTGAGGATCACTTATTAATTTTCTGTCTGTCCCATTTTGGTTCCCTCACCCATTTCCTGACATGTTCTTGGATGTCGTTTGGGCGACCACTCCGACAAACGTAGCGCCAGTGAATGACGGCTTCCAGATGAGGGTATTAGCAGCGCCCCCTCACTGTGATGTATATGTGTTCTGCTTCCCAGGACCAATACACAAAGTGGAGTAATACATTATGTACGGCCAGTCCATAAAAGGCAAACGTTTTTAATCCACTAATCCACTAACCAGGGCATCGCAGCCTCGCCTCCATGCCTACACCCTTTACTCCCCAGGAATCTATCACCGCCATTTCACTCGGTGAAAACAGAAAACAATTCTCCGTTGCACTTATTTGCTCAGATTTACTTTCCATATCGTCTCCTGGACATTCTCATTGCTCTTAGGTAACAATAACTCCTACATTTGGCAAATATCTTTGTGGTGGATGAAATGTTTTGCAAATTATAGTTTAAAAAAGGCCTTTATTTGTTGGTAACAATGAAAAACCATTATTGACTTGTCAATTTAATCCACTTAGTGTAAGAAACATCTCCATTGTCCTTTATGGAACAGGAGCAAAATATCTCGAATAACAAGCATATTTCACTGATTACAATAAAAGCAATGTAAAATTGGAATTTTTTAGTTGATAAAGATTTCTTTATTGTTAAAACTTCTGAAACCTGAGGTAATTAGGAGCTTAGCTTTCTCAGAAATGTTCTCTAATATTTTGTTCCACATTTTATGATGATAAATTCAGTTATTTATGATTTATATGATCTTTTGTGTAAAAAAATTATCTTTAAGGTAATTGTATTTAACAAGACATGATATGTTCTGTAATTGTTCGTGATGAGACAAATGTGGAATAGCCGCTTTTAGTGTTGAATACTCTCATACCAATGGATATCTATATTTCCTGATGTATAATATAAGTGATATTTGCTAACCCCAAGAATAGCGCTCACATACAGACATCTACTGATGTCCTGTTGCCAAGTCAACTGAGTTTTTATCAGGAATACAAGGCTGGAATGTGGTGATGCTTGGGCTTCTAAAGTATATTTTCTATTGTGTGCTCTCTCTGCTATTCATAAAACAATCCACGATACGGGGATGGCATTCATATGACCTAGGGTGTGCTATTTGACAAGGCTTTGGCCATCAGACAAAAAGCAAACTCAGTAGAATTGGACTCCAGACATTGGAAGAGCTGCATTTGTGTCGCAGTCAACTGGTCGCATGTGCTGTCAGATAGGATGCTGCTAGATTTGGGGGTCTTTTCTCTACTAAGCCTGCTATCAGACATAGCAGACGTCATAAAGCTACACGTCCCCTCGAGAATAGAAATAGCCAAACTTTCACAATACTTCCACAAAATAACATGATTTTAGCTCATATATTCTATTCGTCCGCTGTCAGATATCAATATAATGAAATTCAAGGAGATTTGGGTGATTTTTATTTCCCGTCTAATGCAGTTTGGGGAGGATTTTACTGTCAGACGGCAGGTGCCAACATGACCTCCCATGCAGATGACATTGCCTCGTGGCAGAACCCAACAGCTTTGCCTCTCTAGCATATGATGGTGTGTTGCCTCATCGGCAGAAGACAAGCGGCATAATTAGGTCGTACATGCAGACCATCCATCATAGCTGAGCTGGGGTGGGGGACATTTGCAGAGGACGACTCATTTCACGCAGGGAATATTCACAGCTCTTGTTGTGTTCACCCAATCTCAAGTTACACACACACAAAGAGAATTTCAAATCTGAGAGAATAAGATTCTCCATGCCAGGCATATACACAAAGCTTATTGCCATAGAAATTATCAAAAAAATATCATTGTTTTGACCCATATTAAAGGGTCTGTGAATATTTAAAAAATTTTAAATGGGAATTTTATCAATTTAATTGTAATTTACTGGGCTATGTAATTAACATATATATCATTTAAGTTGGGACAATCTCATGAGGGTTCTTTTTAAATGACAGAAATAAAAACCAAAATGAAAGGGAATCTTTTTGTAAGGTTTTTGCCGTTGGGCGGTTGTGATAATGACTGGGTTCATGATGATAAGGTATCCCATGAGTCCACTTGATTCCGTGTATATACCAACCTTGAATGGACCATTCAATATGAAGTGTTCCACCGGGAAAACTGACCATAACGGACGATTAAGGCCATTGTGATAGAGGCCTTTCATGCAGATGTATGCCGAGTGGAGATATGCACATATATAGAAATGCAATTACGTAATGCCCATGATCGGTGGAAAGAACGATGCCATGGCACTGTCTCTAGACAAGCCTATGGCGATCTATCTCTGAATGGGAAGCAGCCGAGTGGCAAACTGGCATTATATAATAGAGATTTGTGTATTGCGAGCAGTATGGGCAGTGCATGGAGGAGGAATCATTTAATTACCACTTACATCTGGAGTGCTTGATTGCTCTAGCCTCTTGCAGTTGCCAATATTCTCACACTAACCCTTCAAATGACACACTCTTTTGTGCCATTTCGTACCATGTTTTACTTCTTTAATATCCTTTCTTCACACGAATGTTATTTGTTCTAAGATACCGTAGCTTAACAGGTGGGATATTTTACTTTTATTAGAATATGAATGTGGCATGGAAGAAGTGTTGCCAAGGATAGTGCAAACTTGATTGCCATTCAGCAGTATACTATTCCACGGGCCATCCTCAAGCAGGTCTCGGATAAAAAGGCAGTCAGATTGAATTTTCCACATGTATGGGTGGGTGTAGGGGTGTGTTGATGTGATGGCAACACAGTGCACGGAGTGTGGCTTCACACTGTAGAGGCTCCTGTCAATGTGGTCGCGCAGTGCCATAACCTCTATATTAGCACTGGCTTTACATTTAAGCTCTGGCACAGATCCGGTCTCTAATATATCTTTTTTAGGTGTAGGGTTCACCTTTTCTGCTTTAGTGGATGATTTGCTGGCATACAGACCGTATTAATCAGCCGCGCTATCAGCTGCGCATTGCTGTATCTCCCACAACTGAACACAATCCAACTCCTTCTTATGAATTACCAATGTTTGTGTCATAACAAATTATCTGACGGGTGATGTATACAAAAGAAAGTCGGGTCAGTTAAGATTTATAGCTCAATGATGAGCTAAGACACTTAATATTGCAATTGGTTGAGTCTATGTACAGCATAAGTAATGAACAGGTTTACAGCTATTGTGCGTAGCCATGGATAGTGTCTCTATACATCAAGCCTCGCCTGAATCGCCAATATCTGTGGGGTATTGCTAGCCAGGCTTAATTCCTTGCTGTGGATAATTCAGGCTCCGGTGTGGCCGTCCCAGCCTGCATACTAAACATGGCAGTGTGGCTGGTTGGCAAACAGGTGGGGGTCTAGATGTTTATCTGAGTCTAGGTGTGGGTGATTGTGATGGTCTAATATCTCTAAGCCTGTCTGTAGTGGCCATAGCTGGTCCAGCATGCCCTGATTGAGGCCCTACACTGTAGATACGCCTCGGAGCCTGCCTGGAAATAACAATCAGGAAGCACAAGCCAGGAAGCATGACCTGTGAGTGTACCACAGACAGTGTAATGGCTGGGCACGGGGAAGGCATGCCTCCACTCATACTCATGCCTCATGCATGCACTCCTGTCTGAAGTGTAATCAACTCATTAGTCAGTGACGCCTCCCAGGCTGCACGATGAGATGTCTGTCCTGGCAAGAGGTCATACACAACCATCTTGCAGAGCTTCTTAGCTATTGTCGTTGAAACCCTTTCCATTAATGTCATCTGCCAATTGTGTTATGATTCACTTTCCTTTTAAAATCTATTTCATTTCATTTGTCACATTTTAACCTTTTTATTTGTAGCGAGTAAAGGTCAGAAATGCATCTAAAAGCCTCTGTGTGATTTGTGAACCCCCCCTTGATGGCTGATAGGCATGCCACAACAGATCAATACAACACATGGGGGTAACACCTGTATGCATATCCTGTATCAGTGGCCAAAACCCACTACATTCGTGCAAACACCACCTGGACCTTGGCCATCTTCGGGTGATGGCAGTTCCCAAGGGCATGTCAGTCTGTTCCTTCTCCTGAACGATTCTGACAGGTTTCCTTTTCAGAACCTCCACAATTTTTCCATCATTATACAGTGGTCATTGAACCTGAGGCAATAGCATTCTGCTGTTTACAATATAAACTATTCTTGTAATATAGTGTAAAATTTAATGCTATTTATCTTAGATACTGTAGTATTCTTGTCTGAGACAAGGTCATCTATAGCCAAACAGTATAATGGGAAATATCTTGCCAATGCTGAGTTAGGCAGAAAGCAAAGAGTGTAATACTATCTGCAGCATTCTTGTTGTTGTATAGATGGCTTGTCATGGTGGCATGACCAAAAGCAATCATGGCTGTACCACCCGCAGGATTCTTGCAGATTGTCTTCGGCACTGTGTTAATGAAACCCAAGCCAGTAATAAACCACAGAACAAAGTACCTGTTTGTCTATATTCAAACAGTACCTGCTTGACCAGATTGTGTTTTGTTGGTCAATGAATATGAATATTCATTTGGTGGGATAGTTATTTTTCCCCAAAGGGTGTTTTAGACAGTGATGCTGGCTGTTGTTCTGTCCATACAGAAGATGGATCACCCGAACACACCAAGCACCACATGCCATAAAAACAATTAACGCTTTTACCACTGAAATGAAAATCACACCTTTGTTTGGCTATAATTACAGTTCAAATAACAGTTTGCCTCTTTTAAACAAAACCTATTAGAACACAAATGTTCATCATTATGGTAGCGTTGTCTATTACTTGTAAAGTAAATAAACTAGAATTAGAAAACAAAAGTTGTGAATCCACAGCTTGGACTACATGACGTGTTTTTGTGAGAGTGAAGAAAGTGTTCATTGATTTCTATGTTATGTGGATTTAGACATAGAATACAAAGCCAGGGTGCTGACGACCTGTCATGGTGCTCACTCTTGCCAGCAGGCAGGATATGAACTCATCTACTCACGCTCGTCTCCAAGTCTCACTCTTCTCAATACATTCTTATTAGCTCTCTCAGGCCTTTAATAAATCATCACTCAGCAGCTAGGCCTGCTATATTTTTATTAGGACCGGCCTGGTTGTAAACACGGAGACACCTTGTTATACGTCGTAGACCTAATCAATCTCATTTATGTTATATTTTGAGCAAGATGTGCTGTGGATTGTAGGAGTAGACAAACATATCAGAATGAATATCTCAGAAGACTAAAACAATTGGTCTCGTGCTTGCTCCATGCCGGAGTCAATCATTGTTTGCTTGGACAGGCTTGCCACCAGTATTGTAGGTCTTGCTATGTGTTGTAATACAATTGCTCTGTTTTGAAGTCGGTCTCTTCTTTCTGCCAAATTGCCCCGCCAAGATGGATTGAGTGGAGCATCTTCAGGGAGCCATTAATTAACTGTTCTGCTTGCCTCATTTACATAACCATGCACACACCATACTTAGCAAAGCCAAACCAAACTGAACTTGACAGAGAATTAAGACTAACTATCTGTTGAATAGCAAATGCTTATTTACCCTTTTAGACTTTTCATTTCCATAACCATACACACTCCATATATATATATGTAAAATTCATGAATATTTCTTCAGCTAATTTAAACATTGCTTAAACAGAGCTACATATGTGATATACTCCTCAGATACTTCCCCACTTTACTTATATATATCTTATATAGAATGTATGAAATATTCACTCTTTGGTACATTACTCATAATACTCAATAAAGACTTGATTGACATATTTCATAGAATATACGTAAATCCCTGAATCTTCAAGGTTTCTCTATATAGAATCTACACTGTGTACTCCCTGTATAAAATTTCTATAAATCTCTGCTTAAAATCTCATTGGAATCTTCAAGGATTCTCATACATAGGATATACATTGGACACTCCTTATATTATTCCTATATATTCCTATATATGTGTTTCTCAAATGTAGAATATACAAATTAGATGTGCACTCTTTAATACACTTCTATATATCTACAAATCTATAACACTTAATTTACAGAATAAATCATACCCTTTATGCTGTGAAGAGATATTGATATTTTTCAGCCATATAATATTCATATGCATACAATTTTCACCATGAGTGATTTGTTCTCACATAAATATCAATCCTTTGTGCTGGAAATTGTATGGACATAAATCTCTGGCACAAAGAGATATTTTTCAGGGGTGTAAATTTTGTCTCCGGTAAGGACATCGTTGAATAAGAACTTAAGCTGACAAGATAGCTCAAGTGTGCATCCACGCTTCTCTGACGGTACAAAAACATAAAGGAACTATTTTTGGCCAAATTTTTATTTAATTCCATTCATGTTGTCTTTATTTTAGTTATCTCTTTTCTAATATGAGAAAAAACATTATTTTTCACTTCAAAATAATTGTATTATGAAAATAATTCTAAGTCACGAGAGATTTGAACAAAATGTGTTTAAAAGCAGTAAAAATAGAGAGTTTTTACGGTGTATTCATGCAGGTGTAATTGAGCTGTGAGTTATTAGTGTTTTTGACAGGGGTCACCCAACTGCGGAAAATGGCACGCAGTCATCTGACGCACCTCTGTGAGCAAGCAAACCATTTAGCTTTGTACCCATATACCTTAGCATAATGTTGTGGAAGATTGCTACATTTGAATAAGTCAACTGAAATATTCATCAAATCTACCCCAGGATATGCAACTATTGACTGTAATAATGGAAAACGGAATGTATTAATAACATATACTGGCATTTCAAAGAAGATGTTGTAAGATGTTAAAAATTATATTAATTGGTCAATGAGGAATTATATTTGCTTACTAGATATCAAAACTTTTTTGTATGACTTATACTATGGCTGAATAAACCCAAGCATTTCCGTTTTTGTTTTATATGCATGTATTTTTAGCAGAAAAAAAGCAAAAGTATGCTAACTCAAAGCCTTAATAGAAATAAGACATTTTGTTAATGGGGCACAAAGGGACTTAATGGAAGACCAGTGTACATATTGAATGTTAAAGATCTGTTGATATGATAAGGTATTAGACCCAAACATTCACAAAGTCACAAAGATATATATCATTTTCCAGTGACAATGATGAGGTCGTCCTATATGGGGCCCCAATTATAGAAGGGCTCTGCTTGTATCTTCCCCTGATGGCCCTAAGCTTGAGCCCTGGTCATGTTTGACTGACAGAGATTAGTGTTATCTGGCACCCAGAGCCCATTTATAACAACCCCGATGCTCCGGAGAGCCCAGCAAGCCAGTCAGGCTCAAACACACACCAATTCTAGCGAAAAATACCCTTGCAAATTCACCCAGCCTCTGATCACATTGAAAATAGCATAAACCTTTCTTTGATCTATTTTGGTGCAACAAACACATAGAATTTTATGTCTCTTAAAGGCATTCCTACTTATTATGGAGAAACCATATGGCTGATTTATTGTTCTGAACTAATGGTATTAAATGCTATAAACATATCATTAGGGGATCTAAGCATTAATGATAAAGTGATTAGAGCATAGGTATTACTGGGATAACTGTAACCACCTAGCTTCTAATCACAATGTGCCTTAATACATGGAATCCTCCGCCCGTCTGGAACACTAATTGAATATAAGCGAAGGACATGGTGTATAATTCACACTTCACACAGAGGAACGTATTGATCCCCACTGTCTCTCTCTCAAAGCCTGGTTAACCTACTACTGTAGTTAAAGCATAATGATGCAAATTTAGTCTGATCAATATTGCGCACAATGCTCGGCTGCCTTTTTTTAGACGGAGCCTTAGTGAGAGGGGTCAGGGTTAGACAACCGAGTGCAGTGGGCAGCTATGGGGGCCGTGTGGTGTGGGGACCCGTTTAATGGGCAGATGAGTAGAGCATGGCGATGCGGTGCCCTCGTGTGTCGGGAGGTGCTTACATCAGATGGGATTGCCTTGTAATCCTCTTTGTTTTCCATTAACACAGAAGAGTCTCATACCAATGTTGTATCAGGAGAACTCACTGATTATTACCAGCGATTCCTACCTCTCCTGATGTTGAGATGGAGTGCAAACCACACGAGCTGCAGTGATGGCCTGATACGTGATAAGTGCTTAGCTCTGATAAATTACGAGCTACTTTAAAGCAAGGGGAGACTCCAAAATCTAGGTCGACAGCATCTGGGCTTTGACGGTGTCACGAGACCGAGGACTGCCTCCTCCCTTAGTAAACAAGTAAAAAATGTTGTTCTGAGATCAATAACTCATGATCTGTCGTAATGTTGGCCAATTTGGGCAGGCCGTTTTCACAAGTGGTGGCACCAACGTGGTTATGGGCTACGCAGGGCAGGGACGTGACGACTGAACATGCCCTGCAGGAAGAGAAGCCGGAGAAGACGGGCATGATACTGAAGGCAAGATTACACACTGCCCATCTCTAAGATGACCTGTCTTACACGCAAGCCCACCCACTGTCTTGCTTGTCCCGCGCACTATCACCACCGAGCAGAAATTATCACCTCCTATAGAACAAGCGGCAAAGGACACCGTCACTTCCCCCACAGCTGACGTTATACAAGTCAGGCTGCATGCCTCCCAAATATCGCAGCCCGCCACAATGCACCCAGTGGAAGGTGATGGCGACGGCTGAACACCACGCAGCTAAAGCAGCACCCAATTCAATTGATGAGCTTGCCAGTATGCGTATGGATAGCTATCGACCGTGGTCTACTCGGCCAGAAACACGAGGAAAGGGCAACACGAGAGCGGGTGGCCCAGTGCATAGACCACACATGCCCAACCTGCCCGTATTATCACCCACCATTCACACAAATGCAACCCCCCCTATCTATATGCAGTCTTTTCAAGCAAATGCAATTAGGTGTTCGGATGAGTTCAGGTTGCAAAAGTCTCATTGATGATAATAATGACAGTAATGAGATTAAACTCACTGGAGGTGTAGGCCGTCCAATTTGACAAACACACTGTAATTAAGCTATTGACAGTACTGTGCGAGTCGGCATCGTCAACAAGGTAAAAGCTGCACCTGGTATGAACCCCGGCATCACCCTAATGTTGAACATTCAATGATAAATCATGCATACATCCACTTCCTAAGCTAGACACTGGCGTGCATCCGATATCGTTTGATGGTGACTGCAGACGGAGGAAGTGGCGGACTGTTGACATTGTCTATGCAGCGTGTGATTTGTCTTGTGCTTAGTATGGATAACCTGTAGTTGATAACTTGGTGTATATGTCAGCGGACTGACCCACCTTGTTTGATAGCACATCACCCACACAGAATACCAGTGTACATATATGTCAACTCGCTGTCCTTTTAAAGTGTACAGTGTATGTAAAATATCTCCATACATTCCTGGACACGTACATTCTAATCAAAGTGTAAGTATATGTATGTTTCTGAATGAGCTAGCTATATCATGATACAATACACAGGTATATAAATATATATATAATAAATATACTGATGGAGCAGCTAAAAATAAAGTACTCCTTAAAGGGTTTACTTACCATTTTGGTTGCACGTCATTAAGATGATGCTTATGATGCCCAGGAAGAAAGTAAACCCGGGACGTAGATCCGACACACACATGGCCATAATCCGCGGAAGAGATAATCCAAACTGTGATCACCACTTTATGGTGGTAGGCTCCCTGATGGTTAATAAGGTAATTTCCACATTGGTATAGTGTGGTCAGATGTCAGTCCGAAGGCTTGTCTTGCACATGGTATATAAGTGTGTATGTATATGCTGCAATCTTAACGGTACTCTCCACACTGTATATGGTCAGATCCTCACATGGGCTACTACTACTTGACTGCTGTGAGGCTCAGCAGGCCAATCCCGAGGAGTGGGCTTGATGCAGAGACAGAACGTAGACCATGCACCACTCTCAGTGCATACCAACACACGCAGTCCTATATATATATATATTATGGCGTGCTATCCTGCGCTGATCACTGTAGAAGACATGTGAAATTATGCCACCCCGTCGCGTAGGCACGGTGGAACGATACCGAGCAGTATTCGCTCAATACACTGTGTTTGTAGCTGAGAAAGCGATCTACAGTAGCTGGGATATTCACAGCATGGTGGGTCCAGCCGATGGCCTCGGTAGAACCGTCTCCAAATTTGGGTGCTTTGGCTGCTGCAGCGATGGTCAATAGTACTGGCTACAGTGTCCGTGGCATGCAGGTTATCAATGGGAGAACATGATAGGCTGTGTACATCGGGTGTAAGTGTCCATAGTGGGATGGTACGCTTGACTGGTCGCACACTCTACGCTCGTCTAACAGTGGCAGCCATTCACACTCAGAGTCCCGATTGGCTGAGTAGCAAGCTCTGCCGACAGTGCAAGCCAGCGTTTTGCTCCTGCAACCGTCAGCTCCACCTAGTGACAAAACACGCCGGGCTGAGTGTGCCTGCGTGGCTGAAGCCTGGCAGAAGCTAGGGGTTCAGGCAAGCCCACCACCGCACAATGACACTATCAAACATCAAAGCTGCCACATAATCAGCAATTAAAACTATGTCAAAATGCCACATGCTTTGCTTTGTGACAGGCACAGTATATATCAATGGCTCATATGAGACCATTATGACAACAGTGTATGGGCTGTTTACACTAGATGCAAGCCATTAATATTAATAGCCGTTCCCCAACCCTGATGGGACTATCCCTGTTCAGATGCACTGACTCCACATAAAGCTGTTGTATTAACACCCTGTACTTTGTAATGGCAAAGCTGTGCAGGACTGTTGGGCATAGAGGTTGCAGGAAACTCATTTGGGAAATTTTACCTTACTTTTTTTTTATAGAAAATTACAATCATCTTTCATAATTGTTTTGAAAAAGTATTTCACTGAAATGTATTTGAAATGACACAAACATTAATGTTTCTTGAAATCATTTTGAAGTATTCAGTGATAGGGCTAATTTTGGCAATCTTCTTTCTGGCTGACTGGAACATGACAAACGTTGTTAACCCCATGAGGACTGTATCAGGGAGACAACAGATTCCTGTGTAATCTGCTGGTACAAAAGGGCTTGATTGATTCTCAAGTGAGGGAGGAGCCTGGCTTTCTTGTCTGAGCAAGCCCATCTTCATGCTTCACCCGCCCTTCTACCATAAAACAGCCACAGATCGGACATTTTTGACAAATTTGTGACATCAGGGCAGAAACTCGCAATTAATCTGAAGAGATTCTGTAGGAAATATGATTGTGAATATTTCCTCTTGAATACTTCTCTGGCCTTGTAACTGTGTATGGAGTTGGTGATGATAATGAACATTTGAGGAGGAATTGTTGAGCTAATAGCATATATATTCAACAGGAATGGATGGTGTTAAGATTGCCATTGTCAGCCCACATTACCTATTGTCTTATAAGACAATACACTGTCCCAGCATGCATCAGTGATATTATCGCAAGCTAAACCCAACATATAGGACCTACCATTTTTTAAACTTCAGGGTGTGTAATAACATTTAAATTGAGAGACCCGAAATGGAATATTAGTTTAAATCTGGACAAAAAAATTGTATTCGGTAATTTTGTTGTGTCCAAATCCAACTAATAATTAATTTCTCCTTTTTCAAAGATGGTTTACAGACTATTGGTGTGATCACAGCAACTGCAGCTATAAAATTTGTCAAAAATTGGTTCTGTAAACAATGTACCTTTATGTAGCAATCGGTTGCTATCGACAACTCGTCTCATACTGTTGCTTTTTTCTTTTTTTAAGGAATAATGAAGAAAAAAAATCTGTCTAAAAAATTCCAATTTTCAAAATTGTTTTTTTAATCCCCTTTACAGTACGAGAGCAAATTTGAAAAAGTTGAAAAAAATTCAAGTGGGTGTTCAATAAGGATTTTGTGTCATTAATATATATACATGTACATCTATTTATATATATATAACACTCTCTTGAAATTTTATTCATATATTTGTATCTTATGTACTGTGTGGGAGTTACACCTAATTGATGAGGCAGCTGTTCCCAGTGTGAGTGCGATTGTATCACTTTCTTATTGTTTTTAAAATGGAAATATTGAATAAAAAACATTTGATGTGTGTATGAGAGGGTGGTGGGAACGTGAGGATAGTTTTAGAAATGTTAGACTCATTTTGAATGCAGTTTCAATTTCTCCTGGTTACATCATCATGTATAGTCTGTAAGTAAGCTGATAGCACCTGGTATATCCTGCACATTAAGGATGCCATTGTTAGCCCAGTCTTGGCATTGTCTTGTAAGACAATACTCCCTCCCAGCATGCATCATTGATGCAATCATTCACTCCTTTATCAATGACTGACCATATTTCTTCCTTTTATGAGGTATGCTTTGTCATTTTATACAATGTTTATGATGAAATGTAAGTTTGAGTTTTGTTCTAACTCTTGATCTAGTTAAACAGTGATGATTTAAAAAAAATATATATATCCAAATAGTTTGTTTACAAAATCATGTTATCATAATCAAATAACTATTTTCAAGAAAATATTTATAATATTTGAATTGTGATTATCGTGAAAATGAGGCTGAGTAATTTGTTGAAAAATTAACGTTTTTCATAACCTCAAAACATTTTGCTTCCAGAAAAACTGGTCAAAATGTCTTTAAATTAATTCTAGTGTTTTGAATTTTCCTTGTTTTGAATTAATCAGCAACACAATTGCTGCTGGCAAATTTAGTGGATGAAGGAAATCTGGCAGAATATTTATGGATGGGTGGAAAGTTGCTGAAAATTATTTTAATACTGGATGATAATATTGTAAATCCTTTTAGTATTCCCAACCGTCGGCACCATTATAATGCAAACTGACATGTGCATAAGGGCAAACAGGGAAGAGGCGCAAAGACAGTGTCGCCACCTATAAACAGCACAGGTTGAAGGCCTGCCTAATCATCGGTAATTAACTTTGTTTTGGCACAGTTGGGCCCCTCTCTGAGCTCACAATTGCTCTGCCTGCTGAATTTTTGATGATCCTTTCTCATATATCTGAGTGCCCGCCTCTCACTCGCTCTGTTCTGCTGCCTTGTTTTTAGGCATTAGGTTGTTGATCTTTTGTGGAAACAAATCTCCGGCCAATATTGAAACTCACTCACAACACTGAAAACTTGTTTGTATTAGCTTTTGTGAACATTTTCGGAAAATGCAGTTGTAATTGTAATTTATTTTGTGATGATATGCTTGAGTTTTGCTTTGAAGTTAAATGAACTGATTGCATAAACATGCCCTGTGTATTTTCCTCCGACTTTATGTGAAACTCATTGGTGACAAATGTGTAGATTTGATGTACTAGTATTCACAGGTGTATTTCCAGACAATATATCACACAACGACTTTCTGTGTTATAATATAAAACAACATGGCAAACCTGTGAGTGTTGTCTGAGACTGGGGCATGTGATAACAAGAAGTATAAGACACTATATGTCTTATTTTATATGGAATATAAGTTGATTATTTTAACTGGAAATAGCCCTTCACATTTAATAAGGTACCAATACTCCTGATTATCAAAATGCTACTTCTTGAATGGAGAGGTAGCTTTCTTATTTTAAGCATCATTGTCCCAAATTTTAGTGTTCAGAGTAAGAAAACACCATAGACGCGTGAATAAAAATCAACTTAAAATTATTTCCCCAAAATGATTGAAACCTCTTTTTTGAAAGATGCATCATCTGTTAAGGGTTCTGTTTACCAGATCCAGTACCTAATAAAAATGTTGATAGGAGAGGGAGTGGAACTTGCTGGATGGGTCCCCGAGGCAATGTAGAGACAATTTTCGCTTACTTTACTTATCAGTCTTCAACAACCACATGGTGACAGAAAATATCAGCGGAGGAAAACCTGTGGTGATTGCAAGTGTATATAACCTGGCACCCAACAATTTTCTATGTTGATGCAATTTAAGAGTGGCCGTCGGGCATTGCATGGTGAGCGATAATATAAGCTTTTTCCAAATCATGCCCATGTTTCATATATCAACATATATAACTCATAAATAATACATTTTATAACTGACATGCCATATATAGGTTGTGTCAGTCTACAAGTGGAACAATACTGGAATATATTGGTTTTGGCATCCCAACATCCAGGGTTGTGCAGGGTGTGAAAGGCAAGTAATGAAAATGAGAATAGTATAATGTGTGAAAACGTTAATGTAAAATACACATGTGACACTTGCAAAAGTCACATATTGGCTGAAAATATGCTACATCTCTATTTGTTGGCGGATGTTAGTTAGAATGGCTTATTTTCCACATGGCTTCTGACAAAGTAGATACGCAAAGCAAGAGTTGTACTGCTTGGTCGCCACCTTCAATATTTGTGGAGTTAAACATCATTGACAGGTGAAAAGAAAAAAATTGGCATCATTTCCCATCCTTGTGGACAGTATCTTCACAAAAATAAATCACATTTTTTTCACAAAGTTCTTGTAGCATTGCCTTTGATTTGCATGAAGATTTCAAATCTAAATACATTTCTGAATGTATTAGTTTTAAAACTTTCATTTAGCTTAATTGACAATGCTATTCAATATTAAGCATGTAATGTTGTGTAAATGTTTTTGGAAGTTACTGTTTGGGAAGATGGTTGTTCGGTGATGTTCAAGGATGAATGATTATATGATCTACAGTGACTCTGATATGATAAGCATGAAGCCATGGTGAGGCGCATTCTTCTATGTCAAACTATGTACCGTGGTGTGAAAATACTTCTACTAGATATTCATCTCTGCCAACGTTATCCTCCACTCTTAATGGAAACATGAATCGCTGAAATATAGAATATATTAGAATGAATATTTTGTAAGATTGGTGAATAAATATATGATGTATTGGCGCAAAATATATCAAAGGATAAAGAGAATTTCAGAATATATTAGAATAAAAAGATAAGAGGTAACCTTAAAGATATATGTTAAAGGAAAAAGATATAATATCTGAATATGTCAGAAAGTGTAGAATATACGGTAGATATAGAAATACATATTAAAGGATCAGAATAGATATCTGAATGGCAGATATACGTCAATGGGAGCTCTGGGATTTGTGCTCATACTTTTATAAATAAAAGTCCCATCATCTTTGGCCATATTGGATCTTTTTACTCAATATATGATGCCAATATAATTGTGAGTTTGGTATCATGTAGCACTTTTTTTTGGCACTTCTCCAAGAGTACACATTTTTTTAATCACAGATCTTAACATGAGCTTCACAAAATGAAATAAGATTTCACAGATTTTTCCTGTTCTTAAAGGACTTAAATATGTTTTTGTGTTCTTTCATTTCATTTTGATATATTAAGCCTTCTAGTTATAAGATTCCAGTCTGAGCTTAACCAGTCAAAAAAAAAGAGCTGAGTAATATGAACAGAAAAAAATACTAATGTACACAGCTTCTTTGAAAGATGTGTCAGTCTTGTTTGGTGCCATGACAAGAGAGTTAGATGCGGTCATAGGCTTATATGGGAAACATTTTGTTTGGGATAAGATATTTTGACTGGTGATGACATTGAGATAGCTGAGATTGACAAGTTGTCAGATCCTGAATGAGAAACCACTTCTTCTGGACAGGACACAGATTGTGCTGCTCTCAGTATTCATATTATTTCTCAAGGGATAAAGATATAACGGGGAAAAAACACATCTTACACAAAAGAGAAAATCTCAGTTTTCATCAAATTCTCGTATAAGGTATTAAATTTTTTTTCTTTCAGATTTTAATCCGATATATTATATTGTATGGTAAAAGTAATGATCTTTATCCTATGTTCACGATGTTATATTTGATTTCAGGCATTTTTATACAACAGAAAATGGACGTTTTCTGTGAAAGTATAAAGTGAGGCAGTTACATTTATCAGACATTTCTCAACATCTGGTGCCAGCGGAAGCCGAGGTCTGCTTTAATTTGATAAGGCATATCACAACCATCTACAAATTGAAATTGACAGTATATTACCTTATCTTAAAGAGATTTTTTCACAGGTGTTATTTTTCATGGCGGCGTAATATTCAAGCCTAAGGGTGTCTGTGGGCTAGACCTTTGATGTTTTTACAATTTAATTGCAGTGCACTTACTCCAAGTTCTATAATCAACTTGTGCAACGACGTAGAAAATACAATAACTGAATTATAAGGCACAGGTTTTGGTGTCTTTTTTGCAGATTTAATATAATCTCGTTTGTGGCTCGGAAATGTTATTTTCTATTTTGTAATCTTTTAATGTCATCATTGAGATTAAATCATCAAGATGATGGGGATATTCAAGTTTTAGCTTCGTATTTCATTTGTAAAATGACCCCACATACTTGGTGGTTTTGGTTGTCTGAAATGTCTCAAACAAAGTGACGACTCTGTTCTGATATGTACTTAAAACACCTCAAAGACATCATTATGGTAATCACATTATCTCTCGACGCGAGAGTCACATGGTGTGAGAGTAATAATTACATTACATTCTATGGCAAAGCAGTTTTCACAAGAATGATTTAACACAATCTTTTTTAACAATTATTTTGTAGCAGCAGCTCAGAAATATACTGAATACATATGTACTATCATTATTTTAATTCTCTGGAGATTGAGGTATGATTTTCTGTGGTGGGTTTTATTTCACTCGGAAATTTAAAGGAAATTTCAGATCTTTTGTCAACTTCTGTTGCATCACATTTTAAAGCTTTGAAAAACAGTTCCGTTATCTTTGTGTGAATCTTGACACACTTTTAACAGAGTCATAAAGTGCAGAAGTGGTGATTTATAGGACAGTCAGCTTGATGGTGCACAATATGTTTAAAAATATGTTAGAAAATCCAGGTTTTATTGCAAATTTTGATAATGATAGCATTAAAAAGTTGGTAAAATACTGATAATTTCCCCATTTTTATGCTAAGGGTGGATTGACCTTAACTCCCCTTCCTCCTGTATCAACCCTCACAGCATAAATAAAAGGTTTATAAGGATGAATTTTCGCTCCATCCTGATCACGGAGAGGTTGATTATTGTTGACTTGTAGCAAAGTACTCTAAACATTGCTTAAATCAGAACTTGACAGTTAAATTGCTTTTAACTTGTGGTCAATAACCACTTATGCTAATTTTCATTATATGTGATATGATAAAAAAAGTTTATCATATTACATTTTGGCACAGGGCTTTTTTACTTCATGTATAATCTACAAGACAGATAGATATATCTTTTGTTACTCTATCACAAGAAATAAAGTTTCATCTTGGTCTGGAAAGCTTGTCAAATACACAGCCAGCATTTGATGAATTTGAGTTGATATTAGAAATTTTAATCTCACAAAAGATAGAAACTTGAAGACTTCCTATAAAATAAGTATGGTCATTTTGCTTGTTCTTCTTTGCCTTCTCTTCTAACACAGAGAGAAATGCAAGGAGTCTCTCGTGGCCTGCGGGGCATATTGGACATACATATTGGATCTCTGTGATACCATCGAGTGGAATATAAGTTTATGGCTTACGAGCAAGTCAAAGCTTTGAGAGCACCTTGCTGCCGGGGATGGATCAAAATCTCAGCAATGTATATCGCCATATTTTGTATATTATGCTGCAGAAGGGAAACATTTGAAGAGGTTCAGATAAAAGTACTGAGCAATGATATTCATGGGAGAAAGATTTCACAAAATAAAGAGAAAAATATGATTTTTTGTTTTAGCTTTGGTGGTATGTTTTGTTTTGACTGTTTCTTTGTGGGGTTTTTTTCCACGGTCTTTTATGCGAGTGGGAGTGTTATAAGTCCATTTAGAGACCAAGGCCTATGTGCGACCTTCTTCCTTGACACAGGAAATTGTAAGTCTGCCCCATAGCGAGTATTAGTCCAGACAGAAACCACGGACACCAAGATCACATGTCGAGGCTAGCTTCTCTGGCCAAATATTTCACTCTTATCTCCCAGATGCATGGCCCTTTAGTCAAAGATCTCAAAAATACACACTCTTGCTCCCAAATATATATTTGATGAAAAAGAACCCATAAAAGCTCCATTCTAGATGAGACTCAAGGAGCATACAATTCACAAGATCTTAGATTATGAACTTGAAAAACCATTGTCATAGTGATAGTCGCAAAAATATTTTATCTGATTGTTTAAAAAGATATTGAGTCCTGAGAACTATTATCAGAATGATAATGCTAAATTTTTCAGTTACTATTCAGAAACAATTAGAATTCAGAAATATTTTCTTTAAGTCTCATACACAAAAGTATGGCTCTTGGCTTATTCTTACAATAGTTATAAATAACCTTTTAAGAGATTGACATTTAACAAAAATTTACATGTAATTTACCCAACATTGGCCTTTCATACAAAAGAATAGTGCTGACGTTAGATTTATTATTTACCATATTTCCTGCTGTGTATTGTAATCAAGAAATTAAGAAGATTTAGTATCAAAATTTAGATTTATTGTCTCTTACTACTATGGAATTCGGAGCACTCTGCAGATGCTAATGTTAAATCTTTTCTTATCGTGGGTTATCAATTTCGAAATATTTCTGAGAAATTCTGCATAATGTAAGCGATATATGTGCAAAAAAGTAAAATATGCAAATCGAGTGGTGGTTGCCGTGGTGACGGTGGATGGCGCTGACGGCCTGCTGCTAAATGCTGCCATTTCTGTGCAGGATAGAACCTTCAGCATTGTCGGACACAACGTCCTCATGAAGGCTTTGTTAATATTGAAACTTCTTGCAAGTGGAAAAGTCAGTGTTTTAAATTCACTGAATTTTGATAATTTTTTTAAGTTATAGAAAAGTTTGAAGTGAATATTGAATTAGATATTGTCTCAGTTATTCTTTTAATAATATTACCTGAGAATTAAGCAAGTGTTTGTTATTAACTGCATTATCATAAGAGGAATTTCACAAACACTTGAACCACAACATCAAAGACGGAACATACTATGTTAACTCGGATAAGTCACAAATGTCTCCCAGCTAATTATACTTAGAACGCTAATCACACGATTATTGGAGTGTCAAGTTTGAATCAAAATCCTATCTGGAGTGTCCCCCTGTTCAAAAGATGAAAGCTTGGTGAAGTGGTCGTAAGCTTGTTACCTGTCTCTGAACACCTGGGGGTCTGAACAGCGCCACGTCCACACACACGTTTTTACTTGCCCAATGTTTCATTCAAATGTCATAATTTAATAATGATCTAATGCGTGGCCTTTTCACAATTTTTTTCCATTCAAGTTTAGAATTTGAATAATTAGTCTGTGAATTAAACGATTTGTTCAGTCATCAAATTCTTGTTTGGAGCAATTAGGGAAGATTAAAATGCATGGAAATTTCCGGACACCACGAGGTTGTTAATCAGGAATGTCCTTGATACATCTTATATTGAATGAATTGTGTGGTGAAATCTGAGTTATCTTGACCTATTTTTTCCTTCCTGTTTTCTGATTGAATTTCTAGTACTGATTAGAGAAACGTGTTACTAACACTTAGGCGTGTGATATTTATAGATGCTCTGCTTGGATAAGAAATTTGTAGTTCTATGGATTGTTCTAATTCCAAGGAAATAGTTAAAGCTAAATTGGGTAATATTAAAGGCTGGATAGTTTCTGTGATATTCAACCAGAGAATTATCAAAATCATTGGTATAATATGTTGATTTGCCAAGTAAATATGTAGATGTACGGGTATATCAATGCATTTTTCCACACAAAGGTTTACAACAGAATGGAGGCCTATTAGAGTAAATATGTCTTTCTGCGGTGAACCAGTTCCTGTTCATGCTGGCCCCAACTATTTCATGAGGATGTGTCAATTAAGTGGGCACCCTCCTCCAGTGGGACAAAGCTTAACAAAAGGTCCACCAACTCGGTGGCTTGAACGGCAATTATTAAAATACAACATGAATGGAATTACGTCTTAAATTTTTGTATGTTGAGCAAAATCCCAAATGCTATTACTTAACACAAGTTTCTTTAAGGAATCTAGGTAAACTGCAGATTGTTTGATAAGTTTGAAAAGTTTGAAAAAGTTCTGGGCTAACTTAGTCATACATGTACATGTATGTTACTGCACAAGGTCCAACCTGATGATATTAAACAAAAAGTAATATTCATTAAAGGCTTTTGTTTCTGTTTATCTGCATTTTTTGTCATACCCAACTCAGGACCTGACCTCATAACACTATATGGTAGCCCAACCTGAACAGATACAGTCACATGGAAAGTAAGCATGACTGGATAGTTGTTTGGACAGGACTGACTCAGGGACTTATGGTGATTCAGGGAATATATTGCATTGTATACAAATTGAGCGATTTTCATTCCGAGGGTGTAAGGGTGAGGGAAATCATGCGGCCAATCACAGGTCAGCGTTGTGTTTATCATAAGCTCCAGCCTGGCTGAACTTGCATTAATGGTTTAGAGTAAGGAGAGCGATTTGTTGGCCTGCACCTAGTGGTATGGAGAGTGGTAATTTACACAAAATCTGGCGCTCGCGGTCGACTCGTTAAATAAAAGGTGTGAGGGTCTGATGGTCACCCACGTATGACACTAAATGGTGGACCTCGCAGGAGGCCCTCACTAACTGGTGTTTATGGGCCCAAAGTGATTCGTTGACAATTCATGTCGGAATCACATTTGCTGAGATATTTGCTCAGGTTTCCCTATTGTAGTGCTAAGTTTATGACAGGTCATGAGTCACGGAAAAAGGCCATCTCAGAGGGTGCCGTTTTGTCAAATTGTTAAGCCCTCATTGAGAAAAACAAGTTAATGTAAACACTGACCTTGCACACAACACAAACAGGGCAATCTTTATTAAGGACCTCTGACTCCAAGGTCAAGTGTAACAAGATTTTAGCGGCAGCAGCATTGACTGAATGCGTTCACATCTTCTTGTGATGTGCCTTGGTGCTATTTTGTTCTTGTTTCATTCCACTTACAATCTTTTCAATCTTCATGCTTCAGCAAAACCATGTTATATCACTTTGGAACCAATTTATCTTAAAGGAAGTTTTATTTTTTATTATTTTTTGTTTGTGGAAAATAAAAGCAAAACAATTTCTTCTGTACAGGGTGTTGTTGCCTTGGTTGCAGATGTTGTCAGGTCCCACACCTTCCCAGGTTGAAAGTCTATCAAAATTAATAAGAATTTACAAATTATAGTGATTTTTTGTGAAATGTTGATTTTATGACCCTTTCAGCAAGAATGGTCATATCAGGTCGGCTTTCGAACCTTTTAACCTGAGAGCAATATAACTATTATTATTGCTCTCAGTTTTAACCAATGTAAAAGTAACACTGTTGGTAGTGGGAATCGAACCCACCACCTCCCGCCCTCCACTTATATAATCAACAAATGCACAGATCTAAATGTATTGCACTACCAACTGTGGTAGTGGTGCTGGTTTTATATTGTTTGGAATGGAGTATAGAAGTTTATACTGATTTTATTGCCTGCAATGAACTGTTATCATTACACACAAACACACACTCGTTTTCTGGATAAAATGGAGAGTATTATATTATATATGAAGATAAAAAAGAATGCATGTTATGATGATACTTGTTTAATGTACTTTCAACTTGAAAAACCTCTGGTTCTAATGTCAAAATGAAAATAATCTTAAAGAAAAATTTCATGGAGAGCATTTCCTTTTTGTGACACAAGGGATCAGCGAGTAATTAGGCCACCTTTGTCTATAATGATGGTTTTGTTTCCATGTGCAAGATGAGCACTGCGTCATGTCCAATAGTATGGTCTGGATAACATATCGTAAGAGTTGAATTTTATCGAGCTCATCTTTGGTGTAATCAATTAGTTGTGTTGATGTCAGGTTTTATGTAGATGATTTTGACACCTCATGAATCTGACGCTTGTGTTTTTGTGCTGTTTGCAAGCCGATCTTGACACCCACCCTGTTGGCTCAGGCTGTACTGGAGACCTCCGATATCTCACTGTTACATCAGCGGCTGGTGGTATTTTGGCCTTGGCAACGTGGCGCCCCCTATGGGACCTCCATCTTCACCACCCTAATGAGAACAAATGACTTTGCCGATATACAAAGGTCATTTACGTCTCTCCATTATCTGCAAGTTCGTGAAAAAAATACATGGCAGAATGGACAGAACCCTCCACTAATCAAACACTCACAGGTGCCATATGCAGCTCTGTAATGTATTTCTTGAAAAGAGTATTGTATTGTAGGCAAATCATTTTCTGGGAATACATAGATATTTTCATAATCACTGATAATAGATTAGTAGAAAGAAATTGGTCCCATTCTTTGATTATTGTCACCTGACGATACAGGAAATGTACATTGTCCGGAGGTCGGTCATAAAGTTTGGTCTGGTCACCTGTCAATAGAGGTAACTTTCTAATCGCAATATGGCCTCACAATATGTGGTTGTTTGGCAAGGTCATCTTTATTTCCAGATTGGAACATCTGACCTTGTTGCGAAGACTATTATGACCTTAAACATTTTGTCCTGGCTATATCTCAGCAACTGTAATTTGGAGGTACTTTGTATTTGATTTTTGAAATAAACTGGAGAAGTAGATGTGCAATAATCCTTATTCAAAATTTGACCTTTTGCTTTGGTGATATGATTTTGAGGTGCTAATTTTGTCCAGATTATGTTAGGCTGCTGTCAATTTATATTGGCAATTTAGAATAATGTTATGGGATATGCATGCAATATCATTTGACCTTTGATCTTAACATCTGTAGATTTGACCTTTGATCTTGGCATTTGACCTTGACCTTACAATTTGTTATGGCCTACTCAGCACCTATTAATAGGACCAACTTTATATTGGAGGTTTGGTAACATGTCAATGGGTATATGTACAAGGTCATCTTTTTCCCATATTTGACCTTTCACTCCAAAGACTTTAACCCTTAAATATGTTTTGTAATATATATAAGCTAATTTATATTTGGTCTCTGATCATCCAAAGGGGATATGCATTACCTTGTGTATTTGGCTCTATAACCTTTGACCTTGTTGCAATGAAAAAATCCTAAATTTTGTCACAGGTTATTTCTTAGCAACCAGAAGTAAGCATATATATCATCATACTATATATTTCTTAAATACATAAAGCATGTCTAATTTCTTTTTCAGCAAACTGGAATATTTTTCTTCCCTGAGATAAACATAATTAGGCTCAGTTGGTCAGTAGGTTTTGCATCCTCCCTCGAATACTCAGTTTACTCATGCCTTGACTTTATTTTATCTTTTTACATTTTTAATGAAATGATACATAGAACTATGACAACGACATATGAGCATCTATCTTCTGGGATGCCTTCTTCTTGTCTCTTCCCACCCACACTGTGTCCCACAGAAGTATATCTGACTGAAATAGATGCTGATTTGTAGCATGAGCACACTTCAGAGTCAGGACAGGAAACCAACAGCCTTGTCTCATCTAAACTCACACATCTAATACCTCAGTCACATTTGCGCCGATTTCAGTAAAGATGCCCGGCCGATGGGTATTTTTTACAAAATCGGCAGGCATTTCAGATTGCCGTGCGGGCACCGGGAGATCATCGGCCACAATTGGGCATCTTTAAGACGTCGGACAGGTCATCGGGAACTTTTATCTTGAACATAAAAGTTGCCGGCGTTTCCCCGATGTCTTATCAGCAAATATCATCTTAAAGTGCACGCAGGGTCCCGGCAGTGTCCCGCAGGTACATCGGCAGATTATCTTAGGGCTGCCGGTGGCATCGTGCGGTGAAAATAGGATTATATTTATTTCACGTGTTCATAGACCATCGTCAGATGATCGCACGGGCTCCCTGCGATATATCATAGACGTCTTTAAGATGTCTTTCAGACGTCTGTCAAATGAGACAGACGTCTTTTGGATGTCTTTCAGACGTCTGTCAATGATAAAGACGTCTTTAAGATATCCTGCAGACGTCTGTGTCATTCAGTCTTGCACGTGCCGTGCGGTGCCTTTTAATAATGTGACCACAGCTACGGCATATCTCAGATTGTTGCTCATAAACTCCCCAGCGCCCGGCAGACTGTGAAGTCGGCCGATTGTTACTGCCCGGCCGGCGCCCGGTGCAAATGTGACTGAGGCATAAGCTGTGAAATAAAATGCTATATCAAATTCAAATTTCAAACTTTAGTGTAAAACTAAAGACGATATCCAAGTCAGAGTTGTAGCAATATATGGAGTCTATGTCAGCAATATATGTAGTCTACGTCAGCAATATATAGAGTCTATGTCAGCAATATATGGAGTCTATGGTAGCAATATATGGAGTCTATATCAGTAATATATGGAGTCTTTGTCCGCAATATATAAAGTCTATGTCAGAAATATATAGAGTCTATGTCAGAAATATATAGAGTCTATGGTGGCAATATATGGAGTCTATGTCAGCAATATATGGAGTATGTCATCAATATATGGAGTCTATGTCAGCAATATATAGAGTCTATGTCAGCAATATATGGAGTCTATGTCAGCAATATATAAAGTCTATGTCAGCAATATATGGAGTTTATGGTAGCAATATATGGAGTCTATGTCAGCAATATATGGAGTATATGTCAGCAATATATAGAGTCTATGTCAGCAATATATAGAGTCTATGTCAGCAATATATGGAGTCTATGTCAGCAATATATGGAGTCTATGTCAGTAATATATAGAGTCTATGTCAGCAATATATGGAGTCTATGTCAGTAATATATGGAGTCTATGTCAGCAATATATAGAGTATGTCAGCAATATATAGAGTCTATGTCAGTAATATATAGAGTCTATGTCAGCAATATATAGAGTATGTCAGCAATATATAGAGTCTATCTATGTCAGCAATATATAGAGTCTATGTCAGCAATATATGGAGTCTATGTCAGCAATATATGGAGTCTATGTCAGTAATATATAGAGTCTATGTCAGGAATATATGGAGTCTATGTCAGCAATATATGGAGTCTATGTCAGTAATATATAGAGTCTATGTCAGCAATATATAGAGTATGTCAGCAATATATAGAGTCTATGTCAGCAATATATAGAATATGTCAGCAATATATAGAGTCTATGTCAGCAATATATAGAGTCTATGGTAGCAATATATGGAGTCTTTGGTAGCAATATATGGAGTCTATGGTAGCAATATAAGCAACCTATTGTAGAAGTTCTTGAACTCTACTATTGCACAGTATGGAGTCATTGGTTGTAGTTTAGTTTAGTTTGGTTGGGCTCACTGCCCCTCAATTAAGATCATGGATATAAATAGTAATCATCTTAATGACCACGCAGCATTTTTTGTCCAAGTCCAGTGGTTGAGGTAGAATTTGGCTGAATGAGTTGTACATGTTTTACATCACTGCTTCTCATATTTCCTCAACAATGCATTGTCTTCTAAGTGTGTAGAGTGACAGAGTGGCTATTTTTACTCAAATGCAACTGTATCTCGACTCCAACATTTGTGAGAATTAGATATCTTGGAAAGTTGTCCAATATTGAAATCTGTTGCTGTCCGGAGGGTGTGAAAGCGACGTCATAGCCGACCTCATGTATTGCTGAGTAACATTATTTATTGTGAGACAAGTATTGTCACTATATTTGTATAACATTCTCATGACACTATAGGAATGTACAAATTAAAACTGGACAAAGATGAATTTTTACAGATCAAATACATACATGGAGATACATTAAAATCTTATTAAATTTCAAATCTGAATCATAAAATATATTTTAAACAGTGAAATCGTGTGATTAATTATTTAAACATAATAAATTGCACTCAATTTAAGTTTCTCAGTCTTAGTAGTTTGAGTATGGTAACCTGAACGGTTGTTCATAGAGTGGACAGCAGGAAGCAGAAGTGACCACTTGGACAGTCAGTGACCGCTAAAGGACCAAGGTTTATAGCGGTGTCAGAGTTGCTGCAACACAACAGTAATGAAGGAAGTGTTTATTAGGCACTTCTAGTTTGAGAATGACCTGAGAAGACTTATCTCAATTTAGTTTTGAAATGGCACAAGAGATGGAAATGTTGTTGATGGTATTTGAACTCATTCATTAATTATATCCAATTTCCCAAACCACTGAATGTTCTGATTGCTAGTCACAAGTCATTTTGTGGCAATCGATAAAGGGAATGACCTCATGTGCAGATGTTGACTTAAATGCAGATGTTGACTCAGAAGCAGATGTTGACTCAGAAGCAGATGTTGACTCAGAAGCAGATGTTGACTCAGAAGCAGATGTTGACTCAGATGCAGATGTTGACTCAGAAGCAGATGTTGA
This sequence comes from Amphiduros pacificus, assembly GCA_949316495.1. NCBI lineage: Eukaryota > Metazoa > Annelida > Polychaeta > Phyllodocida > Hesionidae > Amphiduros > Amphiduros pacificus. Next base: position 9,427,360 of record OX439010.1, read on the forward strand.
CTCATGTGCAGAAGCAGATTTTGACTTAAATGCAGATGTTCACTAAGATGAAGATTCTTCACATGTGGGAAACAGTTCATTACAACTAAACAATACTACATAAGCATTGAACTAAACTAACAAAATAATTGTGGGTATGCAATTACATGGCAAAAAGAATAAGGGGCGGGAGGTAGATTTATTTTTTTCGATTTCCACAATATTAGTTTGACAGTTAATATGAATGATGATCGCTTTGGAAGTCAAATGAGGACTCTTTTTTACTCTTTTTCTCTTATTATACTTGGCATACTGTTTTCTATAAAAGTTTTACATCATTACTGTAATCATTTGACATCATCCATCCAAGTTGAGAGAAAGAAAGTTAAATGATTGCTAATCATTCAGAGGTAATACCAACCATGCCACCATTATGAATCGTGAAAATGCTGGGATGAAACTTTTATTTCTTCTTTCCAAATCAATAAGTGCTACAATGTAAATATCAGATAAGTGCTACAATGTAAATATCAGATAAGTGCTACAATGTAAATATCAGATATTTTAAAACGTCAAGAACAAAATGTTGTATGGAGATCCGATATTGAAATGACAACTTCCGATTCTGGTTTTGGACCATTTGGTCAAAGGACACTTTGTTGAAATATTTGCATCTGATTAATTATATAATGGTCAGTAACGTTCAGGTATTGGGTATTCATCTTTCTTTCCTCCTTAATAGCATCAGTTCTTTTTGGTGAGGGAAATGCTACTTTTGTTATTTACATAACAGCCTTGTTTTATTGTCAGGTGTGGATGACGGGAAGTAGTGGGTTTGACTCCCACTGCCAGCAGTGTTACTTTCACACTGGTTTAACATCTTGAAATCTATTTATATACCTTTTCTACAAGATGTATTTTCAAGAAATTGATCTTTCTAAATCATAACATTGTTCCAATCATGTTTCTTTATATCTAAACCATTATTGACTAATATTGGCTGCAGAGAAATTGTTTAGTTAGATTGCTGAGAAGACTGGCCCCACTAGCACAGTTAGCAGAACGTAGGATCTATGCCTTTGTTAGTAAAAAAAGTGGATGACAGGAGGTAGTGGTTTCGATTCCCACTGCCAGGAGTGTTACTTTCACTCTGGTTAAAAAGCTCAAAAGGCCATGCCGGGATTGAAGTCATGATGCAATTTCACACATGAGCTGAGGCCCATGCCAAAGGGTTAACCTGTTTTCCTTGTAAATCTGTGACTGGGCAGGTTGTCATGTCAAGGACCTGTGACATAGCACTTCAGTGAGGCAGCACTATATCTGCTACAAGTAGGTCTCATCAAGAAATGACTGAAATAATGTTGAAAGTGATATGAACCCCATATGGCCATAGTTGCTGAAAGGGTCATAAAACACCATTTAGATTGCTGAGATGCCTCATCATTTTCATCTGATTAACCTAAGTAACCATCGCCAGGAGAATATACTTACTCCCACAATTATCACTGAGTAGTTATTGGTCTATGGATCATTGCTTAAATACATTGTATTTTATTACAGAACTGAATGCTGGAACTATATATACATGTATACATTGTGTTAAATTGCAGAACAACACAATTTCCCAGACATTGGAAATTTACTAGTATTATATATATTATGAGGAAAGGGCTTAGTACTTATTGGCAATCATAATTGTGACTATGATGACTTTCAGTGTTATGAAGGATATCTGTAAATCTGGCATCGGGTGGGCATAATCTGTACAGTATAATTAGATTCTCCTCCGACATTGTCCATTATATGTGTTTTGTGAGTGGTCAGGTGTTTGTGGACCTTGGATGATCATCGCCACGGCTGATGTCTGTGCGTCCCCTGATTCTGTCTACAGAGGAGTTGATGTAGAGTTTCTGTGTTATAATGGAGTTCACACTGGATCCTGGAAGGATGGAGTAAGCTCAGCGTCTCTAAATGATCTGGAGGTCACCAAGAAGGCTAGCACCCTCCATTCCTGGATGTTCTCTCATATAAGTCACTGCCAATTCCAAATTTTAAATGATATCAAATATAGGGCAATGACAGAAGAGGTAGTGAGAGGATTAAATGGCTTCGAATAATATCAGATTTCATCAATTTAGTATGTCGATACACTAGTCCTCAAAACAAATTGGTTAGTCCTGCCAATCAACAAAATTTAGATAGGCTAGTCCTTTAAGGGTTAAATGACTTCCAATAATATCAGATTGAATGTAATATACGGTACAAGAAAGCCTGGATGAACTCTATGCTAACATTAGACTGCCACAACTTATAATCTTTGTAAAGGACAGGTCAGAAGTTGATGCTGTCAAAGTAGAAAAACAAAAGAAACATTATATATAGTCAGGAGAGAATAGTGTCCAGCTTTGTTAAGGAGAAAGAAAGTGGGTTATATCTTGGAACATATGACTCATGTTGTTGAAAAGAGGTATATATTTAAGGCACTGCAACAACAGTCATGGTTATGTGTGGTGCAATGAAGTGTAGGGCCCACTAGGAGCCCACTGACCAAGTACAGGTGCCAAAAGGCAGTATGACCAAGTTAAGGTGCCAAAAGGTTGTATGACCAAGTTAAGGCGCCAAAAGGCAGTATGACCAAGTAATGGTGCCAAAAGGCAGTATGATCAAGTTAAGGTGCCAAAAGGTAGCATGACCAAGTTAAGGTGCCAAAAGGCAGTATGACCAAGTAATGGTGCCAAAAGGCAGTATGATCAAGTTAAGGTGCTAAAAGGTAGCATGACCAAGTTAAGGTGCCAAAAGGCAGTATGTTAGTGTCTCTATTGTTCACCAGGGGCAAATACACTGAGATAACCATGAATTCTCAAGTCACATGGCTTTTAAGGTAATTTACACTTACTGTAGTTAGTCTGTTAGTAATAATGGTTTCAAAACCACACAGGAACACAATCAGTCTTATGACACAATAAAAAAGTAATAATAATCAGGCATTTTCCTTCTTCTTAAATTGAATGGTACGATGTCATACTTATGAAATGGACAGACACTTAAAGATGACTGATACTGATTAAAATGTGCACAAAGGGTCACTGCGAGGTCATTGAATGACCTATTTAACCTTTGTACAAAGTTACTAATTATAAAGTGGGTTAGGTAGAGCTTAGGTAAATTAAGTTAATGAGATAATGGTATACAAAGCAATAAGTCAGGGAAAATTGCATTATTTGATTTATGCTGTCACCAGGATTACAGAAGATTTATCAAACTTCTGTGTATAATATTAAAGAAGAAGAAATGTAATCATGTTTGATATTGTTTCTATTTAAAGGTTATATTTAAAATCTAAGTGAGAACAAAAAGCTTTTGTGACAGCTGATAATTAAAACAATCATGACAATTTCCTGGCGAAGATGGCTGCAGTGACAACATAAAGAAACATGGACATATCTTTATGCAAATTGAAGACAGTGGGGTTGAATGTACAATAAGGATATTGATATAACATGATCAGAAATGCGGCACAAAGTGATGAATGCCCACACTCAGAACACAGACCTCTTTGCGGGTAAATAAAACCGCCATCTGTAAAGCTCTTAGTCTTGTCAGTCTCAACACTAAGATGTCGTTCACCAACAATTTTGTCACAATACCAATATAGTCACCACCAATAAATGGGAAATATATCCCAAAGCTAATGAAACGTACGGTACCTTCCAACCATATAATAGAAACATATCTCAATACATGGGCACTTTAAATCAGATTTAAGGGCTGTCTGTTCTTTTCTCTCTGTTATGCTGAATTACAATTTTGAAAGATAGAACATATAACATGAGGATGAAGAAGATATATGTAACGTTTTGTCATTTTTCAGAAGTTTTTATGTTAATATTATATCAGTACCAATATAATATGAGGTTTATATTGTTCTTGTTGTAACCAGCATTTATTTCTTTGATAAATTGGCCTTCTGCAGAAAGAATGGTCACAGAGTCCAGAGTTGTCCATCAAGATGAAGTGCCTTTGATCATCATGTGTCATGGAAATAAAGTGGCTTAATGAGTTGAAAGGTCTGTGATTATCAGCTGAAATGTTTTAATGCAGTGCCAGTAGTTTAAGGGTCATGTAAGATTTGGTACAGACAGGGCACTGACCTTGGCAGCCATTTTGATGTCAGGTGCGATGCTGTGTACGTGGATGTCTATAAGATCTGGTAGAGACAGAACAACTACCTTGGTAGCCATTTTGATGTCAGACATGATGCTGTGTGGATTTCTACGATTTGGTAGAGACAAAACACTGACCTTGGCAGCCATTTTGATGTCAGACGTGATGCTGTGTGGATGTCTGTAAGATTTGGTAGAGACAGAACACCGACCTTGGCAGCCATTTTGATGTCAGACATGATGCTGTGTGGATGTCTGGGTGTTTCAAACAGTGATTCATATTTTAAATTCATTTTAACTGTCTCATAAAATATCATATTAAAGTCAGCTAGTTAATTAACAAGATGTAGAAAGATAATTATCTTCTTTAGGAATTAACAGATATTGAGAAATATTTTATTTTGATTCCAATAGCCATGATTTTAGAAAAAAATAAAAATTTTCTTGGTTTTGAGTCATCAAATGAAAGAGAATTACAGAAAATATCTCATAGCATTTAATCAGTCAGGAAAAACACAAATCAAAAGGTCAGCAGAGATTAATGTCTGTCATTTTTGGCAAATATGGAAAGGCAAGTAAATTGGGATGGCTTGTTTTTTATTAGGGATTTTTTGTCTGATTGATACTTCCATGAGTCAAATTAGTGTGATCTTGAGGTCAGTTGTTAAACCGCAATATGTGATTATTATTATCTGTATGTGCTGTTCAGCAACAAATGGCTTATTTTTCCAAAGGATTTTGCCAATCAAATACCGAATAGATTTATTTTTTGCACGTTAACGGTTATTTTACAGAGTTATACTGAGTGTGGTGCCAAGTGTCTTTGTACTTTCTGACTGGCAGCATACAGTGAAAAGCTGTTCAAAATCATAAAAGATGAAATATAATATCACATACTCATCTCTAGCATGCTATAAACAGATGGAAAGCTAATAGTACGAACAAAATAGATGAAATGAAAACATTCCCAAAGTAAATTGAAGTGCTTTGGTGCATGATTCATATGCTTTGGAAACATTTTTTTAGTTTGACAAAATGTATGATAAGCGAAATGATAAAATACAATAAGAAACTTGATATGATCCATCGCATGAAAGCGTTGTTTGACTTTTATAGATGTTATGCATTTATCATGAGTTTTGATATTGGATGAGTGGAGTGACGATACCAAGTATGGCATGTGTCGTGAGGTTTTTGTTACTGCGCGTTCTGTCAGAAAGCCGTCAAGTCGCGCCCGATTGCCACCGAGCCAGGTGGAGTGTGGCAGAATTGACGCAGGTTTCGTGTGCGAGAGCCCTTAACATTACAATTGTGGCAGAGAAAAGTGTTGCCATGTGTCGTGTCATCCACACAATCAGTGAGCATGTGCAAGGGTATCCATGACAACCATGACTTCTTTAAAAGCCGGAGCATTCTGTGCAGAATGGAAATTAGGATTTAATTGGTACTCCACATGTTTTGATTTTCAAACCACATGAATCAAATAGTATTATAGCACCTAAATGGAAGAACAATTGTTAAATGATAAATGCCTTTTATATCAAATGCATTTTATTATATTTTGTCATTTATTTCTTTATTTAATTTTAAGAATTATTTGTTGTTGGAAAATAATCTCCATTTGTAGCACTCTACACAACTAAGGCATGATATTTATATTTTCGTGTACATTTTCTCATGATTTTTGGAATTTTACATTTTATGGAGCAAAACAAAAGAGAATTATCCAGAGAACTATTGATACTGTCCATCAAATACAATGGCTGTCCATCAAATACAATGGCTGCCCATCAAATACAATGGCTGCCCATCAAATACAATGGCTGCCCATCAAATACAATGGCTGTCCATCAAATACAATGGCTGTCCATCAAATACAATGGCTGCCCATCAAATACAATGGCTGCCCATCAAATACAATGGTTTCCATAGATACTGGGAGAAATAGAAATAAACAGAAAGACAATGCTCATAAATTTGTACTCGTCTTAACTATTCTTGGATTTTATCAAAAATTTATTATGAGTCCTGAGCAAAGCATGAAAAATAATGATGTTCCTGATGTAAGCTTCATTGTGAGTTTATAAAAGTAATGACAGCATTCAGGACATCCATCAAAGTGAGATAGTATCATTACAGTGTCATTATAGGAGGCGTTTAACATAAGACTTTCATGTTGGCGGAGAAAGACGTTGGGCTACAAGGAGGGCGCATACCACTTTGTAATGGGGTGTTGGGGTTGTTGAAGTGCTTGCCCGATTATTATAGCCAAACATGCACGCCACTGGGCCACACTAATTGGAGACCTCCGAGAAAAATTGGCAAAAATTGCACGAGGGTCCGCCACGATTAGCAGATTGTGTGAAGTTTGCCACATGTTCATATGTCACATAAAAGTACCTCATTTACATCAAAATTGTGAAATTATCCCATATATCTTAACCCAATCAGGTCACAGCAGGTGTACATTGAGACAGTTCAGCGGTGAGTGATTTGCACCTGAAGGACACTTTAAAGTGCTATTTATTTTTGTGGGAAATGTATACCTAGAGAAAAAAAGAAATGTAAATATGATAATTGTAAAAAAAGCGGAAAGTTTTCCAGATATTTTAAATTGTTTTTGACAGTGTGTTTTCCAAGAACCTTGAATGGAGAGAGGGAAAAGTGTTGTTTTCTCATTTCCTGTATCTGATTTGTACTTACAATAATGGAACAGGAAGGACAGGGAAGAGTGTCTCAATGATTAAGTTCCCTCCAGAAACATCTGCCAAGTAAGCCCAAAACAGGAAGGTGTTTTTATTACAGATTTACTTAGATATACTTGGATGGCATTCCAATAAGGTATAGAATAGTGCAAGCGTATAACCTTGATTGTTTAGATTGATAGTTTATTTTCCGTGCCTCTCAGTTCACCACCATATCATCGGGGAATGAAGACATGCTGGCTGGCATAGCTGGATAATGAAAGATGATAGTATGACAGAGTTAGCTCAAACGAGCAGCCTGTTACTTCCTGTTTTCACAATTAGCTACCGGTAATATCATGATCAGAAAACTTAATGTCTCTTAAGACATTGGTTTTATTATTAGAGGATTTTGATAATTTAGAAAGACCAATCTGAGTAAATCAAAGACAAAAAAGAAAGATCAAAATCATGCTTATAATATTACTGATCTCCTTCATGCATGAACCTGCACAACATAAAAAGGTTGCAAAAATCAAGTTTTTGTTTTTGTACTTAATTTTCACATTTGAGTTATAAGTTTTTTTATGATAAAGTTAGGTGATGCTAATTTGAACAATAATATGGAGATGCTTATCTTTGTCTGGTGTATTGAGTGGAGAACCTTACATCTCCTGACAATTTATTTATCTTTAAGTAGACATCTTAAGTAGACTTCGTAAGTAGACTTCTTGCCAGTGGAATCATATAAATCTATGTGTCAAAGACTAATAAAATAAATTTTCTTCTTGTCGATCAGATACAATAGTAGAATCATCAGAAAACAGTTTTCCGTCGCTACCGATAACTGCTGTTTACACCAATAACCACAGAGTACATGCAGTTTTCTGTCGCAACCAATAACTGGCAATGACCTTTGTTGCTGTTGGGGGTCACGTTCTCCTCCATTGGAAGAAACTGGTGACTGATGAGGATCAAAATATGGATTTATGAAAAAGACCAAAATATTTAGAGTGATGATCATTTATAGGTGATGATATGCATTATGCAAATTGTGCTAAATTAACAGTACAGTTTTTTTAGTAATTTAAAAGAAATAAAATTGTACTGTTAATTGTGCTATTTATGTACTCTCAAATCAAGATTGAATAGTATAAAAATAAAGGAAATATAAATTCGACATTGTTGTTACTTCAAGTTGGTGTCTGTATCTTTATTATGAATATTTAGATGATTTCTATCCATCTTGCTATTATAATAGATTAATAACAAGACATTCTGTTTTCTAGGTCTGTTTTGCCATCTGATACCATATCTTCATTTAAATTCAGTTTTCACAATGATGTTTTATTTTCAATTAAGAGTATTGTTAACATTTTCTAATGGATGTTGTAATGAGAAAATGCTTTAAAAAATGATTTCGTTATTTCTCAGGTTACCATGACATCATAGTGACTCAGTGTCTGACCTCATGTTTCAACCATTTTTTAACCAAATTGGCAAATTAATGACAAATTTACAAAGTATTGTTATCTTAACTATCGCCATGCATTTTTCTATATATATATATATATATATATATATATATATATATATATATATATATATATAGATTGTGGGAGGAATAACTTATTTCTAAACTTATTTCTATTAGATGCAGAGAAAGCATCATAATGATACAATATATTATAATTAACAATAACATTTGGTAGGCACCCACTCACCTACTGGTGTCTCTAATAACTCTAAGGATAATAAGGGGTTTTTAAGGGTCAATGGATGATATCTTAATAAAAATGGGCAGATTGTGAGAGACTAACTGATATTATAGCGTTATTTATCATAATAAATAAATTAAACATACATATGTTCATTTAATTTACCCTAAGATTTTATTTAGCCTTTTCATTTCAGTAAGCAGTGACTTTGTTTGGGTTTTTTAAGGCTGTGACATACTTGAAAATTGAAAAAAAACTGTTCATTGATGCTAATGCACCACTCCAGAACCCAAATGTCTCAACTGAAATGATAAATTTTTGTTTTAGTTTGAGAATTCTAATCTGACAAATCCGATAACATTATCATAATTAACTAAATCTCAGCAGATTTAATATTCCCCCTATTGCATGAAAGTGTATAATACAGACTAATTGAAAGTGTGACTTGAATTATAAGATTGAAGATTTCCTGTCAGGGAATCCTGCCCTTTTGTCCCGTGTGAGTAAATCAGTTGATAAGGTTATGAATATTTCAATAGACTATGATAGGATTCACTATATGGCTAATTACAAATACATTACTGAACAGGTGTCAGATAAACCATGTCACATGACTCCATGTCACATGACTGTTACGCTGTGTAATGGTTGAATGATACAATGTTACTCTACCTGATGACTGTGTGTGCTGCTATTCTGGTCTACAATATGTTACTCTGCTTAGCTCAACCAATCTTCTCTGCTGTACATTTCTCTGCTACATTTTCCCCCACTACACATTTCTCTGCCAGTATTCCTCTCTGCTACATTTTTCTCCACTACACATTTCTCTGTCAGTATTCCTCTCTGCTACATTTTTCTACACTACACATTTCTCTGTCAGTATTCCTCTCTGCTACATTTTTCTCCACTACACATTTCTCTGTCAGTATTCCTCTCTGTTACTTTTTTCTCCACTACACATTTCTCTGCCAGTATTCCTCTCTGCTACATTTTTCTCCACTACACATTTCTCTGTCAGTATTCCTCTATGCTACATTTTCCTCCACTACACATTTCTCTGTCAGTATTCCTCTCTGCTACATTTTTCTCCACTACACATTTCTCTGTCTGTTCTTTATTACACTTTCCTGTGTTACACTTTTCTCAGCTAATACTTGATGTTTTTAGGCAGAACATGTGCAGGTGTTACAATTTACTGACATATTGCTGGTAACACAAGTACATCCATGTCATCCTATTGATAACTTAACATAACCATTGCAGTAAGCCATTACAAAGTGATATATACTTAAATTCATATCACCTCTTTTGGGTTGAAAAGGTTTGAATATTCCATTTGAGTAATTAATATTATGTTTTCATTATGAATAATCATGTTGACCCCCTTCAAGTAATGAACAGAGAAAGTAGGTTGAGATTAGAATGAGAGTGTCATCTCGGTGTTAAATAATGCACAACATTTGTTAATTGACTAATGGAAAGATGCTAAGCTGTAATTCAATAAAGGAATTTGATTATAATATTAGCAGGTCTTAGAATCTCACACTCAGCTTGCTATCTGATGGGGTGTAAGATTTCTCAGCTTTTAGTTGAGTCATTTTATCATCTTTCACACATCTCACATCTGGGATCATCTCTATATTTAAAGGGAAGATTATTAAAGTTAACCAATAGATTCTCTTTGTTTTTTTTCCAAAGGCAATAGAAAACTGTCAATTTTCAAATAAAAATGCTTAGATCATCATTTATTTCTCAACTTCCATCAGCAACTTGAGATTAGGTGACAAATATAAAGAGAAAAAATATTTCATGAAAACTTATGAAATAAAAACTGCTTGATATGGAAAAATAGATTCAACTCAATGTTTTCCCCTTGAAGAATGAAAATATTGAAAATTTATAAAATTTCAGAGAAATTCAATGAGACATGATAATAGTGAACCTTTCTTCAGAAGAAAATGTGAGGAACTTTGGAAATGTTTGATTTAGTAATTATAGTTAATCAATTTTATTACATTATATTTCTTTTCAGAAAAAAATGAAATAAATCATTAGTGAATATATTACTATTTATCATTAATTAATTTATAATAAATGAATTTATTTGTAGAAAATGACAAATTTCATATCCGAAATAGGAAGAAATATGCACAAAGCCTATAATGCATTTTACAGGTCATGTTACATTGTAATTAATCATTCTGCATCAAAATATAAATACAAAAAAATTAAATAAGTACTAAAATATACAACTTAATTTTTCTTGCAATATGTTCTTCATCAAGAGTGTCACCACAGCACTGAATTTTTTTTAAAATTTTATGGAAAAAAATATCATAACCTCCGATTAAACCATAATAACCTTAAAGTTATGTAAAACCAAACAGGGCCACAAGGTTGGTCAGATATCACCAAAATGTATAAACTCCGGAGAAGGTGGATAACATATAAAAATCTGTATTCAGAATAAAGTTTCTTTCATGCCCAAAATTGGTATAGAATCATAAATCATATGTGAGACAGTGAAAATCCAGACAGCATTTATTTATGGATAAAAGTGATACCTTGGACTTAAAATAAAACTTGGATCAATTTTATACCCTATCAGATTTATTTATCAATCTCAAATCATCATAGCTATATATCAGTTTTTTACCCAATATCATATTTATATTAGAATTGAAGCAGAATGCCTGAACAGTCAATTTTATATTTTTTTAAAACTTGAAAGCAAATATTTTAGAAATATAGACAAAAAGTTTTTAATATCTTATTTACAGAAAACAGAATAAATGTTTTGAAAAATTTAAATGGTGAATTTTGTTGGGCAAATATATTAAAAAAAATTGTGGAAGCTGAATACACATGGGTGCTGGTCCTCCGTCTACAGACGGATTTCCGTCAAAATTCAAAATCCGTGAACGGAAAATCCGTCAAATCGAATCGATTCCTCCGTAAAAAAAATAATTTCGTGTCATCAAAATTGCACAAATCGACCCAAAACATCGAAAATTCAGTCGTTCGCTTACCGCTTGTGGCCGCCGCCTTGTTTTGGTGTTGCGGGCTGCTTCGGTAGAGTTTGACAGATTTTGATTGGCTAATATTTTGACGACTCGGCTACCCACACCAATCGCTTTTCGGTTAAGTTTGCGAGGCTGGCTTTTCGCCGAAAATGTTCCGTCAAAAATTTTTTTCTCACCAGCACCCATGAATACATTAACTGTGGTGAATTTGGTGAATTTGAAGGAGAATAATGATGATGACCAGTGGTCAGACAGAGAATGAGTCAGCAGACACACCCACAATATGATCTCCCCATGAAGGAGTAATGACAAGTTCTGGTTGCCATGGGAGTCAGCCATTGTTAGTGAATCTCCCGGGGTTCCCTTGATTCCAATGTTGCTCGGGACATTGCGGCTGTAATGAACACACAGCGAAGCTCTCAAAACAAGCGTGAGATGGGATAGGAATCAAGGGGTGGCAAAGGGGGATGGTAGGAGGGGATGGGATAGGGTTAACAAGGGTGATAAAGGGGGATGCGGGTCTGGGATGGGAAACAATGAAGGGGGTAATGGGAGAAACAGTGTGGGAGGGGGTAGGATAAGGGTGATAAATGGGAAGTAAGGAGAGCCAAGACAAGTCTGTAGAGGGAGCTGAAGGAAGGGCTACATATGATGGTATAAGATGGGAGAGGGGTAATAAGAAGGTGGCCATGGGTTGTGAACAGGGCTGAAGCAAGAACTGAGATGGACGGTGAGGGAGAGGAAAGGACAAAGGCGGAGGTGGGGGATGCTGGGATGGGGAAAGTGATGATGGCTGAAGGACTGATTGGATAAGATGATGATAGTAAAAGGGGGTAGGGTTCTGCAAAGGGGTAGTATGGGGATTATAGAGGGGTTAAAAGGGACATGTTTATAAAGAGCGACGGAGTTAAGGTGAAAGGGGATAAGTTATTAAGAACATTAGATTTGGGGTTAAATATGACAAGTTGATAAAGAGCATTAGAGTAGAGATTAAATGGGGCAAGTTTATAAAGGGCCATTAGAGTAGGGGTTAAAAGGGAGAAGTTTATAAAGGGCTATCATAGTAGGGGTTAAAAGGGAGAAGTTTATAAAGGGCTATCATGATAGGGGTTAAAGGGGAGAAGTTTATAAAGGGCTCTCATAGTAGGGGTTAAAAGGGAGAAGTTTATAAAGGTCCATTAGAGTAGGGGTTAAAAGGGAGAAGTTAATAAAGGCCCATTAGAGTAGGGGTTAAAAGGGAGAAGTTTATAAAGGTCCATTAGAGTAGGGTTTAAAAGGGAGAAGTTTATAAAGGGCCATTAGAGAAGGGGTTAAAAGGGACAAATGTTTATGGGAATGGAGATGGGATGGGATGGGACAGTCTTGGGATTATGAAGAGGGTAGAACAGGATAAATGCTTGTAAAATGGTGAAAGGGGGCAACATTCCACAGGACGTTTAGTCTGGCTTACAGACGTATCCCTCCAAGATTACATTAAAAATAACTATGTCTGGAGATGGATATTTTATATTTCTGTTGCACCGATTCAGCTGACACTTTAGACTTTCTCCTCTGGAAGGGTCGCTGTGGGGATATGCGTTTATTAGCCTTATTTCCACATATTCTCTCTCCATAAACTGGCTGACGTCACGGTGCAGGTAGGCTTGATGAGATGCTGAGTAGGTTTAATCGTGTCCTGCCCATTGTTGCCGAAAATGAGGAAATTCTCCGAGAAATTAGTGTCCAGGCTTAGTATGGAATGACATCGCAAGGAAATAATCCTACATTGCTCATGTTGGAAATAACGTATAGATATATCTTAAATGGTTATATGTTAAAGATTTTAATAAAATTGTCCAAATCTAGATAATAGTAATATCGTTCCAGAACTCAACCAAAATTTCCTGCAAATCAATCAAAAAGGTCCACCTCAATATCAGTGAAAAAGGGAAATCTCAATATCAGCCCAAAATATCCATTACTTTATTTTTTTAAATAAAAGTATGGATATATTGGAATACATTACAATATAATATATTGCAATATATAATCTCATATTAGAACCTACTTATTCCTGAGTTATCTCATGAGTAAAGATATTAATTACAAAACCACTGCTATGACTGTCTCAGTGGTATTTTTGATTGTTGTTCCAAAATGAACAAAAGATGGCAAAACCTTGAAACAAGCAGTTAAAAGTCACAGAGTGTGTACATGACCAAACATAACTACAGTTTAATAATATATCCCATTTGTTATCTTTGTCCAAGATGGCAGCAGGTGGAAGGTAAGATCTACATTGGAAGACAGAGAATAATAAGCAAAAATTCTTCTTTCTCGTCATCTTAATATTTATATTTGGCCAATTTTAATGAAGACGGAAAGAATGAGTGCCTAAAAAGCTAAGAAAATAATAGGAAGGAAAATGTTTGGAGTTTGGTGGGGACTTCATTTTGATGGCATTTCCGAGCCAAGCCAAGGTTTTCTGATGACAAAGCTGACAGCTTGTCTTTCACAAAGGGTATCAGAAAGATTTAATTTCACTTTAAGAAACAGTTCCGTTGTGATGTTGGCAGATTTGGAAATCGTATATCAAAGCCGGAGCATCAAGATTTAACGACAAAATGCGTGGCTATCTCTCGAAGGATCTTTATATATTTCGCATTAGACATTCTCATTAACTGTACGCTGTGAGACAATTATGAATTTGATGCACGATAATCTGGTCAGATAACAACGAGCAAATCATGAAACGAGATTTTAATATAGTTTGCAATGTGGGCGAACAATAGCTCTGCCCCCATTATCGCTCATTAGAATTGTATGAATCTCATCTAATATGTAATTATACACAGAGTACTACACAGTGTGATGAAGTCGTGCTGTTATGTGATAGGACATGTTTGATTTGTCACGGGACACTGCAAACCAGTGGCGTGCATGTTTACAACAGATATGGTATCGTCATGGCGATTATGTTCTGTAATTAGTCAGGGGCCATTGTTGCGTTATGATTGGCAGGTATCAGTCACGGTGGTCGGTTTCTATGCTGGGTCAATATTTGTGCACGAATATTACACGACTGGACGCTGGCCACTGAGGCATCTGTTCCAATATTTAAACTCACTTCGCTCATTACACATGCATAACCTTTCACAGTTTTAATGTTTCCATTGTGTGGTCAATTTCCAAAATATTTAAATGAAATTTCTTTTTAAATTGTTATTTGCACAGGAAAGATGTTTTATAAGACCCTGGCATAAATGATTTTGGACTGTTATTTGTTACAGAAGACAAAAAGATAAATGTCGTGGAATTGGAAATTTTTCACTGTGATACCGTCAAACCTTAGTATTGATTATTGCTAATATTATATACACCAGCAGAGAATGTGTGGGTAAAGGCTGTGACAAATATAACGCTGCCATAAAGAAATGTATTGATTGTCATCATCTTTTATCTCCATCTGTAAAACAGACTGACTTTATATTGTGGATGATGCATTGTTCGTCGGGAAATTTGTCAAATCCATTTAATACATCTCTGTTGTCTAGAATTAGCAGGTAATTGCTTGGAAGAAGAATGAAAAAGGACCAAGATGAAAACAATATAAATTTCTTTTTTTACCATATTTAAGCACACCGATATGTGCTTCGATAATCATCAAATCTGCAAAAGTAATATTTATTTTTATCAAAGGTAGGTCTAAAAAAAATGTAATGAGATTCACGTTTGAGGGATGATGGTCAGATGTGAGTGGGAAAGGCATCATGGGAGGATGTGACGAGTGTCACGGACGGGTCGCCAGGCCGGACCAGTCAGACAAGCAATGACAGCATTGATGCATCGTGGGTGGGGACCAGTTGACAGAACTACAAGTAATGACAAATAGTCCTTTTATGTCATTCTGTCATCTGGCATTGCTGTGATCAATGACCGGGGTAGCACCCTGGGTCACGCCCCGGGATGTGGCACCCTGGCAGGGTGAAATTAAAAGTGACAGGTCCTTCCTGGGAGGCCAGCTTTTGTCCAACTGTTACAGCAGACAGAGTTTGTTCCTTCAAATTTGAACATTGTGATCAGTGTCCTCTTTAGTTTGGCCATTCAGAGATGTGTAACTTGCAATACCCCAGGAGGATGCTGGGTAAAATCATGGAGTCCCCCCAGTGCATGCTGGGATGGACAGAGGGGTTGATGGGATAGACCAGAGAGCATCATGGGAGGTGCAGCAGGTGCTTTACCCATAAAGCACCATGATCTCATAATCCAACAGTGCCCCCTGGGGACAAACCAACACTCCTTTGTTTGAACAGATCTTTTGTTGGAGAGTCATCCATAAATTTCAAAGCTCTAATAATTTCAAGATTTAAAAAAAATGATTATGATTCTGGAAATTCTGCAAAAAATGCAACTTTATTGTGAAAAAGTATTCATGCAGATTTTATACAGATATTTGATCAAATACTCTTTAACATTTTCCCATCATTTATGACTATGTGTATTTCAGATTAAGCTCTGTAATATTCATGACAGGGTCCTTTTCCAAATCCTCTTTTAAATATTAATATTTGATTATGATTTTCAAAGATTGTAAATATTTTCAACTTCCATATTCAATCAAGCATGTTAACCCTTGCCCATCTGAACTTTGATAACATGTTTAGAGTCATATAGAGTTAAAACAATGTCTTTAAGATTTAGATAATGTTGTTAAAATTGACAGGTGCAGGATTGATTTTTTTGGACAGAATGAGAGGAGAGTTTTGCCTGCTCCTGGGTTCAGGAATAATTGGTAACCTTGCTCTTTTCTCGTCAAAAGTTCACGGCTAACTGCAAAGAAAGTGTTAAGATTGTAAAGTCAATCAGAGTGTGTTTGATAGCAGGTGAGAGTGGGGCATTAGCAGGTAACTAGGGGCTTGTACTGGTCCTCACCTTACCAATCTATCCCGACACATTCAGCCCTGATTGTGCTAAATGGATTCTTTTCATGTCTCCCCCTGCAACCTGCACCTAACTTTCTTCTTGTTCTCACCATAAATCTATTACCGTATTCCTCACAATACAATGGCCCTCTGGACCAGCAATTAACTCTGAAGTAGTCAGCTATGCTTTCTTTTTACATTTTTTCTGAATCATTTTTGAATAATGTTTTATTAATCTTAAAGGTATTTGAATCATAGATATTATATACATTAGGCCATGCAGTTGAAAGATACAGGTGCAAATGAGAGCAAAACTGTAAGGAAAGATTTTAATAGTAAATTGCACAGCTGTGGTCACAAGGTGCTGTATTTGGGAAATTCATGGCAAGAAACTCTATTTTCAAACGGATGTAAATTCAATAAGCCCCAACGAGCAGAACAAGCTTACTCTGTATAATATCACTTTGGAGGCAGCTTTTGAAGACAGGGATAGATTGTGCCAAAGGCAAACTTTTACTCTTTTCATGCGATACTTTAAAAGTAGTTTGTTTCTTGGAGGGAGATATTAACGTTGGCAGTCACATTTTGCGGGGAGGTTTTGCGCCTGCCGGGCATATATCTGAGAGAGTCGGCGATACTTTGTGCCGCCATAAATATGGATGTCGGACTTCTGCATCGTCTCTGTGGCAGAATCTCTTAGAGGGCCTCGGATATAAGAAGAAATAAAGTAAAATGCAAATAGAATCATGTCTGTGGTTTACTAGTTTTACGATATACTTGGTGTTCAGACTGTTTTCATAGATTGTATTCTATTGGCAGCTGCCAAGATGTTATCATGATCTGACCAGTGTTGTGACTTGCAGTGATACAAAAGAGACTTCTGTATTTGGTTTGCTTTCTGTTTTGTTGTCCTTTAAGGCTTTATTACTCTGGTGAAAGTAACTATTTTATTAATTTTTAATCTACATTTTTATATGATTAGCTTATAGATTTCATGATCTGAGATATAACAATCAGATAAGATGCAAGGTACAGGGACCAGGGCCCGATATTAAGAACAAAATTGTGCATCATAAATTTGTACACAATCCTGAAATTTAGCACAGGTTTATTAGAGTATGATCAAAATGGTAAGTCTGAACCAATATTAAGAACAAGAAAAGCATGTTTTCCAGTTAGCTGAGTCAGAATTTCTGAATCCATTTGTAATTTAAAAAATTGATACCATCCAGACTTTCATATTGATATTTGTTCTTTGAAAAAAAAATGATATTCTATCAAATATCTCGTGAGAAAATATTCTGAGTGACCAAAAATGATTGTTTACTTGAAAACACTATTTTGACCAAATTTGAGTTTTCTAACTGTTCTAACTGTTGGGCCCTGAGATGCATCTAAATGAGATTTATTTACATGAAATGCAGTAAAATGAGATAGTTATATTTGATGTATGAGCAATGAGCAATAGATGCAGCTACATGAGATGTCAAAAATGAGATGTAATAAAATGAAATGTAGTAAAATGAGATGGAATAAAATGAAATGTAGTAAAATGAGATGTAGAAAAATAAAATGTAGTAAAATGAGATGTAGCCAACTGACATGGCACCACATATGGCTTGCTTTGTGAGAGACAGAGGCAGAGAGTTATGCCACAAGGCCCCGGCCTTCAAAGTCAACACAAGCAGCCTGACTGATCAGCTATCAGTCCGGGACAAACTCCACAGAGCAGTCACACTGATCAATCATCGTCCACAGACAAGAAGGAATGCCCTTGCCAAAAGCATTTGGCTGTTGCTGATGAATGTCCAACAAAGTTACCCCCCAACAAGAAGGGTGCCCTGCACACCAATTGCACCCAATAAAAATCTGTACACCTTCAAAGTATGGCTAATAATGTATTCTTTGGCTGCCATGTGTTTTATTTTATACAAAGAGCCTTGCAGGATAGCGGTTTCCACAGATATGTTATATTTGATACAGACAAAATGATAATATGATTTTTTTGTTATTCATATTTGATATTTTTGATAGCAGTTTCATATATTTATTGAATTTCAATACATTTCAAAGTTTCAGTTTCATTTCTAGTTTGAGTCCAGGTGAATGACAGTGTCATGGTTAAGCAAATCTTGGTTGATAGAAGTACAGGAGGTAAATGAATGAGGTCAAGGTCATGTTTGAGCTGCTCATATGTGTACAGACCTACTCACATGTCCTGGTGGTATACAGTACAGTATTGTCTATCATCTTGTTGCCAGGCTTCACACACCTACCTACTGTTCTTCCTTAAACAAAATACCAAGAAAAAATTTGTTATAGTGTTTAAAACATTTTTAAATGAGATAAAGTGTGAGAGACAACACTACAAATTTGACACAGGAAAAGATGGGGTGATGATTCCCTACAGTATACTAACTTTCCATGTCCGAGATTTAGATTTATCTGACATCCTGAAGCTCCACACACCTGATGAGAAAATGAGTATCACTGTTTTCTTTCTCCAGCTCACACGGTGGGCATTTTGAGTTGGGTCAGATTTGCTTGAATTTTGCATTTCTTCTTTTGAGTGGATAACTGCCAAGTTATAATCTGGCTCTGGTGGTTGCGACCTTCACCTGGAATGACCTTTCATCACATGCTGTCCATAGAGGGCTGATGAAACTGATGAAACTCTGGAGTGTGTTTTTTTTTGGTCAATGATCCATTGAGTAGTCTGTCCCGCCAATATCCCATTACATGGTCCCTCATGTATTTTATCCAAATTACTACTCTTTTCAGCTTCTACTCAGCCTTTTAGGTTTCATACAAAAACCAGGACAGTTTTTTGTGGCTTGATAATAATTTGAAAAAATGTTGTATGAAAATTTTATAAACCATTCATTATAAAATTGTTTCATTATAAAAATGAATTTATCAGAGCTGCTCAGATATGCAGGAGATTTTCACCGACACAGGTAACAAAGAATGACTCAACATCACTGCCGCTTTTAGCTTATTTTTAAACAGACTTTTTTCACAAAAGTAACAACTGTCATGAAAAATGACTGGATACTTCAAAAGAATTTAT
The DNA here is from genome assembly GCA_949316495.1 of Amphiduros pacificus. Classification (NCBI taxonomy): domain Eukaryota; kingdom Metazoa; phylum Annelida; class Polychaeta; order Phyllodocida; family Hesionidae; genus Amphiduros; species Amphiduros pacificus. The sequence continues at coordinate 9,446,901 of OX439010.1, forward strand.
GAATGTAAGTGTAGATTTTATGAACAAGTTGGTGAAAGCAGAATGACTAATCCTGACATGGCGCTCATGGCAGACCGTACTTAGTTACTGCCAATATTCAACATGCAATGCCACAGTTATGCAAATAGGTTCATCATGGCCTCAGAGAGGAAATATGTTATACCACAACAAATCTGCAGCATAATAATTGTCTGTTTGTTAAGTTTACTTCGCAGAGAATTGCTTGTTGAGATAGCAGTGTTTTCATACAATTGTTACATATTTAGAAAAATACTGTTGCAAGTTGTGCATCATCCTGACCTGAGAAGTGGGGCATGTTTATTTATTAATGTGCGGTTTGTGATGTGGCATGAATCATTCTCTGATCAGGATTGAATCACAAATGACCCTCATAATTAACAGGTGGCTATCGTTTTCTGCCTCAGGCTGAGACAAAAGTTGATTATTTCTCTGAGAAGAGGACATTTCAAAATATGGCATACAATTTATCAGATTTCTTCATTTCTAATACATATATAAACTATGAATATGAAATATTTTAAGCCAGGAATAACAATTTTGTAAACAGCTCCAATTTCATGGCATAAAAACTAACATTTAATGTACATTTTGAATCTTTTGTTCATTTTAAATGACGTTTGGTACAAATTAAATAGGTAAAGGAGTTGAGTCATCATTTCTTTCGCTTGAAAGTTCACCTTACGCCTACCTGCCCCCTCAGAGAGTTTGTAGCAATTTAACAGATGCCCCTCCTATCATTGCTAATCATGCAAATTTGTGCGCACAGAGATGCACTTGTTAACAAAGGCCCCTTGAGTCAAAGAGCAAATGCATTTTATTTTGTACTTCTGACATTAATTGATGTGGTGAAATGAATATGACGACAGGACACTCCACTGTGTGGTCACCCTGGCTTAATTGCTTAATCATCATTCTATTCTGGGAGATTTTATATTCAATTTTCTAATGTTTTGTCATATGGTAGATTTGTGGCTTCATATTTGCCAATCTGAAAGAATAGCCAAAAAACTTATTTTAGATTTTGTCAAAGTCGAAGTCGTTTTATTAAATATTCTTTGTGTCTTAGAAGTCATTTCTCACTGGAATCTGATTTAAGAGATCTTGAGATTATTTCCGCTTCAATATTTAAAATATTTTCACATTCTTCTTCAAGAGTAATATAAACACAATGTGTTTGAAGTGTATCTAATTAATTTTTTCTTTCTGTACGTCATGACCAAGTCAGTGACATTTTCTGTGAATTCCTCAATAGGCAGTCTTAAGATTTATGATCAAAAGGACGAAATTAAATCTACCTTCCTCACATATTCCTTTAGAATAGAGACTTGTGTGTTAATGATGTTTAGAAGTAATCAGAAATATTCTGGCCACACTGTCTTTACCACAGTTATTATGTCAATAACCCATCTCTAAACAAATGGAAAATAAATCAATTCATCAAATTTGAACCCCGAACAGAACTAGAAATATAAATATGTTGAGTTTTATGACAAAAATGGCTTGCAATGAAATTTCCATCATGTTAGGATCATTAAATATTTTCTTATACTTCATAATCCTTGGCCTTGATTTTTCATATTAACAATAAGGCAAAACGGAGAAAGGAAATGAGTGTTTCCATTGTTGTTTGTATGACGTAAAACATGAGTTAATCATCCAGTGAAATTGTAGAGAAAACTTGAAAGCAGATACAGCATTGAAATGAGAGCAGTAACATTCTGACTGTAACCTCATCCAGGTTATCGTAATAGCTTGACAGGGCGACATTGTCTGGAATTACCACCATTGTCGTACCTATCCCAGATAATCATCTGATGCACATCAACAAGCAATGGGACAGCATTAAAGTCATTATCTGCCGTTCAGCCATGGGTGACCGTTATAACAGTGGCCCTTTCTCTCAACTTGAAATCTGAAACAAACTTGTAGTTTGCAGTAAGCACGAGATAGCCAATTTAATCCATGCATCATATTGTTAGCAGCTCATTATAAAGATGGCTCTTGTCAGCTTAAAAGGTGATTAAATCAGCAAAGTTCAATACCTGTCACAGGGTTTAATGCAAAAAAATGAAAAAAGACCACCCATCTATTGTTGCTTTCACACTTTGGTGACTACAAGGTGCAGAGTGCTTGCTGCGGAGGAGGATAAAACAAAACCATTAACACCATGATAAAAGGGGGTTTTAATATTCACAATATCACAAAGCATCCATTACATTAATTGAAAGTTTAAAAGGAATCTTTTTGAGATTTATTTTTTCATCACATTGTAGATGTTTTTTATTTTATTTTGATGGTTTTTTGTTGTACTTGGCTATGAAAGTTTTTTGTTTTTATATCTGCAGCTTTTCATAAGTACAATAATATTTTGATTAGAATAAGGAATGTGGGCTAGATTTGAATTAAAATTATTTGAAGAAGAAACTTTTCTTTGCTGTTTCCAAAAAAAAAGAAATAAAAAAAAAAGATGAAAATCTGAATTTCTCGTTGAAGACAAATTAAAAAAAAAGTAGTTTGAGAATAACTTGAAATTTCAAACTTGTGCAATTTGTATGTAAAATGATAGCTGCATTGTAATAAACCAATTGTGTTTGAGGATGCAGTCTGTACTGTTAAACATGTTTAGATGATGGTAAAGTCTTTGCATCTTGGGTAAATCACGGGTTGGCATTCAGTATCCTTTCTCTGGCGTATAATGTTACCAGAACAATGAATTATTAGTCAACTCAAGATCCACTGTAAAGGTTACGACAGATTGGTTTCTGTTTTTAACTTGCAAATGAGGAGGAAGTAGAAGATTGTTAAAAAGAGGCTCGGTCTGTAGGGAGTCTTTAGTCTTAGGAGGTAAGAAAGAACCTTAGTTATTTGTGCAAGTCTGACACAAAAGGTGCGAGACCTTGCCGCGAAGGGAAAAGATCACCTATTGGTCACTGCTAATCAACCATGAAGCGTTAAAGCAGCGAACAAAAGCCGACATAGCAGAGAATGAACTTAACCAGATTACTAATGGCCTTTGATGTTTTCATCGAGAATTGCCCTGCTGTTTTTGTGGAGATTTCTTTACAAAAACCTCCAATTTTTGTCAAGCTGAGATCGTGCAGGAAACAGAATAAACAGAATCATTTGTCCAAAGCTGTGAATTTTGATAAGGATTAGCCGGTCCGCTGAGAGTATTTGATGGGGGTAATGAGGTGCATGCTGGGAAACAAGACCAGCTTAACAGCGGACATCCCATTGCTGGCCTAATCAGGCGTGAGAAATACTTTTGTCTGTGGGATTGATGAAGCTCTCACTTTCTCCATGTTTGTGACATTGCTGTGGTGCAAATTTGGCAAAGGTTTCAAAGAACAGCAGAACACGAACCTATAAAAAACTTATTATGTGGAATATGATTGAGAAAAAGTATATTGCAATAGGAAGGTGTTTGTACTACTTTCTGCTATATCTCATTCAGTTTGGTACCATAATATGTCCATTTGTGATTTTTTTTATTAAAAGATATGAGCATATAAGATATAACCTTGAGTTTAATGTTTCACTACCCAATGTATTTGCAGTATGTTGATTTTATAGAAAATATCATAAATCACTTGAGATTTCAATTATGATATTTAACTCCACAGATGTGGGCAGATTGATTATAAGGTTTAATATGGCATATCAGGTATGTTAGATATACAATAACCACCATTTTCTATAATACAGAAAAGTCTGCTTCATCTGAGATTAAGAAAAAACACATGGTGTAAAGAAACAAATTAATCAAGCCAGCACATAATAATAGCTTGTGAGAAAAATTACTTATTTTTATATATGTTAAAAATATGTGATATAAGCAGGAGAAAATTAATAGCAGTGTCCAAAATGTACAAGAGGAAAATAAGGAGAACAATATTAGACGTATGGAATATGCTGAGATGGGAAAAGAAGAAATGACAGGAACAGTTCCTGACAGGTGCTATAAGTAGTGGACAACTGTCTGTTCACTCTCACCGCAGCAGGTGGGTCTTGTCATCTGCCAGCAGGCTGGAAATTATCAAACTCAGCGAGCATTCCTCGGAGGAAATGGGGCTTTCTATTCTGGTGAAAAAAGTGGGAAATTAGCAACATGCGAACAGGTGAATTTGCAATTTGTATCTTACGGTTTGTCCATTCCAAGGAGAGTGACATTCATCAGTGAGAGCATTTTATTGTGTTGTTTGTCTGTTGGATTATGTGTGCCAATAATGACAAAATTGTTTGCGCCATGATAGACGAAAAGGACAAAGCCTACACCAAAAACATTAGATTGCTGAAGTGCATGTAACAGAGTCATTGTAGTCTTCTTCACAAAAGAGGTCCGCACTCTGCTGCTTGGAATGTTACCACACATTGTATGGCAGACCTTGAGGAGTAGGAATATCTTTATAATGTCCTGTGATTAGTTCAAGGTCATTGAGGCTCAAGTGATTTGCCTTTAGAACTGGAGGACCTATTTTCTGCCTTTATTTTCTGTTTATTAAAGCTTATAGAAGACACAGTGTGGAGCTCTTGTCACTTTTATGACATTTATACCTGTATAATAAAACCACCCTGTCTATTGAAGTGGAAATTTATTTTATTTGGCACATGAGTGAAGGGCAGGACAGCATACATGGTGGCCTATCTTTGCCCATTTTGCCATGATGGCAGAGAGATGGTTATTTTGATTGTTGTTTACCAAGAACTAGTGCCTATATTTCATTTCAAGAAAATATCCTTCAGAAAAAATGCTATGGAAACATCACACAAATTTCTATTTTTTTTCTGTGGCAACTGGCTTATTTTGCAATACCTTTTATGATTATTTTCACATTGTCTTGACTTCTCTAGAAATTATTGAAATGAAAGGACCAAAAGATGTCTCAAATGAATAAAAAATATCTGTTATATTATCCAGATAATCTCACTATTAAATGAAAAACTCTTCAATTTAACATTCCACAATCCAATACAGATTTTTGCTGCCCAATATACACTACCTTGACTCAGTATCATTAACGTGGGCCTGTCACCATAGTGAATGTGTGGGCCTGTCACCATAGTGAATGTGTGGGCTTGTCACCATAGTGAATGTGTGGGCCTGTCACCATAGTGAATGTGTGGGCTTGTCACCATAGTGAATGTGTGGGCCTGTCACCATAGTGAATGTGTGGGCTTGTCACCATAGTGAATGTGTGGGCTTGTCACCATAGTGAATGTGTGGGCCTGTCACCATAGTGAATGTGTGGGCCTGTCACCATAGTGAATGTGTGGGCCTGTCACCATAGTGAATGTGTGGGCTTGTCACCATAGTGAATGTGTGGGCTTGTCACCATAGTGAATGTGTGGGCCTGTCACCATAGTGAATGTGTGGGCTTATCACCACTGATATATATGATTTTATTAAATATTGGATGTCATACTTGAGACATTGGTCATGATTAAGCATTAGAGGTAAAAAGATGGAGAAATTGTTAGCTATTAGATATTATGGATAGTTGATATGATGAGGCATTTGGATCAAATAGTGGTAATGTCCGGGCAATACTTGTAGCATCACATTTCATATATGTGATAATGTATTTCAAATTTCTGGCAATACTTATCACATTTAAAAGGCATTAAAAGAAATCAATGAAGTGTAATTGTCAAACATTACCAAACATATAAATTAAAGGTATGAATTGATTCTTTAATCTGATATATTAAAAACATATCTACATACAAACATTATGACATATTGATGTTTAACATAGAGTGATACAATAAGTTGCAGTAAGACATAGAAGTTGCACTATTAGCAGAGATCTGTCTCGGCCATTAACTGCATGTGATGGGTAAACACGGGTAGCGTGAACTTTTTTTTATCTCAAATGAGACTCAAAGAAGGGAAGTTGGCATAATTCCAGCACAATTCAAAGGACAATACATTTCATGACATCATAAGCATATTGCCATACTCTCATGACATCATTTTACCTTTCGGTGCCTCTATAACTCTCTGCATAAAAATGACACCAAGAAAGAAATGTGCTTTCGAAATGGTGCCATAAATTAGGTTCAGTCAATTCTAGTGGAAGAAAGATTATCCGATGATTGCTCAAATATGTCTTACAGACACGTTCTAATGTGCATCAGTCTAAACAGGAGATAGATAGCGAGGCAAATACCTTTATCATTAATAAATGATTTTTATACATACATTAAAAGTCACTGCATAATTCCTCTAAGATTTGATATGTAGTAAGTGCCCCTGAGCTTAGATCCACGATGGAGTAGAATCGCAGTAGTAAGGTGTTTACTTATGATGTCAATCATTTATTATGAAATTATCTGCTGATTCATTATAAGAAAGATCTCAAATTTAATCTGTAAAGTATTGCGATTATATACATTAAAAAATCAGAAGAGAGAAAAGCATGTAGATACACAATTTGTTGTGAGTGTGATGCCATTAAAAAAAGCAATTGTCAATGTGTATTCAATACCTATGGGGGAGTTTTGTTAGAAACTTGGAAAGACAAAAAACTAAGATTTGCTCATATTTCTGGTATCTGAGTTTAATGAAAGCATTTCTTACACTGGATATTATAACATTTATGGCATGCATGATATTTGCTTAAATATTAATACAATTTGAGGAAATTTAACCCAATTCTCCTGCAGCCAAATTTCTATTTCTATCCATGTCTCTGGATTTTTAATAAAAGGCATTTTACTTTGTGGACATTTTATCATATAAAATGATTTATACATTTTTCAAAATGTGAAGTGTTTACTTAAAGGTTCACAGACTAAATTGACACAATCGCTGTAAAGCAAATAAGAGTCCATAATATTATTTTAAAGCAGGGTGTTTATCTTTCCTGTTATGTTGGCAAATATACAGGGACATGTGAAAAGCCAATTGTGCAAGTTGTGTGCGTCAAGTTAATGGTGGCCTCGGGCCATTGTGACATGGCATCGTGTCTTTTGATACTATTGTTTACCTGTTAATGGGTATCAAGTCAAATGTTTTTCCCTGCCCTTAAAGGATAAATGCTAATGTTAGGCTAATTTAAGAACAACTCAAAGGGGTAACAAGTGTAACGAACTTGCAGAACTTTAATTCACATTTACTTGACAGCCTGACATTTTCCTTCTCCAAGTAACCATTTGATACTTTTCTGCAAGGGATGTAAAAAAATATATTAAAATTTGAGTTCCTCATCTTTGCGTGATATATATTTCATAGCTCTAAGCATTTCGATCATGTTTATGAATATGTTCATCAAAATGTCCAGGAGAAGCTATAAGTTGATGAACGCTTTTAAGTACTGCAAAAAAAAAAATTGGTGATGAATCAGAAAAATATTAAGTCGAATGGCATTCATAAAGTCCATTAAATACCAGACAGGCTTTGTGAAGGGTTCTCATGTGGTGCTTGGAAAGACATACAGAGCAACTACAAACATTAGTGTTCTGAGGAAAATTTGTCCCCATAAAATAGCATGGCGTTTCTGTGATTTGTGTTGCCCCTTTAGAGGCGTGTTAGGTTACTGTACAAAGTAGTTAAGCATCTGGGAAGTTCAACTACAAGTCATTAAGGCATTTGATACTCTTATGAACACAGCAGGGAGGAAAACAAGAGAATATAATAAAATTAGGTAGAATCTGCCGTGCCATTTATCTCATCATCGTGAATTAGCAGTGCTCTATGACAGAATCAAGCTTCTAGAATGACTAGTTAGGTGGGTGGAGGTGTCTGATTTAGAATATTTTAGATATTATGTTTTGCATTAAATAATCCACATTCACTTTTTTTAACAAATCAAGTATTTTATTCTTTGAAAAGTCAAATGTCTTCTGGTTTATTTTCCAGGTTAACAAAATACAACATTCTAAGAGTTATTATTTTTCTTATAAAAAAAAATTAAAAGTGGACAAAATGACAAAAAAGATTTGAAGGTTTTTATATCTGGTAATAAAATTGGATTGTGTATGTGAACACTGATTTGATAGCGAGCGTGGTGGAGGAACTCTGGTAGCAGGGGACATTATGCACCCATATATGGTCTGGGACGCTGCGCACAGGTTCCATACCCACCTTGTTGATACCACTCCACAGACGACCCGTCTATATTGTCCGCTTAATTAGATCTGACATTCTTTGTGAGAGAAATAGATGATAAGCCATACATTCTCGGGACATCTTCCCTAACTGTTGGCTGGCTTTTTGTCTGGGAGAATGTTTGTCATAACTCGGAGGAAAATACCCACCGAGTTGACTTTTGTCCTCAAATGTTGGTCCAGACAAAAGATCTGATCAGCCGGTGAAGAATCTGCAGACGAGCAAAATAGATAGATGGGGTGAAGTGAAGGTTGAGTTTTGTTATGTCACCTGACATGTTACAGTGTACTTGTTGGTCAAGCTTAGACTGAACGCTTTAGGAAACGTCGAATCGCTAGATTCTGTGCTAACGCATATAGAGACCTGACAAATGGGTCCAATATCACTCAGAGCATCTCTCAAAGACACCCTGTCACCATCCCTGACTTAGTATTCAAGCCAAAGATATGCACAGCTCAAGCTGTCATGCAAACTCTCCCCTGCAAATTACCTCTCATCTCAAATGTTTCATCCGTATTCTTGTCATGGTCACCGTGGCAACTGCAGAACTTTGCCTTCATTGAGTTATGCTGCACCTGGACAATGAAAAACTCTTGCCAGCTGTTACTGCCACCTTGTGTCAGAAAGCTAAACTACTAGTATGTAGGTGGTGGTGTTCAGGCATTTGTGGATTCTCTGGTCTTTTGAATTTTATTTTTTAATTGTATGTTGTGAAAAGGCTATGATCATGACTACATTCATGGCAAATTTAAAATTTTATTCTTCTTAGAAGCATAGAAATATAGTAAGTTATATTTTAAGAAACATTCAGAAATGCATGAATTTCTGTTTTAAGTGACATTCTCTATTTGGCTGTTGACATGCTGTGCCTGATATTGTTGTGGGGCAGAGTATTCTTATCTCAGGCTTACAATTCTATTGTACTGAATAAAAGAATAACATTCATTATATTATCATAAAAATTGCTTTTTGATATTAACTCAGGACTTGGTAACAATTTATTTGGGCCTTTTACAAAAAGGATTTGGGAGATTTTCATTTAGACCAAAAGGTCACTGACTTGAAAGCCACCCACAACTTATGGTGAGTTGAAGTTGATATAATATTAATTTAATAAAGATCAAGTAAAAACATTTTTGTGTTGTAATATTAACATAGGTCATAAATAATGAAAAGTTTTTTTTTTTTTTAGATCTTTCTTTTGTAGTATTGTCAGAATTTTATTTGTAATTAATTGAAATATTTTTATGAGATAGATATCAGAAAAAAGACATGATGGAATGTATTAAAGAAAAGTGTGCAGTCAGCAAAATTCCTGTTGGTCTAAATTCAGTGTGGACAATGATTTATGAGTTCACACATCAACATGTAAATAAAGGTTATGCAAGGTCACTGGTCAGTACATGACCTCATCTTGTATTTGTCTTAGGTCAAGTAAAGGTCATGCATGAGATTGGTGTGACAGTATGAGGTCACAGTGGCCCTGCATGTCCACATTTGATCTGCCTGTGCATGACTCTATGGTAGTTTGCCATCAACTGCTGTTGATGTCATCGAGATATTTTTTTTTTTTCATCGAGTTATTGTGGTTTGATAGGTCAAAAGCCTGTCTCATACATTGTGATATGTAATACCTTGGAAACGTAGGTGAATTGCTTTTGTTGAAGAAAATAGATGAATTTTATGTAAATATCAAAGGGCAAGTAACTGAAGATCAAAAACAGATACTTTTCAGATATTACCAAACCACTACATCACACAATTTTACTGTACAAAATGGTCCTTTTGACATATTTACAGTTGTACGTCAGAGGAGAAGATCAACAAAAGTAACACAGGATTATCTTAAGTTATACCTTAAATGTCACCGGAAATGGTTAATTGAGAACAAAATAATTAAATTAACAAAAAGGAAGGATTTTGATATCTTGACTGGTCTATTCTCTATGAGGAAAGTTGCTCTGAGTCTGATTTCCCACATATTTGTGATTAAAAAAAAGTATTTCTATCTGAAATATGAGTTGTTAATAATACAATGCTGACTTCATTTGTTTCAGAGTAAACAAAAATGAAATCCGCTGTGTCTCAACAGATTTAATATTACCACCAGATTACTTGAAGTAAAAACTTTTCACAAATTATTTTCATTAAGACATGGAACCAGTATTAGAACAGAATTATTTTCTGAACTTTCTGTCCGCAATTTACTCATTTTTGATCAAAATACAGATGAAAAAATGCGGAGAAAATATGGTCAACCTACATGACTTTATAATGGTATCTGATATTCTCAGACCTTAATATGTGATATGTTATATATGTATATGATAGTGCTTCTGATGTTTCACTCTTCCTAGTCTTGGCACTGTTCTGATTAAATTTCTCAATTAAAATAAAACAACTCTTTCATCTATCCCTCTTATATCTATCTCCCCTAACAATCAATTCCCTCTGAATAATGTTGAAGTAAATATCAGGGGAGATATGATAATTAAACCACTGGAAGGAGGACGCAGTTGATGTGTGATGTGGACACATGCGTGGAGGGTGTTATATATTGTAAGGCAGAAGGGAATGTGAGTTATCAGTCTGAGCTCCCAGGGTCTCCTTCCTGGTCACCGTGTCCTGCTCCGGTGATAGACGGGTCACATGACTCCACCCAGTCTGGCACCCTATCTCTACTGCCAAATAGAGGTGTGAAATACTGGCCATGGTTGGACCGTGAATAATCTTGTAATTAACCCACAGTTGTCTGTCTCTGCCAGTGCATCTTTTACCAGTTAAAGACCATACATACACCATATGATGGTTCTAAGTGGAATCCATTTTCTCCTATAAACAAATATTAGCTGTCCATGAGTGTCTCATTTATGGAGCCATATTACTGAGGAAAATTACTGTATCTTTGGCTGCTGATTAATTGCTGTTCAAGTTTCAGGTAAAAACTAGTTAACAAATATCTGAGTTAAATCTGTTTTACAAGTAGGGAATGCTGAGTGGGCTAAACATTTGTCATCATTATTATGTTTACCATTTCTTGCTTGCCAAATGTTCTTTGAGGATTTTAAAATTTGTGTCAGTGAAGAAATGAAAAATGGTTTTTGATATTCCACTGGGATATACAAATCCCTGATGCTACATGTGAACAGAAATGATAATTTTGGACGATCAAAAAACAATAATTTTTGTCAAATATATAAGAATATGATATAGGGAATGTGATAGAATAGACAAGATAAAACTGAAGAGCAATTGTGACTTCAATTTACAAAAAAACTCATGAAAATTATATTTTCCACCATCATCTGATGGTTATTGGAGTTCATCTGTCAATCTGTCCATCCCCTCTGAATAGTATTACCTCTCTATTGTCATATCAAAACACTTTTTCCTCATTTTGAGAGGTCCCCGGCAGGTTATTGTATGAATGAGGTTTCCATATTAACTGTTTTAATGGTTGTAACAAGGTACTACTGAATCACATCAATATTTTGGGACTCAACCACCTCACTGAGGATGCTTCATGTTTTGTACAGTCTTATCTAAACTCTTTAAATTCTCTTTGATATATATTTTGATAAATAGAAATATTGATAAAATGATGTCGTACAAAATAATGCAGCTCAAGACAAGACAAGACCAGAATAGAAGTGCCCAACAAAGTGCCCACTGGGAAACCTGAGTAGAATTAATCCAGTTTTTTTTTGGTATCTGGGATTATATAGCAGAATGTAGAAAAGAAATAGTCCTGAAGAAAATTGCATCAAAAAGCTTTAAGAAATGAATTTCACTTCTTTTCTTGGATTATAAAAGAATGACAAAATAGAAATGATAAACGACTTAATTTTGTGAGTATTTGATATAAAAAATATAATTTTTACCCCTCTGCATAATGGCATTGTCGAGTCTGTGATGTCTGGGCATCTGTTCCTTTTTGTGAATATGATAATTTGAAAACAAATAATCGTTAGATCTCAAATCTTAAATTGTGGATGTATCTTATCAATGTCTCAAAATGATGTGAACTAAATTGCAAGGTCGTATAATTTTCTTGTGAATGTAACAAGTTGACAACAAATAAAGATAGCATTACCAAACCTAAATCAGGAATGCATCTAATTATGTCTGGAAATGCTCCTTAATGACCTTGACCTTTATTTAGAGGCACCCATTTTGAATTATGTTGCGAAGTCATGATGTACCACATTTTGAAGGGATTAGACATGAGAAATGAAATTTGACAATTTTGATTTCTTTTATAACATTCCCATCTTGGCAACCATCTTGAATTTAGGGAAAAAAAACATAATTATTTTAAAGGGATCCAAAATTTTGGGAAAATGGCAGGCATTTTAAAAGGACTCCTGAATAACAATCCTAGATTTTGAACTATTTCAAATTTATTTTCAAAGGTAGATACCTGGCAAATGTTAAGATTCAGTGAGGTTGCCATGGCAGTTTTAAGACTGAGTGACCAGTGTGACTCACGGCTTAATGTTTTTTATATATATTTCTAACTTTTAGATGAAATTCAGAAATTTAAATGTATTGTCTATGGGCAAAACCCTCAGAGAAAATGTCAAGTTGTGAGGAGGTTTCATTATTAGCTTTAAATATAAAAAAAATGGTTCAAATAAAGTGTGTGTGTCTATATGGGCCCTGGTGCTATAGCAAGTAACTATGTTATGCTTTAGAATTAATTTTCAAGTCAGTAAACTCAATGAATAACTCAATTGTTGTATCGAAACATACATTAGAAATATGGTAGATATAGGTATATCATATATTATCTTCTTATTTTTTAAAAACTTATTGTATTTGTAGGAAAGTGAGACAATAAAAGAAAATAAAAATTTCAGCTCAGTTGCATTGGAAATGTTGGCATAAATACAGTAAAACCCTTTTTTTGGCAGCAAAATCCATGATATTGGAGTGATATATTGTTTCTACAATGTAATATGCATAAAACTCAAGAGTATAGAGGAAATAATTCCAAACTTTTCATGACAAAATTATGACCTTGTTTCATTTCATCTGACCTTGATGAGACAGCTCTTAACTCCAAACAAATCATGAGCTGACCGAACAAAAATTTAATAATGTGCACAAAATGTGTTTAGCACTGTGTTAAGGCAAACATGTAGTAAGCAACAGTTCTGACTGAGTCACTTTCATATATTGGTGGGAAAATAGTTGAGTTGTCTTAAACTTGTGACCACAAGGGGACAGCACCATATAGTTCTAAATATTCAATCAGATTCATGGAAATACTTCATCTCATCCAAAACAGATCATGTCTATCCTCTGACAGAATTACACATCATGTATGTACAGATCTGACACAAGTAAAGATTATCTGTTCTTTTCCAATGCAACAGCATTTGGTAAATTCCCTGCCTCGACCCTTGTTTAAAAAGAGATTTTTGTTTGGTGATGTATGTTTAGATAATAATGGTACCTTCAATGAGAGATTTTTTCTTGTTGTAAAGTTCACATTTGACCTTGGCACAATGACCTTGATAGTTTTATTCTGGCTGTAAGTCGGTGACTAAAAATGGCAGATATTTCATATTTGGTATTCAAGAAAACGTGGGGGTGAAAAGTTTAACTTTTTCTTGGATTTGGCTTTTGACCGAGGGGTCTTCTGTAAAACGTATGTCTGTATTCCCAATGATGCTTCGGGAGGTGAAAGCAATGAAGTAAAATTTGCACTGCTAAGACACCACTCTGAGTGGCAAAATCTTAAATATCACTCCCTCTAATTAATGGCATTTCTTCATATTGAGCATCTCAAAACTCCAAAGTATAGGCAGTAAATCGCGGTAAGTTAGGTTTATAGATTATATCCACAGTTGCCGAGACTTCTCGAGTGTATGTGTATTGAGGAAGATGATTGCTTCACATTCATTTGCTGACCTTGTATTCTCAGAATGGGAGTGCCACCTGGTGGCTGATTATATGGTCATGTGACCTTGCTCTAATTGTGTCCCATGTCTCAAATCACTCCATGATTACTAATACTCAATGTCCCAGACCACTAGATTAGATTATGTCTGAGCATGCAAAGTTAAGGTAAGGTTAGCACATCCTCTTTTTCAATTATCTGCAACAATATTGAACTTGATTTAATTCATAAAATTACATAAAGAATTATATTAAAATCTCGTGACATGTTTGCCAAAGTATGAGTTAGCCATTTATAATATCTCAATGCTGTTTTTATTGATACTTTTCATGGATAGAATGTATATGGTTATAGTAAAAAGAATAGGCATGTAGAAATCACTGGTGCACCTGGGACAACAATGGAAGAGAGACATTGTTCAACTGTACAATGCCAGGATTCAGATTTCATATCATCAGTCCTCTATACAAATGTAAATTCAGCAGAGACAGGCCTGGCTGGCACGTAAAATCATGCAGCCTACTTCCTTTATAACACCAAAGTTTGCCAGAATGTGAGATATTTATAATTTTGATATGATATTTGCATTTTGAGTTTGATATTTGATATCTGTAAATCAAAACAAGCTTTTTATGATAAATATTGCAATTGCTCATACATCATTAGGATATGATTATATGAAAAACTTAAGAGAAATGTTTGTTTTTATGTTTTATCTCATACTTGGTGCTTCAAGAGGGTGTTCGGCACCTATGAGATATTCTTTTGCAGATCACCCCTCTGTCGAACTACTTTTGCAGATCACCCCTCTGCCAAACTACTTTTCCAGATCACCCCTCTGCCGAACTACTTTTGCAGATCACCCCTCTGCCGAACTACTTTTGCAGATCACCCATGTTCCGAACTACTTTTGCAGATCACCCCTCTGCCGAACTACTTTTGCAGATCACCCATGTTCCGAACTACTTTTGCAGATCATCCTTGTGCCAAACTATTTACCATCTGACTCTTGAGATCCTTCCACCAGAACCAACTTGAGAGATCTGTCTCCCTGAACATTGCACTCACATGCCTTAATATCTTTATCTCATACTTATCTACTGCAGATGGTTTATATATTGTTGATTCTGGTGGAAGGATCTCACTTCTCCTTCAGACTCTTGAGATCCTTCCACCAGAACCAAATTGAGAGATCTGTCAGCCTGAACACTGCACTCACATGTTCTTGCCTTAATATTGTGATGTCACATGCTGTATTAGAAATGACATCACAAAGGTGTTTTGGTTTCTGGTTACATCAGAATTCTACCTCACTGTCTGTGTCATGCCCTACACTTTTTGAAGAGTGAATGGAAATCTTTCTCTTGCATTACCATATATACACATGATAACTCAAACTACGGCTTTTGATAACCAGTAATGAAGTGAGAAACAATTCAACAGCAGACATCCTCCTTCTTTGTCCCAACTGGGTTTCAAACCCTGGACCTTTAACGTGGGAGACAGATGTCTTATCAACTGAGCCGCCTTCCACACCCTAACCAAGGTGTGCCCCAGTATACCTGCATTATCTCAGAGAGCCATTTGAAATGTCAGAGATGTTTATCATAGATATTCTTTTATCAAAGATGTTTATGATGATTAAATTGTATAAATATGAATATTAGTAATGGGATTTGAGGGGAATATTTTGCCGTATGGTAGAATGATTGTGCATTTACAAAGATATTATTCCAGTCGCATTTTAGGGTAGAATAGATAATTTTGGGTGAATTTCTTTTACTTGCCTGAATGTGAACATGGTGAATTAGAAATTTTCAATTTGTGTTTATGCCTGTATGTGAGTAAGACATTTTCAATATGTCTTCATGCCTGATATGAATAAGACATTTTCAATATGTCTTCTTGCCTGAATGTGAGTCAGACATTTTCAATTTGTCCTCATGCCTGAATGTGAGTCAGACATTTTCAATTTGTCTTCTTGCCTGAATATGAGTCAGACATTTTCAATTTGTCTTCTTGCCTGATATGAATAAGACATTTTCAATATGTCTTCTTGCCTGAATATGAATAAGACATTTTCAATATGTCTTCATGCCTGATATGAATAAGACATTTTCAATTTGTCCTCATGCCTGAATGTGAGTCAGACATTTTTAATTTGTCTTCTTGCCTGATATGAATAAGACATTTTCAATTTGTCCTCATGCCTGAATGTGAGTCAGACATTTTTAATTTGTCTTCTTGCCTGATATGAATAAGACATTTTCAATATGTCTTCTTGCCTGAATATGAATAAGACATTTTCAATTTGTCCTCATGCCTGAATATGAGTCAGACATTTTCAATATGCCCTCATGCCTGAATGTGAGTCAGACATTTTCAATATGTCTTCTTGCCTGAATATGAGTCAGACATTTTCAATTTGTCCTCATGCCTGAATGTGAGTCAGACATTTTCAATATGTCTTCTTGCCTGAATATGAGTCAGACATTTTCAATATGTCTTCTTGCCTGAATGTGAGACAGATATTTTCTGGTTTCTGTCGAGTGAACTCTTTCGTTGAGAATATGCAGAGATGTTGGTATCCCTACTCAGCCTTGACCTTCTGAAGCACACAATACTTAATCACATAACACCTACAATATCCATGATCATAAGAAATAGTTCTCGGTTTACAAGATAGGATTCTGAGCAAGATATACATTTATCATCTCAGTGTTCAATTTTGATTATTCTTTTGTGAACGTAACGCATTGTTGTTGACAAAATATGGGTAAGTTTACAGTTATGATCTTTTTGATGCCAAATATGTCTCATTTCAAATTTGTAAAGATAGCTTAAAGTAAAGATTCCCAAGAATTGGATCTGTCACAATAAACTTGATAAAATGTGACTAGAATTTGCAACACATGTGGGCATATAGACTTCATTATTTTCCAAAGGAATTGTACACAATATAGAGTAATACAAGATTTTCTGATGCATATGGATTTCCATGTTTTTAGCTTGACACAAGGAGAGCAGATTCATTTTACTTCTCTTGAGTAAAGTCACAAAAAGTGATGAATTATTTATTGAAAGTTCAAATTTGAAAATTATACTGACATTGAAAATAATTATGAAATCTAAATGCATATGGAAACATCTTGTAGAACACTTCATGAAATGCAAAGAATGAAAAACCACAAAGACTCAATTTTCAATTTGTGTATAAAACAAAAATTTCTGTTTATTTATAATCATATTAGTCTCCGCACACATTTCTATGTTGTCATAAAAGCCATGTTTTGTGTGTTGATGTACATGTATACATATAGAAGAGACGGTATATGTTCATATCCACAGCTCTGGGTACCCAGTTATACACACAGGGGAGAAAATACAATATCTTGATCATACCTGCTAGCAGCCACCACTCTCCGGCAGCAGCACGATGCTCGCAGTCCTACTACACCAAAATGCTACCCCACTGTCTGTACATTAAGAAAACCATTCATAGTTTCACTGCTTTCTCATAGAGAACAGTGAAACATAGAAAACCATTTCAGATTATTAAATAACAAGATTTTTTTTTTTTTTTTTTTTTTTTTGCGACATTACACAACAAGAGGATGTTATAAAAAGTTCAGGCCCTTGTGAAATTAGAAATTTTCATTTCCTTACTTTGAACCAAAAATCTGCTATACATAAGATTAGACATTCTAAACAGACAGATACACACACATCGCTGTATATTTGGTGTATTGATGCCCAGGTTATTTAATGCATGAAACACACCAGTGCACAATAATTAGCATCTCATTTGCATATTTATAAGCATGGGTGCATCGTAAAAAGTGATCACCATTTTGTACACAATATTTGACATGAGAATAGAACTAGTGCTGGCGTTGTAAGAGTATGTTACACCACAATCAATCAAACATTAACATATTCACCATCTGCTCTAGTAAACATGTGAAAACCTAGACTTTTTTTCTGTCTTGATTATTAATGGTAAGACTGTTGTTAAAAATACCTCCGTATTGAGTGAGTGAGAATTTATCTGGGGTCAAGAAAATGTGGCAACATTGGAATACAAATAAAAACCAGCAGTTTCCATCTGCGAAATTTGTCACAATGAACGAGACAACACTTATCCTATTTACATAGAGCCTTGCGGATTTGCTCTGAAATAAGTGCACAGTTACATTTCAGATAAACACGAGATATCACCTTAAGTAAAGCATTATGTGAATTTAAACTGATGCATCATTTAATAATCTATACACAAAGTGTTGTGACACACTGTTTTAAATTACTGAATTGTATTAGGCATTTCTTAATCTTTATGACGTGAAATTATGATTTTCTTTTTTTAAAAATGAATTAACAATTCCCTTTGAAGCACCAGAAAAGATTCATGCGAAGTCTGTGTTGACACACATCTCATATTAAATGTTTAATTTGTTGTTTGATTTTAACATTCAATAAACAGTTCTGTGATGAATTTGAGCCCCAATAGCTTTATATCACCAAAATGATTTTAAATATTTGAAAAAACGAAATTGGTGAAACTTGTACCTTTTATTTGTAAAAGCTTTAATGTTCATTTAATTTCCACTAATAAGCATACATATGTATTGGTCACGATGAACGTGTAGCATTTTGAGGTAGCTCGGAATTCCACTTTATAGGTTCGACAAGATTGGTGCAAGACACAGAAATTAAATGTCATTGTTAAGTCTTTGGTATATAACTCAAATGTGTTGATAGCTAACCAATGTCACAGCCTAATTCCAAAATTTCTCATTGATTTTGCATTGATTTTATTGTATCCAAACAGAAATTTTACAAATTGCTAAACCAAAATTCACAATCGATTGATAATTTTTAGATTTGTGAGTTATAGTATAAACTATATGGAGGACTTATTATCAATGTTATGAGAAATTTAATAAGGAAAGAGGGTCAGGGATAGAATAATACTGCCAGCCCTCTATTATTCATAAGTGGATGGAGCAGAAGAGTACAGCAGTTTTTATTCACAATATACCTGGCAACTATATGAGGATGGTGGCTCAGGCCTTTGATTGCATTAAGAAATCCCTTTGTGACCTTCTAATGCATTGACACTCCACGTTACTTAGCTTAAATGCTCCAAAACTCAATTACTGATATATTCTTCTTGCAGGTATGACTAAAATAGAGATGTTAAATATATTTTCTTTGAAAAAGATGATAAATAATTACCTTAGTGGTGATATACTTTGTTTACTGATGTACAAGGTTTGGCCAAGCATTTTATTTTTATACATTCAGAAGGTCATGTCTGTAGGCTTTCTTACTAGTTATTCAGCATTTATCATAATTATGCCCCCATGACAAATGTCTATGCTCAATTACTTGCGTACCTCACTTTGGTCTCTGGGTAGGATAAAATTAAAGACGGTTGTCAAAGACTTGATTATAAGTGACTAGGCTGTTTGGTTAACGATAAATTGTTCCATGTCATGCACGGTAGTTGTGCGACCTAAAAGTGCCTTATAGTTTCTTGGTGCTTCATCAGGAATATAAAATATGATGAAAAGAACTTTTCTACGGTACCAGTTCTAATTTGTATACAGACAGTGGAGCAGCAACTTTATATGATACCTCAACCAGTGTATAGAACCTCCTTATGAATATAGTAAATAGCAGAATGTTTGTTGAGAGTTAATACATATATTATTGATATATATGCATTAGAATTTCTTTAATTTTCATTATGATGATTTCTTTTCGCACCAGGTGGCATAAGAGTGTTGCTTGCTGTGTTTCCTTAACAATACCGATCTTATCTCCTCATTTATACATCTGACATTTTTGACAAACCACTAATATTATACAATAACTTCATATTTTACAGACATTTACACGCACCCCCAGTATTTATGTACCATGTGGCTTATATATGTATATATATATATAATTGATCGGCAATTTTTAACTTGTTTAATTCACTTTTGACCAAGAAAAAAATATTTAAAAATATTTCATTCATTCTTAGCTCAATTACGCAATAAATTTTTAACATTGATATAGCTATTGCGTATTTATGATAATTCTCTAAATTTGCAATTTAAAGTTTTTTTCAGAAAAAATCCCCAGGAAACATTCTCTCTTATATCAACTCAAACACTTTTCCATCTCATGATGTTTTGTTATATAGAAATAAAGGTGTCCATTGTTCACACTGCTGTTAGCCTCCTGGTGGATATTTCTGGAACTAATAATTGCAATTTTTTTATATTGGATGAGCGTTTTTTTTTTATATATAATGACATGATCTGATGTCTCCCTACAACACAGAGAAAAAAGGTAGCAGTTTACAAAAAACAAACCCAGCTAAAAAGAGATTTATCAAAATGATAATGCCGGATATTTTCAGCTGGGTTCATTTGTCTAATTCTACTAAATCACTTTCATTGACACATTCAAAAGCAATAATTTTGTAGTATACACAAATATATATGTATATACGATTGTTTCCCACTCAAATGGGATAAGGTTTTTGACAATAGTGGTGATATACATATATTTCACATGGATTTTTATATTTTTTATATATTTTATCAATATCACCATCTATGGTCATTTTTCACAGAGAGTACTACATATATTTAAAAAGTCACAATTTGAAATATTTATATCTTCATTAGCAATGTTACTTATTATCATCATGTTTGTTTGTTGTCAAGAATTATCAAAGTAATTTGTGTGGACTATATCTACATATAATACTTGTAATACTTTGGTTTGGAAAGAATCAGTTTTTGGAAATGAAGAATTTGGAATGCCATGAAATATACAAGAATGCATACATTTGTATATATGTCTTTTACTTGCAAAGTATAACTAGACTACAAAGCACAATTCATCACTTTGATAATTCCTGACCAAGTGCCCCTTATATCATTGACAAATTGCATTGGCTACTGGAGATTCCAACTGAGCACCCAGCAGTAAAAAATGTGGTTGAGGTAAGGGGCCTCCGTCATATTATAAAGTGTCCCACCCCTTTGTGGTCAGCCAATTTAGGTATTGTTATCACCATGGCAACCATTGTTGCCCCTACTAACATAATGCAATGTCCATGACAGAACCTTCTTATTATGCCCATAATACTTATCTCTCCCTTTTCGCTTTTGTTTGCAAAGCCACAAAGGAAAAGAAAATATCTTTTTTCACATCTTGTAATCATCATAACAGCTATCTTATAGAATGCAAGGGTTGATCGAATGGGAAGATTTTTCTTTACAAACCTTTAGAGATTTTGATCAACCCTTGTACTATCCTTCCTCTCCTGAGTTATAATGTCCAGTGCCATCATCAGGCACATCTGCTCAACTCAGCATGTCCATAACCTCTGTCTAACATTGCACACTCCTTTGCAATGGTCTGCTGTGCCTGAAGTTTCACACTCCATGCAGTGGTGTGTGTGTGCTTTATCCTGGAGGTACATGTATGCATCATGGTGAAGCTGTCCCGCACAGAACAGCTGGACTTTTATAAGTCTTATCAGTTAAGGACTCGACGAACCACTTTTAGGTTCTCGTAATGTTTGTAGTTCTTCGGCAGCATCATATGCATCACTGACTTGCTTTTTTAACTTTCTTATTTGTAGATGAGCGCATTGTCGCACCATTATATCTGCCGAATATTGTCTCTTTTGTATTCTGAATTGTACACATGATCATGTCTCTGGCAAGAATATCTGCCTTGACCGGGATATATGTTACATTATCGTTCTTTATACTCTCATTCTCGTCAATAGTTTGATAATGTACACATGAATACCACAAATATAACTCCTTTTTGTGGATAACCAAGTAATAATGACACATACATGCATTGTATAGCTTGGTTCTATGCACCAAATTCACATGCAACGTAAACATGGTTTTGTTTAGTGTGAAAAACGTAAAGGTCATTGCGATATGTTATGAAGGTCAGTACCTAAAAGTGCAATAAAGAAAAATATCCCCTAGAAGTCTTGCTTGCCCTTCTCAATACTATATAAGATCAGCTGATGTTAATTACATTGTGTTTATTACAAATTTACGATTCTAAGTTTTTGTACATTGCGTCACAAAGGTTAATTTGTGATGCGTTGAAATTATCTTGAGTCACCAGTTGTGAAAATGTCAAATGACATGTTGGCCATTTTGATTCACATGACATTTACTTCCTGTCATATGACAGATGCTGTCATAGGTCACATGGCAAATCAGTCCAGCCACACGACATGACAAAATCGGTCAGTCAACAGGTTGGTGAAGAATGCATTGGGTAAAAATTTGAGATACTTTGGTTTCTTGAGATGGCCAAAATGTCTCGTTAAGACAGATTTCTCATTTGATGGTTAACAGGCACCTGGTTACAGAAGATGTTGAGGTCATACTGCATGGAGCATGCAGAAGACTGTGGCCGTCACCACGGTTACTAGAATAGTAGAGGACAGATGCACACTGCCCAGACTTGCACCGCCTGTCACCCGACCGCTCGCAGGCACTGAAAACACACAAACACACCACATGTAACCATGCTAAATCACAGCAAGAATATATTAGATATCAATCATTAGATATCATAACAATTATTTTTGGTTTATCAAAAGATTCAAATAAATTAATTCATTTGTCCTGCAAAATGAAATTGATTGAGGAGAAAAGATTACAGGTGACGATAAAAGAGCTGCGGACGACAAAAGGTCTGTGTTTCACTTGGTTTCCAATGTTTTTTTAGATCATTTGACTTTTTTTAGCACATGCAAGTGTAAGACAACCTGGTGAAGATATCATGAAAGTGCAGATGCACTTAAAAGGCTTGGAAATGGAACCGTAGCTCTGTTGTCATCAGCTGTAAGTCTAAAGCAAACATATTGGCTTGTTTACCTGTCAGAAATTCCCCCTATTTTTTTTTTAATTTTGATTTGTGATAATCACATATTTGTGATTATCAGTTACAATGTTCATGCAGGTAATGACAACTTACAGAATTCCTACACAGTGCATTCGGTTTATATGTAAATTATTATATTAAATCATTATACTCAGCATTTTGGTTCAATAAAATATTTTCTGTTTCCTTGATTCAATGAAAAGTTATGTTTTTACTCTTTGCAAACTAAAACTTTTTTTTCAAATTGATTTAGAATGTAAAATACCTGTATTTCTATATGTCATATTTGTGTTCTTTTTAAAAAAAGGGGACATTAATATGATACACTGTCACAATATTTGCTACTTTCATGATGGTGAATTTCTAAACCCATGGAGATGATATAGTAAGAGAACTTTGAAACAAAGTTTTGAGGCAGCCATGTTGAATAATGAATCATGGGACTTGGAAGTGCTGCCACCTGGATGTCCAATTTAATTAGCATGGTGAGAAAGCGATGAGGGTTGTGTTGCCACTAGGGGAAACAGCTTTCACGAGATATCAAATTCAGCACTTGTCTAAAAAAAAATCTACGATGGTAAAAAAACCAAACAATGCAGTGTAGCATTTACCAAAAGATTTCAGTTGAGTGCATGTAAGTTGTCAATAAAAAAGAGTAAAATAACACTTGTGTGGTTATATAAAGGAGCAAGAAGTGTACGATTAGAACAGAGAGAAAGGTAAAGGGAGGGAGGTGGGTGTAGACGAGCTTGATGGATAGCACCAGATCACAGACTTGGTAGCCCGTAATGACAGCAAGCCTGTCATACGCCCCTGTTGTCTTGTAGTGCACGACTCATGGCAGTAAGCAATTAGTGCACAATGTTTGGACATTCAATGTTCTCGTTTGATCATTCAGCAATCTTGATTGTGTGCTGTCATGATTTTTATTTGCATCTGTAATGAGGCAAGTCACATATGCGTAAAGGTGATTCATTTCACAGTGAAAATGATAAAGGTTTTATTCTACAGTAGGTTTCAGGAGAGTTCAGTTTTCCGTGAAATATTACAAGAATTATAAGATGTAGGTTTCAGGGGAGTTTCAAGGGAGTTCAGTTTTCCATGAAATATTACAAGAATTATACATTTTATATTGTTCTAAAAAAAGATTGTTTTAAAAAATACTCCTGAATCATAATGTATACTGCATTTATTATATACTTTCTATTCCTTTAAGAATCTTATCTTCTCTGACAGCAGAAAATATCAAATATCATAAAAAAACATCCAAGTTATTCACCTATCATGTAAACAGGAAAAGGTCAACATTGTTAAAACTCTCGAGACTTCCAAATGTTCAAAACTTGTCTTTAAAAGACAGAATGGTGGAAACCACACAGACCATATATTTCAAATATCATATGATACTCAGAAATGACAAATACTTCAAAACAAAAAGTTTGAATCAACTGAGGTTGGATTTAGCTGTGGTTGGATGTACTGTTATTCTCATTATTTTATTGCCTTTTAAAATAAACTTTGGTTTTATTAACTTTTCACAAATGATCTCGAAATGATTTAAAGGGTGTCTGCCTATCTACAATGGCTTTATGACAACTCATTTTTTAACATAAAGTTTTCTAGAGGAAACTATTCCTTGTACAGGATCACCTCAGAGATAAATTCTCTGATTGATTGTATCACAACTGATATACTTCAGAAATAATGCAACATTTAAAAAGATGATATGAGTTGTTTGCAAAAATAATATTCTAGACAATTATTTAGCTGGAAAGATTGAAACGAAAACTAGACATTTTCAATACTTGAATAAAAGCTTTTAATTCTTTTCCAATAATAAATTTTCTTTCATTTATGCATTTAAGGACTTACACCTGTCAAGGTCATTACATTGTCAAGGCTATTACTAAGCACGACATATAACTAATTATTTTATATCATAGCGATGTAAAAGGAGGGAATTTGTATGTATAGAGGCCTAATTTCTGAACCAGGTGGCCAGAGATTTGCCGCACTTGGGGACAAAAGTCATGCACCGATGTTACAACCTCACCATATTGTTGAATATAATTGGCTGAAGCTTGGGCCAGGAAAGATACCCGACTTGGTGACTCCGGCCTTGTTTGTTGCTATGACGACTCAGGTAGATCACCAAATAACACAAGACTCTATGCTCTTAATCTGCGGGTCTTTTTTCTCGCTATTATTTGAACAGGGAATCTGAATCAAGAATAGCGCCAGGTTGTTTGCGCATGCATAGTGTCGATCGAGAGGCCTTGAACACTGAATGCATCGCACCACACGAACTTGAAGACGGACAGGATGTCAGCATGTAAAACTCCGATTTGATTTTTGGCTTGTGACTAATGAAAATTTGCTTTGATTTGGACATTTGGCATTTAACGAAGCTAGGCATGGAAATGACAGGAAGTGTGTGCGATTGCTCCCTCCGATCGGAGCTCAGCCCGCTCGTCTTGTTGTCTGCCTTTGTTAGTACTCTAATGTAGCCCAACATAAGGATATTGACTTACGATTAGCACAACTACATAATGAGCTTCCTTTCAGTATTTATATTTGTAAATTTATCCAGTCAGCTTCATTACTCTTCTCTCGTCTTGATATGATATTTTGCATAATAAAAACATCTGTAATCATTTTTTCATTTCTTTTTTGAATTTGTAAAACAAGTCTTAAACTGTAAAGATGAACATGGATTTCTGTTCCATCCAAAAATGAACTAGTTCAGCTTGAGGGTCAAATACACTTCAAGGTCGAAATAGTTGGAAAAAAGGTAATTCAATAGCAGACAGTGAAAATGTTATGAAATTTGAATCTGAGTTCAAGGTCAAAATTGAGCTTTCAATTGAATTTACATTTCTAGAAATGAACCAATTTTAAAGGAAGAAAGATAATAAAAAAAAGAATATGATGTGAAGGTTGTGTTTAGATGTAATCATATCTGTACAGCTATACTGAGAAAATGAGCAGGAAATTTGGTGAAATAAGTCGTTCGTGCTGGCACGGAACAGGAACAGCGACAAAGCGGTCAGTCACGACCTCGCTGAACTGCCCCTAAACACACACAACCAGTAGCGATTGTCTCAACAATGAAAAAGAGGCTGCGGCCATCGCGGGGAGGTCCATGAAGCATAATGAGGCGAGTCCACAAAGACGGAGAAGATTGGGAAGGGACATGGCCGACACAATAACACGGGTCTGCTTGATGAATGCGAGCACATGGGGGATAATGCCGAGAACTCACCGTGACATCACCACACTCCTTACCTCAATCCCAGTTGCTTGGCTCATATATTTCTTACCTGTTGATAAATGACTGAGCGCAATACGTTTCTCGTCCATTTTTTTCTCTGAATGAAATACTGTTTGGAAACAACTGGACAAAACGTGTTTGATACCTATTTAAGCATGACTTTGACAAACTAACCATCCTTTTTGCCATTAGCGTTGTTGTGCTTATTGTTGTGCTTTCTGTTGTGCTTGCCTGTAGGGCGTGGCCTGTAAGTATATGCAGGGGCAGAGGTCCAGCCTGGGCCCACGTACACCACTGGAGGCGTCGGCATCGTCGTCTTCAACTGCGGCTCAATCACTGCTGTAATACAAAAAACACAAACAAATCACATTAAGAAACAAATGGTTGATTGAGCAGTGTAATTATGTTTGATGATACAATGTCTTATTTCACATTGACATCATCTGCATAAGTTAGGTGACAACTTGTATCATAAAATGGTGTTCATGTCTCAGCACATGACTGTTTATATGTTTATTATTAATTTCATTATCTTCATCTCCAAATATTCTTGCTTTTGAGTTCTGTATGGCACATCATGGTTCATTTAGGATTGTCCTTGGCAGAATGATATCCCCTGTAAAACTTCAAATGAGCAATTTCAGGAAGATGGCTTTGATGATATATTCTAAAATATTGTAAAATAAATAGCTGGTTTCCTTGATTGAAAGATTTGTTTTGCATGAAAAAGAAATACAAAGTTGCTCAAGATTTAATAGTACAATCAATAATTATTGCTGCTTAACAGGACATTCTTTCAGTTAGACATAAAAGGAATTTAGTCCCAAGAAACATTCTCTTTCTAATCATCAGTTCTCATTCAAATTTCCTTTGGAAGATGTCATAACGTTGGGATAGAAATATTACTTTTTCATCTCTTATCAAAGTAGAGATATGAATTATTTGTCAGCCCCTGCAAAAAAACATCTGCCATCTAATCTCAAATCAGCTGTTCCATTTTTCTCTGCGTCTTGGAGAGTCAGCACAGCCAAGAGCAGCGAGGAAACCCGCACATTTGTCAACAGGCTGCGACAGAATGGCCTTAAAACAGGTCTATAATATATTGATGGTCCTCTCACTATCATTGCAGTCTGCAGATTTATTTGGTTGATGTGGAATTAATATGGTCTTTGTGTAAATTGTGTTAGCGGCATTCTGTAGGAGATGGACCAAGATATCTGAGTAGTAATCCTACCCCCAGTATGGGCATCTCAGATATTATCAGCGACCGTATCCCAGCCAGCATATATGTGCACCTATCCCAGCCAGCATACATGTGCACCTATCCCAGCCAGCATATATGTGCACCTATCCCAGCCAGCATATATGTGCACCTATCCCAGCCAGCATATATGTGCACCTATCCCAGCCAGCATATATGTGCACCTATCAGAATATCTGAGTAGTAATCCTACCCCAGTATGGGCATCTCAATTATTATCAGCAACCGTATCCCAGCCAGCATATATGTGCACCTATCCCAGCCAGCATATATGTGCACCAATATATATATATATATATATATATATATATATATATATATATATATATATATATATATATGGCTTGTGCCTTTCTCGCTGGTAGTGCTACACAAGGTCAAAGGCCTGTTTTCATTGAATTATTCACAACAATTATCAAAATAGTATTGGATAGTTTTAAATCCTCTAGACTGACAACTGGCAGAAGAGATCACCCAGAAGGCAGTGTCAGAGAGTATTTGATGTGCATGTTCATTTGTTACAAAGCATTGGGTGTGTATGTTGAACTACCTTCACCTTTGTAAGAAAGCATTGGATGTGAATGGTTGCATTTACTCTCTTATTAGTAAGAAATCATTGAATGTGTATGTTGTAAGAAAGCATTGGATGTCTGTATTGAATCTTTCATTGCAGGTTTATTTGGTGAACTTATGTTTAACCTGTATCAAGGTGATTCTTGTATTCAGGGTGAATATTGAATTGAATTCTTCCGGGAAAACTGATTATTTGTTCATTGTATTTCAACTCCAGTATGTACCTCACCTGGGACCCATCTGACATGCGTTAACGTAAAATCATCAAAAAGAAAAGAAAACAAAAGCTTGCTTCATATCATAAAAACTTTATCATGCAAAGTACAGTTTATAGATGGGAATACTGGAGGCAAGTTTGCAATGTTCGCTTCCTCTTGGGGCACACATTGAAATGTTGATCCAGATAGAGTTTCTAAGTTTAGGGTAGATATAAATGCCTGCTTCATGTGGTGATGCATGCATATGGCAGAGTGGCTTAACCCTTGTAAGAACTGTACACAAATGATAGATATACTATCCTCATATTGTCTTTCCATTTATTCTATTGCCTCGCAGTTTAGATGGTTGCCATGGAGATTGCATGTCCAGGACAGCCACTATAGACACAACAATAACGCCATCTCTCTCCAACAAATATGAAGATGGGATTTAGAGAGATAGAACCTGTGTTGTAGCAGGGATCAGGGTAAAATGAATGTGATTTGAAGAGATGCAATAAGTTTACTTTGTTGTGTGGGGCCCTACTAGAATAACATTGATAGAAGTTGCAGTGGCCTGTTACAAGTCTGCCCTTAACTATGTATTGTGACAATTTACAAACGTGGTAAAATGCTAGAATAGAATATTCCACTATTCTAGCAATATTTCTGAAATGTATGGCGGCTGAGTCACATTACATGGATTAATTTACAAGGTTTATATTGAGGAAAATGAGTGGTGTGTCCCAACACAATATCCTTCTCAGAATACGGGTATGGATTTCTTTTTGTGCATTCATGTCTGCCTGGTGTTGAATTTTAGGTTCTATACAGAGTAATCTCACATATTTGAATTTCATGGGCATTTTTTTTAGCACATTATGATGTTATGATTTATTAAGAAGTCGGATTATGTTGATGGTGCTCGGCACCAGTTATTACACAGCAGAGGGCTCTGTATGTCACCGAGACATGGCCATTGTCTGGCTGACCAATGGTCGAGTCAGGACCTCCGTCATAAACCTGGCTGGGGCTGTGATTTAAAGACCAACCCAACACAATCTGAAAGCTGAGCAAATCCTCCATCAGCACAGTATATGGGGACAATACCTGGCTGCAGTATTCCTTCAAATATAACCCCACCCTTACCTTTCAGTTCAGTTGATATTTTAAAAAGCCAATGCAATAATAATACTATCCATAGGGAATTTTTTTTTTTGGATTTGATAAAATATTATACACTTGAATATTCATGAAATTTGTAGAATAAAGACAATTTTAACCTTGATCTGGAACTACAACATAATCTTGAAGGATGACATGTGATTCTGAATATATTCACCAAATATGGAATTTTTACATAAATTAGAAAATAAAATGATTATGTTCAGTCATGAAACCTTTAATTATTTCAGAACAGGTTTAGCTGGAGTGGGAGTATATTCAGGAAATTATGGTATTAGAAATTATGAATGTGTGGAGCGGATGGCGTGGCGGTCGGAAATAGAGTTGCCATTGTGAGGGCTCGAGATAAATGGGGATTATGTGCGGGTATGAAAACTACCTCTCCCACCTGATCACACCAACTTACCCTGCCATTCTTCCCCGTCATTCAGCCGCCATGTCTACATCTTCACGTCATTATATTGCATTGTGCCTTGGTCTGCCCGCGATGGCGAGGAACACTATGATATAGATTACTTGAGCGCTGTTTTGTTTGGGGGACGCGGTATGCAGAATGAGCTCGCGAAGGCACCAAATGAGTGTTTGATTCCCCCTTACCGGCACCTGCTTCTGCTTAAAATTCACGGCAAGTAAAAGAGACAAATTCATGTGATCCGCAGTTAGCAGTAAACAATGAAACCACTCATATCTCATAGTACCTTGGCTTAGAAATGTGTCGGGAAAGAGACACAGGGATATTGCCAGCACAGATTTATCAGGCCTCTGAGTTTATCTGCATAAAAAACATTGACACCGTGAAGCAGAGGAGGAGGTGTTAAAGGTGCAAATGCAAGCTTAGTAATGCCGTAGCCAAATTTAACAACATCATGAGAAATGATCTTTAGGAAATTGTCAATAATTGAGTGATTTCTGTTGTTTTACTTTTCTGATTTATCATCTGCACACAGGTACTGATTCGGGTGTATTGCTGTCTTGATATGTATTTCAAAACTGAAAATGGAACGAAATAAGCAGTAGTTTTGATAGGGTGATTAGTAGCAGATAGAATTTGCCATTTTTATATTCCTGGTTCTGAGCATGTTTCATGATTTTTATTGCGTTTTATATTTCTCTGAACATGCTCCTCAACTAATTGTTTATTGTTGCTCTGAGCATGACCAGCTATCTTTAGTATTTCATAAAATTATATGTTGTTCAATCATCTACAATACAAACTAGTATCCTGAATAACTTGTTTATTATTAATTGGTGCTTTAAGCATGATCAGTAGTCTTTAGTATTTCATAGAATTATTTATATTTTGTGTGCTTGGTGTTCGGCAATCTACAATATATAATAGTTTACTGAATAACTTCAGTATTTCATAGAATTATTTGTCTTTTTCTGTGCTTGTTGTTCAGCAATCTACAATACTTAACAGTTTCCTGAATACGGCCTTGAGCACGCCGAGCAGTTATATGGAAGAAATGTTTTAATAGGTAGATTTTGTTTGTTTGTTTGTTTGTTTGTTTGGGGTTTTATTCCAGTCATTTCGTGATGAGACCTACTTGTAGCAGATATAGTGCTGCCTCACTGAATTGTCATGTCGCAGGTCCTTGACATGACAACCCGCCCGGTCACAGATTTACAAGGACAACGGGTTAACCCTTTTGGCACAGGCCTCAGCTCATATGTGAAATTGAGTCATGAGTTCAATCTTGGCATGGCCGGGGATCGAACCCACGACCTTTGGATCACCACAGAGGAACTGGTGCTAATAAGCTGGCGCTCCAACCAACTGTGCCACGGCCCAGGGCCTTAATAGGTAGAACAATTATATCGAGACAATTAAAAGCCTGCTCAAGTGCAACACTGGTTCGTTTTATTAAAAAGACTATTGCTTAAATAAGTAATAAGTGTGTACACACTGTATCGTTCAGTGATACTGAGAGAGAAATCTTCAGCTGCTGCACTTAATTAAAGTTGAGCATTATCAATAGTGAAAATGTGCAACATAATCAGAATTATAGTCCATATTTTTATCAAGCATTTTCTTGGAGTTTTCATTCTTCTAATAATGTTGAGCACACCTTTGTTTCAAGTATTATTTTATGTTGAACACGACCCATCATTTTTTTTCTGTAATGTCTGTGAAAGGTTATATGTAAAGTTCAGATATCATTCTCTTGATCATATTATTGTCAGACATATAGTCCAATATCATGTTCAAAAATGAATTTAAGAATAGATCTGCTACGTCCAATATCCGTTATTTTGAAAATATGAACATCATATTTACGTTTTACCGTAAATACTCGAGTGTAAGACTGTTAAAGCGATCCGCTATGTCCGATATTCGTTATTTCGAAAATAAGAATGTTCGTAATCAAAACTTGTAGTGCCGTAATTTTTGGGCGTAAATCCTCGTCCACAGGTTGCTCTCGTGTATAAGACGACCCCCAAACATTAACTAAGGGTTTTGTACAAAAAGCTCGTCTTATACACGAATAAATACGGTATATGTTTTATTACTAGCATATGGTAATCATGTCAACATTATCATGGTGGTTATTTTCACCTTATTGCTTATGCCTTTGTTTGTTTGTATCATAGATTTTTTTACATCAATTTCAACATAATTGTAGTTATATCAAGACAAGACCTACTTGTACCAGATATAGTGCTGCCTCACTGAAATGCCTCATTGCAGGTTCTTGACATGACAGCGCACCCAGTCACAGATTTACAAGGACAAAGGGTTAATCCGCAACTCATATGAGAAATTGCAATATGATTTCAATGCCAGCATGAGCTGAGATCTGTGCCTAAAGGGTTAACCTGTTGTCCTCGTCCTGCAATATGACAATTTAGTGAGGCAGCACTATATATGCTGCAAGTAAGTCTCATCATCAATGTTAGCGTGGCCTGAAAACAAACCCCTGACCTTTGAATCATCACAGAAGAACTGGTTTTAATAAGCTTGTGCTCAAACCAAATGTACCAAGATCTGTGACCAAGTGCTGTCTTGCTGAAGTGTGTGGACTGTCTCATTTAGCAGTCATGTTTGTTAATATTGTTCTTTACATTGGTCTGTTTGCATGCATTTATATGTGTCCCTTTACACACGACAGGTGTATAAACAGTGAATCATAAAAAGATTATAAGTAGTTTCCACATTCAAGTTACTATCATTTGCAATATTTTCATATCACCCTCTGCAGTGATGCTGCATTCAACATGTTGACGATTTATCATCTTGGCTTGCATAAGAAATGAGTAATTTCATTTGGTAATCTTCAAAATGCCCCAGCTTTCTGAGTTATTCAGTGCTACGTGGTATGGAATGCATTTTAAATTCCAACATGATATTATTTTACGAACAGAAATTAACGGTCAGTTTGAACATGGAATTTGTAAGCCTGTGACTAGGTATTTTGAGGAGTTAAAATCATTAACATATGCATAATGATGGATCATGACATTGACATTAATTAATCATTGCGGAGATGAGTGAATCGTTGTTGTATGATGGGTGGGGAACTTGAGAGCTTTATGCTCCTGAACCACGTACCATGTGATCTGCTAAAGATACACCTTCCCTTGTAAACAAGGATGGCTGTAAACACACCTCAAGGGCCTGGCGCTTATAATTAACCGTTTACTATTTATCCTTATCACATTAGAGGCATGTGCAACAGTATCGTGAAGGGAGGGGTGCAATAAATGGCGAGTTATTGTCTGTACTGGCTTGTGAACTGAGATGTGATGTATGGTGCCAGCCTCTGATAGACTTTCCTCCTTTAATGAATCAGATCCCAGGAGGAAGAGAATTATGGCAAAGTGTCCCTTCAAGGCCTTGAAATGAGATTTCATTTAAATAAGACTCATTTATCGTTCAGGCTTTTAATGAAAGTGATATATTTAAAGCCCAGTTTTCCTCTTTCTCTCTGACAATCCCTAAATCTTATGAATAATTCTATTATAATATATGTCATGTTGTGTCCCACTCATCAGTTGTTTTGTTTTCACAAAGCTGGATGCGTGAAATTGAGTTATTGAGTTGAATATTCATCATCAGTTATCTCAGATTCTCAGCATCTTCTCTGCATCTCAGCAT
Source organism: Amphiduros pacificus (assembly GCA_949316495.1). Classification (NCBI taxonomy): domain Eukaryota; kingdom Metazoa; phylum Annelida; class Polychaeta; order Phyllodocida; family Hesionidae; genus Amphiduros; species Amphiduros pacificus. The sequence continues at coordinate 9,480,445 of OX439010.1, forward strand.
TGTTTATTTGTTTCTTTTGAGTTGAAACAAGCACAAATACGAAGCATAAAAATATGTAAATATCCTTTTGAAAATAATCCCTGTGCACTTAAGTGCTGTATAATCACATAGAACCTGTTGGACTTAATTGTTCATATGAAAAAAAGTGTTCAGCCTAAGAGTCCATACATATATCATAGATTTTTTTTCACATCAATGGTCTGTAAAACATCACAATATATATATATATATATATATTTATATAGGGATGCATTTCAATCTTTGATAGCTTGGAACATTAATGACATTCTGAGCAGAATTTTATAATATTTATGACATTCTGAGCAGAATTTTATAATATTTTACCTTTAGATTTATGTAAGACAAGATGGCTTACCATATAACCATGATGTTTCTTCGTCCTTGCCGTGAGCGTTGGCGGCTACGCACTTGTATTCTCCATAGTCTATATCGTCTATTCCATGTATTCTTAGACTTAACGTTATTGTATGTTCGCCTTCATCATAGGCGTCTATTCGATATTTTATTGAACTTGTGATTCGGCGGCCATCTTTTTCCCAGTAGTTTATGGCAAGGGGAAAAGCTGTTATGCGACATTCCAAAATGGTTTCCTTGCCCCTTTCCTGCCCTATCCGACTGTTTGTCATCTGGATCTCAGGAGGAACTGAAATGGGAAAAGAGAGGACCAATTTTATTTCATAGAGAAGCAAATTTTGTACATGTGATATGGTCGGACAGTCTCTTTTCATGATTATACTCCATTCATTTTTTTTAATTGAAAGTGTGAAAGTATAACAAATGACCTTCAAATGATGAAATAGAGACAAATATATGAAATTCAAAGGAAGGAATACAGGATTTACTGAGATTACTATTCATCAAAGGATTAAATATTAAAATATCTATCATTCAAACTTTGAACTAATGGATTCTTTGCCATTTCTATTTAAATCTGATTCACTTCCATCTTCACCAAGTTCAGACATACAGGTATTTTGCAAAATGTTTCATAGAAATATTATCAATTTATTTAGAATTTGCACATTTATGAGGATGTGACATGTGGCAAGTTACTTCAGTATTTCCAGAAATGAAATTAGATGATCAAATAGGTGAAGGTATTAGTCTTAGCTTGGTAAGAGTTTTATATACCAGAGATTGCGACATGACATTAGAGATACTAGGAGAAGGTGTCAGTCTTACTTTGCATGACGTACCATGCAAGTATTATCTGGGTATTCTTTGAGCAAAATTCCAAACTCATATAGAATTATATTCATTTCATAGAACATTTCAAACCCAAGGTCATGATGATTTAGTTGACATTGCTGAAATATAAAACCAAGATTGCTTTTTCAAGAAAATGCAGAGATTGCAACTAAATCCAACCCCTTGAAGCATTGTAGGTCCAATGTTATTTCCTGGGTCAACTTATGATTGCTGACAGTGTAGCCATAACTTGTTGACAAAGCTGACACTAGGTGGCACTGACCCTAGCAACGACCTCAATGTGACCTGTCATGTGACACTTCCCGGTAATACGGCAGGGTGTGTCACATTGAGGCTCATTCATCAGGTGGCGCTGACGGGTAACAGCTCAGTGTGAGTGTATCCATCAAACTTAAATGACCTCCTCTTCTCAGACTGACCCCACTTCTCACACACTCTCATATAAAACAAACTGACATCAAGGGTGCACGGCAAGAAGAAGCCACAAAAATATTGAGGATCATGATCCACTTTTATGCCTTGCCCTTCTTTTTGTGGAGGATTAATACAAAATGAGCAGAGGGTCAGGTAGGCAAGTGGCCAGCGTAGGAATCTGCAGGTGGCATGCTGTGATTGGCTGATGGTCCATAATGACACAGGGAGGATATTAAGAGGAAGTCTCTCACACCACCTCGCTCCCCACGGCCTCCCAACTGCCCAACTAACTACAGTAATAAATTCTCCCTGAATCTTGTTTGCTTAGAAGTCTTGGACAAGAAAATGAATGCCGCTGTTGGTTGGATAATGAAAATGTAGGTGTAATCTGATTTGTTGAGGTATAAGGCTACTTGTGGGTCCCCTGAGTATTTTGCTCAGCCATGTAGCTGTAAATGAGACGACGAAGGGCTGTGTTGTCTTGACAACTCCAAGCTTTCTTGTCTGACTCACGAATCAACACCTCGCCGACAAAGATCAAGCCTCATCTGCCTCACCATTATCCTCAATTTTGGTGAGAATAATTCCCGCCATTACGGAACTAATGGGTTAACACCAGCACCATCGTTGGCGGGATGCGACACGGGATGCTAACACTCCACAGCACCAAATGAGAGAAATCAGGACATCAATATAAGCACAGCGCTAACAAACCTTCTGTAATGAGGCATCATGGGACAAGATTGAGACATTCATGCTACACTGTCACATGTCTTACCTCTCCTCTCACGCTCCAAAAATAGTCATCAAGAGGTCATTAAAGAAGGAATCCTTTATCATCAATATGGGTCATATATTTTATGCGCATAAATTTACATGATTATTTCCATCCAAAAAAATATTTAAAAAGAATAAAAATCCAACAGGTCATTGATACAATTTAGATGATAAAAAAAATTCTGATGTGCCTGAATATTTTTCACTGCACTTCAAGATGAGTTTGTAAATGGGATATTCAGCATCCATATAGTACTACATACTTAGAGAAAAAGGCGAGGATCCTAAGAATAGTCTGCGACAACGATCGCAGTCCCTACCAACTACATACTTATCTTTGGAGAAGAATTAATGTGAAACCGGACAACGTGAGAAGTGAAGCAAGCCGGAGCAGAAGGACATGAGGACATATTGGCTGAGCCTCAACACTCCAACTTTCCCAGCAAGTTGATATTGAGATAAAAAGCATCTGACAGTAGGACTTTCAGATAGAAAGTTAACTTAAACACAGACTCTGTCTCTTTTACTGTTTTTGTGCCTATATTTAGAATGGAATAGTTCAGGAGGCAAATCTCTGTGAAGTGACTCAAGAGAGCTTGAGACATTTGCTTAAATGAATATAAAATGACTCTAATTTGGAGGTTATTTTGACAAGTATTTTTCATTCCAGAGTTTTCTTAACAATTTTAAATGTTGTCCCCTTTCCCTAATTATCAAGAAATAGCATCCTAGAAAGGCTGCAGTATTGATAATTGTGAAAATTGTGAAAAAGTATTTGAGAGGGAAGAGAATCTTTGGAGAAAGAAGAGATACTTACATTCCACTGTGACTCTCATCTGTCTGCTAACAGCTGGAGGAACACCGTTGTCTGCCACACATTCATAAATATCATCACAATATCGGGAAACATTCGATATAATGATCATCTCTCCTTTGTTATCTTGAACCACTGAAAATCACACAAAATCAGCCATCTTGGGTTAGAGAAAGTTAACTGTTTTGTGATTGGTGTTCAGGGCACATGGGATGTAACGGATATTGCCATTGGACAGAATTGGTCATGTGATAGCATTGACACTGTGATGTTGTGCAGTATGTAAGAGAAGAGAAATAAAGCTTTGTGAAGAGAGATAGAGAGAGATATAGTGTCTTTTCCTTTGCTCTTTTTTGTGAAATTATCTGCCATACACAGATAAAGGTTTACAAAAATAAAGATTTAGCGTGATTTCAAATGTGTTGCATTTTGTGTTGCCTGTAAGCTGTCTTTGGAAAGAAAAGACAATCGTGAAAATCTAGCTCCAACAGAATATATTAACACCATGAAAACATTTGGGGGAAAATATTCAAATATTTATTCACTTTCAACTCATCGGTTTTAATTATTTTGGTCCAGGTTTAATATTGTGAATTTTTACATCTGATTTACTTTTTAACCTTTTGAATGTCAGGGGTTAAGTCTGTTTTTGGAGTGTATATTTCACTCATATTTGACATTCAAAGGGTTAGGTTTTACATCGAGTTAAATATTTATCTGGCATTAATCTGTACATTTCATGTTTTAGCAGTTTTTGTATAATATTCATATAAAAAATCAAGGAAGCATATTGCACTTGTTGACAACTTATTATGATAGAGTCTATATATATAGAGTCTATATATAAAATATATAGAATATTATAGGTTATGCTTATCAAAAAATTTAAAACTTGAAACAAAAAATTATATTGATATTCCAAGTTTTTAAAGACTTATTCTTTATATTTCAAAAAGTGCAAATGACTGATTAATAGTTATTAATACTTACCAAATTAAACTAAATTTTGATACTTTTTTAAATCAAAACTTCTTTTATTGCTTTACTCTTATAGATAATTAATATTTTTCAACTTGTTTAATTATCAGTTACATGCATTAATACTCTAATTGGGCAAAATATATATTTAAAAAAATAAACAAAATTTTCACAAAATTCCATCCAATTACACAGCATAGAATTCAAATAATATAATTTGGGGTTATATGTTTTGGCCTCTTGGGTTGTAAGACCAATAAGTCTATAGAGGATTTATCGTCTATTTTTTGTTTATCATGCATTTTATATGATTTGAGTCTGTGCAAGGGTGTGTGAGGAATATATTAAGATTAAAGCTATGAGCAGCGTGGCGTTTTGATTACTATATAAAAGCTTGCGGAGCGGTAAGCTTAGCTTGATTTGCTTGGTCAGAATAAGTTTCACGCGCCACTTTAAGCTTTCTGTGCGCATTCAGCACTGCTTCGGCACACATCAGGAAATTAATATAACAGCTAAAAAATATAATTGAATGGGGAGCGGGAGGGGTCCAGTAAAATTCAAAACCAAAATATGAACTGAAAATGGTCAGTATTGGATTCATACCGTCCACTGAAAATTAACAGAAAACATCTCATTTAGTTTGATGCCATACATCATAAGACAAGTGTAGAAAGAGAAAGCTTCACCCTAATGTGGTTGAGAGCATAAAGAAAAAGTACCAATTGCTGAAAAATAAAAATTGCAATTTTAGGTTGAGATCGTATCGTCGAGCAGGGAATCAGTATCTTAAGTGTCTTTCAATCTTTATGAAGAATGTTATTGAATTTAGTGGGAAATCACACAGCATCATGTCCCATTTTAAGTTTTGAACCTGTCTGTAACCTAATTACCATGAGATATAAATCTATAGAAAATACAGGATGTTGAATATTTTTTTTTTTTTTTTTTAATGTTAAGAATCCTGTTATTGACATTGCTGTCGACTGCACTTTCTATAGATTTTGTCATCAAATGGTGGAATAAGGCATGTTTCAAATCAGTGAACGATGGAACATGATTGGTGAGATTTCAATGTTAAGGAATGTACCCATGACATAAAGACATACACTTTATACATCACAAAAATGCTTAAAGTTTACTGGATCTAAACATTCCTCAAGACACTGTCAGAGAAAATTTGCACATGTCATGCTGGCCAAAATTGGATGTATACTCTTGTTATGAACGCAAATTTATCATCATCCAAAATTAATGTCATTTTAAACACATTCCAAACTTAACTGTACACAGATTGATAATTGTAAGTTTAAATTGTAATAACATTTGATTATTACAATTAAACTACAATTTAAGCACACATATTTATTTGAAAATCTATTTATATTTTCCTATTCTTCTCCCTTTTCTTTATAAAAATATTCTTGAGATCTGAATGTGTTACACTGAAGAAAAAAAATAAATAATAATAATTTGGTAATGATATGTGATCTATTGTTGCAAAATCTGCATTAAGATTTTAAATCTGATTATTGATATGCTCTGTTAACTCAAACACACGTGATGTAAACTAATTTTAAAGGTATTTGGTTAAAATTTAAAAAATAATAATGAAATAAATTTCCCTGGTTGCATTTTGTTTTAAAGTGATGTAAAACCTAATATTCAATGTGACAAAGATGTAGGTTTTGGAAATTAGAAGTTTGATGTAAGACAAACAAAAGATAATGTCTAGAATATGCAGAAGCTGTGCATCTCCAAAGCCAAGTATTTGCATTTGTTAGTGGGTTTGTGGTTATATATATATGGAATATATAGATAAATATATATAATTTCTGCACTTGAAGCGTCTACCATGCGCACACTATTTTCATTCTCGGCAGAATCTTTGGTCACTCACTTGGGAACATTGAGTCAAATGCTTTAATCTCAGCCAAAAAAAGAGCTTTTCAAATGCTTTATTTTAATCCAGAATTATTTGCTTTTAGTTTTGGATTTAAAAATTAGAAAATGGATCATTGTGATCAGTATAATGTATGCGTTAATGTTTATTTTTTTCTGAATATTTTTCTTTCAGGCTTCCGATAAAATTTCCTCAGTATTTTGAGAACAATTTTCATATAAAAGATAAATATCAAAATGTTGATTTTACATATATTTAATCATTCAATCAAATTAAGTTATGTTAGAAGATAATATGGCATACTTTTCAAGGTTTGGTTTTAATCATTCTTTAAATAGAATAAATTATTTTTTTTAGCACAGTTGACTTTGTCCCAAGAGTTTAACCCCAACGTGACCCAGTCACAGGGAGTAGCGAGGGAGCATTTGTTATTTCATGGGTCCATTTGTGGAATTTTTAATTGTTTTGAATTCTACCTGATCCCTGTCTATATTAATATATTTTACCAGTGGTTAAAAGTCTATATATACAGATAGATATTAAGATTGTTAGGTTGTTTTTTGTTTTTTTTCTTATACTACATACTACAGCAGATATGTTATTGGCGAGCAGTCATTTACAATGGAGAAAAATTTCTGTAAATTGATAGCTGCATTTAATGTCCAAGAAAGTACTTTACCTTACATTGATTGATCGAGAATCAAGTTTGAGATCTTAGAAGAAAAATGTATTTGAACAAAGAGACAAAAGACAGATTGTACAATAGAAATACGTAAAACCGGCCAGGTAAAATCATGTTTCTAAGTGAGAACGTTCGGCAAGTTCAGGCCAGGGTCACTTAATCTGAGCTAAACACGTAAAAATAGTTGCCTATGAATATTTGCAAATCTAGTATTCAAACCTAAAACATGAATTTTTAAAGCCTTTTCTAACTGTTAGCAAAATAATTGAACAAAATTGTGAGAGTATGGAATACCATAAGATATGACTTGTCACAACAATTAGGACACTCTAACTTGGAATTTATTTTTACTAGATCCACATTTGCAGAGTTCTAACATTTACTGTGATAACATAATGCCAAGTTTTGCGATCAAATCCTTCCAGCAAATTATGATAAACTAAAGAAAGGTTAAAATGTAAGGCTAATTGTATCCTACTGTAGATTTTACTACTGCAGTGTTCTGTTGTGGGTGCACCAAATAATTAAACACAGTGCTATCCAAATAGAAGACGAGCAAGATAAACTCCCTGGCGACTCAAAATGTTGTGTTATCTATGTATTTGGCAAAATGTGAGGTCTATTCTCGGCCTATGTTAGGTGCGTTCAGTAAACAACACTGTCTCATTTCTAAAACTTTCAAATTCTGATAGGATTTGATTTGACATAATCTCACTTTGATTTTATTCGTCATTTTTGTCCAGGAAATGTCTGACCCATTCAGCAACAGATGCCATATTTTTATACAAGATAAAAAAAGACAATTTCAGTTTGTTCAAGCTCAAGACACACTGATGGTTATTTAAGACACTTAAAGCCATACTTCCACTAATAAAATGTCACTAAAATGAAAAAAAAAATAGTTGGCATCAAAACACAATTTTTACTCAAAAATCATTAAAATTGTGTCACTGATGTTTTAAAAAATATTATTGCACCATTTATGAAGTGAAATTGACAAAAATAAACAAAAACCATATTAACAATCACGGATGTAAACTTTCCATGCTACATAAGTGACGCTGGCCTGAATTGCAAAGTGCTCTCTCATTGGATGAAAGAATGCTGTAAACTGGGCAGGGAACCAATAGGAACCAAGGTTTCATGTTGGTCAAGGTGTACTCCTGTGGCTGGACATATAAGACTTGCTGTGATTGGCCAATGCATCTACTTTGAAGATTAATATGCAAGGGGGGTTAGTTGGGGCAGAGGAGATTGTGGCGCCACCACAATGTAGCGCAGTACACTACAAAGTAGCTTCGCGGCTGATGCACTGTTGGCTGGGCTTGTAGAAACTGGCGATTTTACCTGGCCCGAGGGAGCGGGGTTTGCACATCTTACTTTGTCGTTCAGTAATTTTACTGTTTGCTGGTCTGCGGTACCACGTCACCTCAGGTTTAGGAACCCCTGTGACGTTACACACCAAGATGACTGTGTCCCCTTCTTGCACTGTGACGTCATCACTTGATAACTCATCGATGATCTGTGCTGGCACTGCAATTACACAAATAAAACTCACCATTAATATCTTATTCATATAAGTATATCACAATAAACATGTAACTAGACATCTTCTGAGATTTATTAGATTTTTACCCCTCAGCTAACTTTGACTGAAAGGTTATTGTCAGAGTATGCAGCATGTGTTTGTCCATCTGTCTTACTGTCAATGGAAGGTCCAGTTTATGTCTAAATATGTATACTTACCTTACATACTTACTTACATACTTACCACAATTAACTTAGACTTCTATTGGCCTGGTCATTTCAGATTTAAAATACCAATACATACTTACCAAAGGATACAAAGACACTTGTAAATAGGAGTAGGATTGTCAAATTGACCAATCTGTTTGCATTCTTTGGAATGCTGCGCCAAATTTTATCAGAAGAAATCTGCCTTAATGGAATTGTTAGTGTATCAAATTTATCACTTTGATGTGTCAGGACATTTTCAGCTCCAAATTACAGTATATCATTTTTGTTCTTCTGACTAATTAATCTAGATTTATAATCATATTGTTGAGTAATAGAGACTGTGATATTAGCTTGCACAAAACTTTGAAATAGTGTCAGCAAATGCTATCTGATTTCTCTCAACGAATCTTGTCTTTCATTGCTCTATTTTCTTGATATCTTATTCATATCAGCTATTTTCATATCAGAAATAATGAGTTTGGTTTGGCAGGCAATATTGTCATGTATCTCTTGAATTCTGCTATTTGCAGTCGTGGGAGTACGTTATTAGTGTTAGAAGATTCCCATTTATGGCAATGTTGGCGTGTGCACTGAGGCATGCAAAGAGGTATATAAGCTTCTATCTGGTGCTAAGTAGGCTATTAGACGGCGCAGAGCCTTGTGTGATCAGTTCATTTGCTTACTTTATGAGGAGTCAATGATATGAGTTGTTGGTTGAGATCATAGTTTAAGGCCACACTTAGGTAGGACAGTTAGAAGCCCAACAGAGGACGTATATTTAGTTTTCATGCCGCCACCATGTTGGGCCTAACCTGTTTGCTTTTCAATTAAGTCAGCTTGTATACGGCAGCTGTGGTGGCAGGGAGGCGGGTCTGTGATCAGATCTTACGTCTGCGGGATGCGTGTGAAGATTCTTCATATGTCATGTTAGCCGAGTCCTCATCAGGCCCTTGCACTCGAGTGCTCGTCTCTCAATGTGCCTCTCAAACCTCAGATTCATCACTCTTTACCCACACTTGGAATCTCTCCAGTTCCACCAACTTTGCCCTATGCAAATCCGGTCCACATTTTATTACTCCAATGAACCACTTCATTGGCATTTATCCTCATTTATCATCTATCCTATGCCGCAAAGATGGTGTTTTCCAAAGTCAAATATTAAACAGACAAAAAATATTCAGTAAAATCAAGTTGACTTTTAAAGCTGCAGATTTTTTTTGTAATTTACTCGGTGGTTTTCCGAATAAGGTTCATAATGGGTCTGAATCTTTGCTTCTTTTGACCTTATCCAAAAAGATTTGACACTGTCTGTGAAATGACTGCCTTTCTGGTCACATGATGCCAAAAATCTATGACAATCCGACAGTTTGAGTACATCAAACAAGTTTTTATTCCTTTTTGTCACCTTTGTTTGTCAGAAGCCAATCTGCAATGGGAATGTAATAAATGTCATTTCCTGTCTACTACTAGGTGGCAGCACCCATCAAGCTTGCTGCTCTCTGATTGGTCAGGATTTCCTCCATGCTTTGTAGAGGAAATAAATCCTGATATGATTTGTTCTTGAAGTTATCCAATTAGGTACTAAATTCGCTATAGGTCCATTAACTGTTCAACAATAATTCATTATACCAAAATTGAATATCCAAACCAAATATAACATGTTTCCTATCCATGTGTCACAAACATTATTTTCCATGAAATAATGTGAAACAGGTCCATTTGTAACACTGAAATTGTGCAAACCCCAAAAAACTTTTGTGTCACACGAAAAGGTCAAGTTCAAAATCATACAAAAATGTAATTTTATAAATCACAGGAAAAAGAAAAAATTCTTTTCGCAGTTAATTTTTTTTGAAAATCTCAAAATAAAATTTTAAAACAAACTGTTAAAATATCTGTTCAAAGTACTTAAGAACCTCTCCTCACATGTTAGATAGAGGTTACTGTGATAAACGATGAGGACTGAGTACGTGCAGGTGGTGTGGGTGCAGGTAACAGGGACGAGCAGTACGCTATAGTAGGATAATTAGTGGTAACATGACTGCCACAGCCCATCCATCATAGTATGGGTCATCTAGGACCTACTTCCCACTCAGCCCAGCCACAAACCACTCCTAATGCCCTCCTTACACATCTAGGTCACATTTAACAACTGTATTTACATTAGGACCGAATACAGATATTATAGCATACATGTCTGTAATTCGGTCCAGTGCTTTGAATCCTAGTGGATATTCCTATTGGGGTCTTGCGCATCTATTAATTTGATTAAATGCTAAATTAATGTTTTCCGTTACCTGAACATACAGATGGAAACAATAGGATGGTTGATGTCATATTGGAATGATCAGTTTTCACAATGGTTGAGTTGATGAAATGAACAAATAAAGCGAGCATGTTTTTGTAGGGGCTTGGCTGAAACGAGAATTGTTTCTTTATTGGAGATTATTTGTTCTAGATGGCGGTGTAAATATGTCCAGCGCCACGTCTGCGGCTGCATACAGGCATCTATGCACTAGGATCAGTGGTGGCGCCACGTCAGGTTTATTTTACATGGTTGTTGTGGCATTTGCGGCCCAGTATTCACATTCCTGTCTCCACGGTAACCATAAAACAGATTTAGGCGCACAACGGTACAAAACACTTCTCATGCCAGGAGGACACTGGTACATCCATTTAAAAAACCCTCTCCCAGGTCGCCCCTGATAGATAGCTTTTCTTATATGCTTTGTTTGCTTCTCTTGGTTTTATCTTGTTTTACAATGGTCGAGGGATAAAACAGAAGTGTTGTGAGCGGAAGTGGAGTGTGATGAGTTGAGGAGAGCAGAGGGACGTGGAGGGTGGTGAGGTCAGGGAGGAAGGAGGGTCTGATGTTCCAGCCACACTGCCCAGGCTCCGAGGCCATGCCACACGTGTGACAGCTTCATTTCCGCAGCTAAGTCACGGGTGGGCTTTAATTCAACATACAATAGGGGGCTCTGGTCGGGGTCAGACCGCCAGGCAATAATGGGGGCTTATCGGACTAACACACCTGCATCTGCCTGCCATTTTGGCCTCTGTCATCAGTGGCAACCTGCCACTGGCCTCAGCAACAACCACTAACTAACTCAGCCCGCCGACTGCCTCTGTTTTACTTTGCTTGGACCTTACACTGCCTGCTGGGGGTCAATGACCAAATCAACCCAAGACCTCTTTCTACATGCACATAACATTCAGATAGATGCCCCGTATTACATTGAAAACTGCCACGAAATGCCGAATATGTAAAAATTGATTTGCAGAAAATTTGGGTCGGTTGGGATTTTACAGGTCAGTAGTGGGCTTTCGATCAGGTGAGGTCGGGACTGAAGCTTGGACAGGTAGGAGAAAAACTCAATTTGCACTACTAAGCCACTGGTATTGGGGGGATAAGGCCTGTCACAGCGCAAGACTTACATAAATCAATGCGTACATAAGAGGATTTGCTCCGTCAGGGTGCACTAGGGAGGTAGGCGACCATCGCAGGTCCTCAGCACAAGCATTCCTCCCCCCTTCACCCATATCTCAACATGTCCGCCAAAATGGGCGCCATCATGGCCGCCGCTCATGCAACAACATGAACCGAGACATAAGGGCACACTTGATATAATAAGGTTAAGTTAAAAGCTCTTCACCACACATCAGCCTAAATCCACACAATAATCACTTTAGAGCTTTGCCCACTGACAATTATGCGCACTCCACAACTGTCACTATGGCGTTGTTATGGTGACCAGGGTGAGCAAGGTCACATTTCCCACTGTCACTATGTTCCGTTTTCAAACAATTGGGTATTACCCATCATGCAACATGCTTTATTTCCTGCATGACTGGGATTTATTTTCACAAAATCCACACAATTAGCTCATCAAAATCTCTTGCATATCTCTAAGAGGATGTCATTCTTTGTCTCAACCAATCCCCAAATATGAAGGGAAACTAATTATAGATCATAATACAAGTATGTATTTTATCGTAAGCCTATGATTCTTTTTTTTTCTGCGGGACATCTGAGAATATTCTCTGATTAGGGTGTATCAGTCCATCCTTCTCCTTAATTGGCTAAATTATCTTGTTTTCTTGTTTTGACGACTTTTGTGTATACTCTATATTTGCTTTTCAAACTAAGCTTGTCCAGAAGCAAACATCATTGATATAACAGTGCAGTGATTGTGGAGCAGTTGATCAGGGCCCTTGCGACCTGCTCTGTTTTTTCTCATATTTTCACCCTGATTTGCTCCCACTAGTTTGTCTGATGTGTGTTTGTTTGCAGAAACTTGAGGAATTCTGAACCCATATGTCTATTTAGCCAAGATCTTACTTTAAGTCTTATTATTCATTTAAGAGAAAGATAAACCTGAAGTTTGCCAGGATTTAGAGAGTGCTGGGTGATTCTCCGTTTAACAGCTTTATTGATTTTGACTATTGTTGCCTCAGTACATTGCAGCAGACATGTCCCCATCGCAGTTTCCCTCCTTTCTGTCTTGGGTGCCACCTGGTGGCAAAAACAAGAACATCCAAGGGATCAGCCCTTATATAAAAATTTCCATCTCAAAATGACCTCAATATCTTTTGGTATGGACAGAAAGCTCATTTTGTTCCTGCGGCAATTATATTGATTTTTTTTATATCTGAGAATTCTGTAATTGGCTCTAATGCATTTTTAGATTTACCTCTTTCCATTGTTTTGTATCAACATAGATGAAAGAGAACAAATGGCTGCAAGGGAATCACCATGGAAACTTTAGCTGCCCAAATGCATCAATTTGTATTACGTGAATTAATTAATGATATACTAGTATCTGGCCTGATTTAAGCATTTCATAATCGCAATTTAAAGTCTATCCATCTTAGTACTGTGTCATGTTGAATATCTTTTTGAAAGAGAATTTGTTATTATTTTTAAAAATCATTAAAAAAAAGATCTAATTTGTTTTTTTTTTATATAAATCTACGATGTCAGACCTTGAAATCTTGAAGACACAAATAAAATGCAAGTAACAAAGCGAGTGTTTGAATCATACAATCACTTTAGAGAGACATGTCAATCACAAAGAAGGACGGAGGACCACAGGAAATGGTGTGCTTCTCTGAGAACAATTAACAGATCTGAGTCCGAGACCCTACACCCCCGGGCTGCTGTCACAGTGTTGTCGTTGTAACAGACTAGCATTTTGCAGCATCTAAATTTTGGTTGCGATTAGCTGCGGGTTAATAGCGACACTAACTGCCGTGAGGAAGCCACGTTACAGGGGCATTTCATGAACTCTATTATCACAGAAATTGCTTCTGTTTAATTACTTATTCTTGGCCGAAAAAAATAGATTGTCTATTAAGTGGGAAGAAAAATGGATGAGAAGCTGACTGAAAGTGGCTTTGGTAGCCAAGTAATAAGTTGCAACATTATTATACTCAGAAACTGATTACACGCTCGTTATATCTGGGTGATGAATTTCTTCACAAATCCAGCAACGCTGCAGTCTTGTCATAGTTCTGAGGCAAAATTAACCCAACCTTTCTCATAAATAAGGATTAATTGAAACATATTGTGTTGTTCTGTAGAGCAAGTGGAAGAATGAGAAATAATGTCTTCTGGCCTACTTTTCCAGATTATTTCAATTAATGGCAATAATCCCGATTTCAAATTAAGAACCTCTAAATACCCTCATGATAGGACCGCACAGCTTAACAGAGGAATTCAATGGATTATAGGATTAGTTTTAGTCATTAAGACTAAGTAGCTCAAGTTATATCCTGAGAGATGTAAATGCATATTTAGTGCTTCAGGAATGAAGAATAATGCATTATTATTTGAAATCTTTACCATTTCAGAAAGTGTTTTAACTGTGACCAAAGTGTAGAGCTTAAACTTTCCATTTCTGTAAAAAAAAATGGTTATGCACAAGGTTATTGTGCTGTTAAGTGACGAAGGATGATAATTTGAAACATATTTTTGGGCCAGCCCTTGTGTCGGAGTTCCAAGATGGATGACATGTCATGTGACCAATGTGAAACTGTTAAATCAATCATAATACCTGGTTACTGTCGCTGCGAGTCTGTCATCAGATTCCACCATTTTGATTCCTACCCAAATTCTTGCCTCAAGTTTCTACTTTAAATAGGATTCATTTCAGATGGAGCTTTTTACTCAAGATGAATAGGTACTTGAAAATCCAAAATGTATTGAAGACCCACATGTCAGATGAAAATCACCATATTTACTTTATCTCTGTTCAAGCTGCAGACAGCAAGCTTTTGTATCTCAATCCATCATATTGACCTTCAATAAAATGTCCAAGACACTTGGCACGGAAAGGCTAGTCAGAATATTTCTCAGCTAAAGTACATTGTTTATGACCTATATCCTTTACAGTTTAAAACAAATAGTGAATTTATAAAGAATAAGTACTGTACGAACACCATTTGATTTAAAGCGTGAAAAAATATTGCGATATTATACAAGTCTTTACGTTTGTGAGCTTCTGAACAAGGACAAGTTGTGCGGGGATTAGGAGATGTAAGGAGGACGAGATAATCCAGCAATCTGGGTCTATATCAGGTTTTACGACTCGGAGGCTCTTACCTTGATATCGCACAGATTCACTCTAGGCTGTGAATCAAGATGAAGTATGAGGGATAAAAAGCACCTGAGATTATCATCTTGCTGCATCATGTTTATCTTGATTTTGTCATAATAGGATGGAGAGTGGGCAAGTTACAGTCACTTCTATCAATATGTGCTAATTTATCTCTTGTCTAGAGTGCTGAGAAGAAAAAAGATTTCTGAAAAATAAAGAGTTTTCTGTTTTATTTTACAGAATTTATGCCACTTGGCTCTTGTTTTGATAAAATGTGATGCAATATTATCATCCAGTCAAAATAGGTTTATCATAAATATGATGAAAAATATTGCAAATATAATTGAGTCAAGCACACAAATATTGGAATGGTTGTAAACTTAGTTTCTGATGGCAAAAGTGACTCAGAGGGATATGGCCACAGGCAAGTGGTGATTGAGGGATGTAAAACATGAACTAATCACGCATTAATATGTCCGTTCATCTTCCCCGGCACACATCACATCAAATATGGATGCTCTTTTGTTGGACTTGTCTTTGCTGAGCTGCGTGAGATATAAAGTCGGCCCTGTGAATGGACAATGCCAACTTCGACTTTATTCACAGATATGTAGGAGAATCTTTGCTTCCACATTTGCTATAGAATATATGAACGGCTTCCCAGCCATGTTTAGCTTAAGTCAACCGAGAGGCTGGTTCTACCAGGATTTCAGGGTCTGACATGTGAAAATTTCCTGCCTTTACAAAGAGGGGACTCTCACAATTGCTGAAACAGCCTGTGGCCAAATACAATATGGAGATTTTCGCCTTTAGAGTCATGTATCTGTGTCATTAAGAAATTGCAAGGAAAAATAAGAAAAGTAAGCTAGCAGGAGACGCCCAACTTTTCTCTTATTATCCCTCTGATATAAATAATCAGGGAAGGACAATATATACCTGTAAGATTACAATTTACACTAACTCAACATTTGTGGTAATGACCTTCCATGAATATAACTTCACTCCCAAACATTATAGACTGTACAAAACATGTTTCCGTATTTGTAGAGAATGTTGTTTCATTTTGCTAACCTGAATTAAAATACATGGACCAATCAATCCCTAATAAAAACTCAGTCAAGCTCAAAAGCACCTGGCGGTAGGAAGTCCATTTTTATACTTTACCAAGATATCTTTATACTTGATCAAGATATCACTTTTTTTTCAGTATAATTCAAATACGTGTGTGTGTTTGTATGTATGTATATAAATATACACATATATTTCTGTTTGGATTTAGAGAAAGTCACAGAGAATGTTGTAAGTTTATAATGAGGAATGTGTGTGCGTTGTGGTTACATGATGGTCTACAGGTGGTAAGACTGAGCTGTGGGGTCTATCAGGGCCACGGGGATGTAACAGAATTACTCCCCAAAGCAGCCCATTTCCTTCCCTACTCTATCATAGCGGGTCTGTCTGCAACTACAGAATGGATTCAAAAGCTCTGTGCCAGAATCCTAACTTTATTTGCACACATGAGAATATTGGTGTCCCGATGCGACGAAACGGGGCCGCTTCTGACTGAGCTGGAATATTTAATTCTGGATGGACATGACAGTTCTCCACAATTTGATAAGGTCCTGTCGCAATGTATTCTTCCGCAATGACTGCCGCGGAGACCGCTAATTTGACGACTCAATTGGTTAAAATCCTTAGGACCTTCCTTAATTTGGCCCGATTGTCACACTTGACTAGGGAGGAATATTTACCACTGGCGGCATGCAGTTGGTCATTGCATAATGGGAGCCGGTGTGGAAGTGTGTCCGTGCACAGTACCAATAGCTGACCTCATGAAGCGGGGTCAGTATTAATTCTAGCAAGTAGCGGTGGCGATGGTGAGTGGTGTAAGTAGCCGTAGATTACAGGAGAACCCGGGGCGCTCGCTGTGTTGTCTACTATATACAGGCAAGGGATTTACATGGGGCCTGGTGGTGAATGTAAGGACGTTGTGTAGTATCAAGCACTGCATAAGGCCGCCTCTGTTCTTTCTTGTGTGTTAGTCTCCAGATCGTTGTTTGGGATAGCATTCAAAGACGGAGATGTTGTGGCTTAATGCCGTGGGTACAGTCCTGGCATACTAGATAACCTGTTATCAAACCACCTATCTTACACCAGGCTTTCTGTATACCATAATGATGACTGCATGAAAGAGGCGGGGCTTTGAGATGGTCCTACGTCGGGCAGTCATCTCGGCATCTGAGTATGCCAAACACTGACCTGAATGACCAACACACTGCACTATCTATGCCCAAGACATGGCCACCTCAATCTACAGACGTCTACCAGGCATTTACCTAACATCCATCTGACCTTTGTAAAAAAACCATCTCATCGCTGATAAGTTGAATAAGTTGGCAAGGAAAAGTTCTTAGGACTTATTTTGCTCTGCCATTTCAGAGGGCATATTCTTAGTATTGGCAGCAAATGGCAACATCATTGGTCGCAAGAAAAATGACTGTAACCTGATGGGTGGTACATTAAAATGAAGAGAGACTAAAGCTGAAATAAAGGGTCATCCATTGAATGGGCTTGATAGAGGCTTTTCATTTTGGCCCATAATTCATTTCATGATATCACAAGAGAGGGGTAAGCTATTTTGATGGCTCAAAAATCCCTCCATCTCAAAGACCTGTTTGAAATCTTGATGGCTTGGTCTGTGAAAGCATAAGCCGGTAGCTTATGGAGGGGGGGGATATTCGCTGACTATAGATAGCTGGCCATCACTTCCGGAATGCGTCTTTGAAACGGCGGTTGTGAGCACAGAAAGGGCTGGGTTTTGTGGGTGGGATGTGTTGATGTGGCCTAATCTGGGGGTCTATTGTGGCATGGAAGCTGCTCAGTTATTCATCAGCTGAGCAAAGTGTCATCTGCAAACTATGTGGCCGCATTGCCGAGTAAGGTCATGCATGATGCCACCGTGACACCCCCCATAAATCTGACAACGCAGATGAGGGCATTACCATCTAACAGAGGGGAGGGCATTACAGGGTGGGAGTGGGCCAGACTTGCAATCCGTCTCAGGTACCGCCAGCCACAATGCTCTCTTCATAATGGCGCAGATAACGCCCTATAAACATGAAGCAGTGTCTCTCTCCACCGCCGAGAATGTCGCCCCTCCGGAGTATTAATCATGACTATAACCTATCTGTGCAGACCCCGAGGGCCTGACCTGGGTGGGCTCGACACCGAGCGTCTCTCCCCCACAGGTCACTCGCAGACATGACCGTTACATGCTGACAGACATTACGGGCACATGCGAGCTTCACACACCCCTCCGTGCTAGACTCGCTCGCTTCCACGTCAGCACAATTGCTATATTTCATATCTGTCTCGTGACATCTTCTGCATTGAGAAGTTGGCAACATTCTATTGTGAACATGTATCATCGCCATTCCTACTGCGCTCTTGTCATTTGCAATTGTTCATATCCAGTGACATTTCTGCCATGGAAATCAGCAATGATTATATTCTCATACTATAATTGTAACTATTGTCAATCTGTATGTCTTTTTCAGCCATATCAGAGAGGCAGATTATCTTTGCATTATTTAGAATTATTGTTGCAACTTTTCAAAAGTTAGGAGAAAACGGACGCTGTTTAACATTATATATTGAAGGTCACCCTTCATAGAGCTTGCATTGAAGATGGAGGTACCTTTCCATGTTTCTTACTGGTATATACATGTATTTTAATCAGTTTCAAAATTATTATAATCCCAGTCTCATGCGATACAGGACAAAACTTTATTACCATAAAATGAGTGCACTTTCTATTGTTGAAATTAATAGCCCAGTCTTTAATTAGAAATATCATGAAAAAATCAATTGATATTTGAAAACTTTAGCATAAATATACAAGACAATCTCTGGTGAAATCAAACAAATTCAACCATGTTCAATTGAAAACATTATGTTATTCTTTGACCACTGTAAAAGCTTTCAATATCTGGAGATTCTGGTCTCAGATGTACATTAAACTGCCATAAAAGTCCCTATATATGCAGCCCTAATTGAGTCTGCATGACCTTTGACCCATGCTAATTACTCTGAAGAAGTCTCAGTGGCTCAGGGTTGACTTTTCATGCATATTTCATGCACCTTGTCCCAACACACAGAAGTGGACTTGTCAGTTTGTGGGCCGGTTTGCAGAGTCCTCGGCTTCCAAATGCTTGGCAGTACAAATGCCTGCTGAAATTTTCAACAGGACTTGGCCAGATTTAGAACTGCTTAAATATTGTATCAGGATTCTATCCAAGAAAAAAGATTGGCTAATCCATTACGTGACACAAAAATGTCTATTTTTCAATTTATTGATTAATAATTATTTTTAATTTGGTGCATTTTTTGCCCATTGAAGATTTACAGAATTATTACTGTCAAGGAACTTTAATAGAAATGTAAAAAAAGCAGTAGAAAACTTTATGTAACAATGAATTATGACTTCATTTGACATGAGTAATAACAGGGATCAGTCAAAATTACTTTGTAAAAATAACCTTTTGTTTTTCGAGTGAAAACCTGTAGAACATTACACATTTGTGGTGAGTTGCTTCCAAGGCTGTCGTCTCATTTGAATTTCATATTTTGATCACCACTCATGGAGCAGATTCTTTGTCCCTGATTAAGCCTATCTGTTTCAAATTTCCATTTAAAATGGTATTCTTAAGCCTGCACATCTAAATCTTTCCTGTATAACCTCTCAGCAAGCTAATGATGTACTTGTTGCCAACTCCGAATGGGGCCAGCGGCAGAGGAAACCAACACTAACCACACGCTGTGTTACAATTGACTCTTTTTGAAAGATTCCTACGAGTCGTTGATACTAGATTAATAAATATTTTATGATCATAAATGTTTCATCTATTTAATTAAGGAGATTTGTTGATATATTTCATAAAAGTGCAACTTGAAGTGTGTTTTATGATTATGGCAAGTTTAGTGTGGACATTGGGTCGGACTCATATCTCATTTTTCATGAGACACGGCAGAATTAAAGTATCAGCACTGGCTGTGGTACTGCAGTGCGGGGTGGCATAGCATGTCATGTCATACTTTACTCAAGCGATGCTCACACAGATTTCATAGCCCCGCGCCAAGGCCCTTTGAGCTTTATTTTGAGCAAGACTAGGATTTCATAGTCCATACTTCACGGCTGTGTCAACACTCGGGTACTGACCAGGATTAGGACCTGCCGTACATGGGATTTCTTCTTCCCCACCTACATCGCTACCTTTATTTTCTCTGCATATTGCTACCACTGGTCAGATTTTTTCACAGATGACAAGCTCTGTTGCTACCATAGATTTGTGTTAGTTTGCCTAATCTTATAATCATAATGTCTGCTTGTCAATCTCAAGTACGACCTGATGAGGAAATATTAGATAATTGTGGTGATATCTGTTATAGATGTGTAGAACACTGTAATTGTATTGCAGGAGCAGTTGAAGCATCTTGAAGGAGCTGTTTTTATAGCAACATAGATCTCTCTTACGGTCCACAAGGGTCTCATCAGAATGCACAGGGCCATAAATATAGGAGTGAATATTACACCTGATGGCTACGTCCTCGGACCCCCGCATGCTTTTCCTCTATAAATCCACACTTTATACCCCCCACCATATCTGCACTAATGCATAAAGGACAGGTCTCATAGTGCACTACCCCACAACAGCCACCCTGTGGACAAAATAAACAAATATATGGTCGCCGAAGAGAAATCCTGCGGAGTACAGCACAACTGGACAATGGCAAATATGGCCATTCGAAAGCCTCAACAACACAATTGCATTATACTAAAAACACTAACAAAGGCATGTTATGTTTAATAATTCAGGAAATTTCCATAAACATGGAGATTTTACTTCTTTGTTACCAGCATGAATACCCCATTTGCTCATCTGACTTCTGCAGTAGACAATAACATATCTTCTATATTTCTCTTGTCTGGCTTTTCCAATTTGCGAATTTCACTTTTTTCTGTGTAAAATGGTTATAAATTGATTTGACCATATTGAATAACGTGACATAGAATTTCTTGTTCCATGCAAGGAAATAAGCCTTCAACTCTATATGTCTAAGAAAATCTGCTTGGAGTGGATTGGTATGATATGAAAATATGAGGGGAGGCCAAGTGGTTTGAGAGCGTGGAGTTGAATAAATAGTCCCTACAAGACCAAGGATGCCCCAGTCTATTTATCACCATCGAAGCCTTGCTTGAAGCCTTCAAGGCTCGCATCTATACCACAGAGAATTACTGGTGCACCATACTCATAATGCAACCCAAAGCATGGAAATTAATTATGTGAGAATTTCCTCTCATTTACATTGACTGTGTCCCCATCACTTGTTATCAGGATCTTGTTATATTCCTTCAGTGAAAGTAATGATAAATTATGATTTTTGGAGAACTAGTACCAGACTGGGACCATTTAGCCTCTTTGTTAAGTAATGTTTTGAAACAGAACTCTGAGCATCTTGGTATTGTTTCTTGGAAACCATCATCAAAATATGCAATGATTCACAACGGAGTTGCTACCAAATCAATAATCAAACAATACCGACAAATATATAGCGACAATCTTTTGTCAAACTAATCAAATCTTATAATCCAACATTTCCTGTTCAGAAAAAAAATCTATTCACATTTTAATTCTTCTTAATAATGGCAAAACAGATAAGCTGAACAGCAACAGGTTAGCATGTGAAACTATTTGTAAGCAATTATCTGCAGAAAATAACCAGGCATTCACTCATAATGAATTGGAGAAACACTAATCAGTTGGTGCAGCTTTAAATGTGAGTTCTTTGTTCTCCGTGATTATGCTCAATGTACCTTGCTATGAAGATTCAGTGTTATTTAGCAGACCATAATAGTGGCGCTATTGTATTTAATTAATATTGAATAGCCTATGTGTGTGTTTTTACATTTGGCTTTGGTAGGAAGACGGGGAAGCTGCAATGCCAAAGACAAGATGTGGGGTGTATGTATTGTTATCTAGGTAAGAGCTGGGGATGGATCTGTGATACAGTGCTCATCGATTACAGCAATAATTAGCTCAGCCAAGTCATTTTGGAGGAGCACTCGTCTATTACACTGTGATGTCAGCTCCAACTTAGAAGGCCATTTTGTTTTTTAGTTTCACTTGCCGATGCAAGGTTGGTCGGGTGGGAACATTAAGCAGCGCCACCTAGGAGAAGTTTCCTCATTTAAAGCTCTAATTGTAAAGTGTAGTGTCTCATGACTGTATGGTCCAAAACTTAATGCCCCCCATAAACTCTCCTCATCACCATGGCAACCAACACACCACAGTTCCTTCACACTTTTCCTTCTCTAGGCTGTAGATTACTTATTAAAGGAAGGTGCCATATTCAGCAAGAAAACCTAAGGAATATTGTTGCTTTTTTTGTAGAATTTCAATATGGTCTCTTTCACAGCTTTTGGCTGCTAACAATACTGTGCACACAGCTGAAAATCTCATCAAGAGGTTGGATAATACACTGAGTTGAAAATAGAACCCCGCTCTCTTTACAACATTTCACATGATGACAAAATCGCATGATACTACGGTGCGTAGTGACCCAGTAGTGGTGATAAAATCCTCATGTAGTTGTTCCACTAAATGGCAGGTCAGTGCTGATACGTGTTTCATCTACCTTTACTCCCCAACATCAAACATATTATGCTTAAAATTAGCCTGACTCGGCTGCGATTAAGACAGCAGAAATATACACTTGATGGTCACTTGTCTCTGGAATATGACCAATATGGTCTGCACCATGTTATGGAGCTTTCTTGATGAAAAAAAAAATCATCTCAGCTTCAAATTGATGCATGGAAGTTTAAAATTTACTGATTCGGTGAAGGTCTGAGATGTGACAGATAATGACAAGGCAGTGTGTATGTTTTGTCAGGAATCTAACCCAAAAGGGAATAGGCCTCGGGAGTTCATCTGGCAAGAATGTGAGAACATTACTAAGTGCATCAGGGGCACTGACTTGTCTGTTTGTTCTCTTGCTCATCTTCTTGTCACAAGTTATTTCTTATTTTCTTCTGCATATTCATCAGGTTGCATACATACCAATTATAAGCATTTGAAGAAGAGCTGTCTGATTTTATTTACTGCCAGATCAATAGGGCCATTGATTTTACAATCTCAACCCAGTGTAATATTTACTGTCAGGGGATAATTTACGTAGTTATACTACTCATTGAGACGGGTAGGCACATAGTGATGGTTAGAGAAGGAGAGGAAATGTTGAAAGATCTGCTGCTTGCATGCCTGGCCACCACCAAATAGTACATGGTGTACACTTTACTGAGACACCTCTCATTTGCATATTGCCATATAAGGAAGAATGCCTGTTGGCCACCTGCTCCAGTGAGGGTGGGACAGAGCAGACCAAGACAAAATGGATGGCCTTAATTTTGCCCCGTCATTTTGTATCAAATGGCAAGGCAGGTGGCATATACATCGCAGGTCTGTGAATGTGCCAAAGTGTAGAATTGCCTTCACAGTCAGAGGAATGAAGAAAGCTCGGGTTTCTCTGTGCAGCATCAGCATTCAAGACTGCAAAAGTCGAGCATTGCCAAGCACTCCAGCGCCACCACATGCTGGTCTTTACACAGCTAATGTCCAGTGCTGGGAGTCCTCTTTATAGGCAGCCTGGCATTTCAACTAAGCCTCAATCAGCCCTGGTCACCACCCAAGAAATTCTAGATCAATTAAGGCCTGCTCCTTGGTGAAACTCTACCTCAATTAAGAAATGCTCCCAGACGATACAGAACATTGCTGAAAAACAGCCGCAACACATCACTTGAATGACAATGAACTTTTTCGTCATAATTTGTCACATCAAAACTTTTCAATGTGCAATTCCGTTTCAACTTGCATGATAAAAAGGAGGTTTATTCTTTCTTCAGATCTAATTGATTTGAAAAGCTTTGCATAATGAAGGCACGTTGCTTGTAAATCAATTGACAAGTCGGCAGAAAGAGTTAACTAGTTGTGTGCATCCTCAAGTTTGCGTTTGATTGGCCTACAGATATTGAACCTTTTGTCTTGGAGGCACCCACAAGGCATTGGCTGTCTTTAATTTCTCCTCAAAGCAACAAATTACCCATTTGTCCTCTGAAATTACATGTGTTGTGTCTTGATGACAGCTATTATTCCAAGTTTCTAATACCGAGTTCAGTGACTTCAATGGGAAATCATATTTTCCCCATGAAATTCTTGCTTTATCAAGCAAGATAAATATTCTTGGATGATCTGGCTTCAATGTTGCCTGAAACCATCAAAAATTATATTTATTTGCCTTTGAAATGAAAACGTGCAAGTTTGAATATTTCATTATTTTACTTTAATTCCTAGTTAAGATGTGATGTAAGGAATTGGAGGAGTCTCATGCAAAGAGCTTTATTCTCCTGGAATCAGAATAAAGACCCTTTTTTATGAGTGCATTTTAAAAATGCAACAAAACTAAGCCCTACTTGAGATCTATAAATATCTTGTTATGGTATGAAAATGACAGATATGTGCCATCTTCCAGCCTTTGAAATATAGGTTCACCACAACATGTACTCAAAGCTGTTTGAAGACAGCACAAAAGTAAAAACGGATGATGATCTTTTGTCTTCGGTAAATGTGTGCCAGCATTTCCATGCTGCATTTCTCTCTGCATGGAAAAGCCTTTGATTTATCTCCAATTCAGGATAGGTTCTACTTTCCGTTCTATAAAGATTTGTCTTATTGACTTCCAAGTACAAGAAGATGAATAAACTATACAATTTGCAAAATACTGGGGTGTTTTTGTGTGCAAGAATGGAACAAGCAAGTGCCTGGAAGTATTTTCCTACCTGAAAGCAAAGATCACGCCTTTATGATGATGCATATATTTTTTGTTTTTACTTTGACAAAATTAAAACCATTCACCAGACACGAATAGAGAAAAAAGTGTGTTTTTATAAAACATTACATTTGAAATAGGTTTCTCACGTGGGTTAACATGGCTTGTTGTTGAAAGTGACCTCCTTTCAAATGTAGAAAAATTAATCTGCTAAAAGATTTGAAAAGTATGTTGATAATTAATGTATTTTAGGGCAACTAAGACGACACCTTTAAGACACTTGTACCATAAGATCTGTATAGCACTGTCACCAGTGTTTGGTATACAAGGCATACCCAATTGGCATTCCATCCAGGGTCTCAGTGTATCTTTTGATCACATGACATGTTCCCTGCAAGGTCAAGGTCATCCATTGTGGACAGGAATTAAAGGCATTGTGCATATATACATATATTTGCATATATGTGATGGATGCCTATAAATATTATAATAATTGTAATTATTCTCTTTTAAAAAACAAGACAGAGAAGTTTACATTGATTTACTTTTTACTTTATATTCAACCAAAAGGTCTATCGTCTTTTCGAGATATATTTTGTTCTTATGCTAGAAATCTAAATACCATATCAAAAAAAGTTGGGTAAACCAATATTTTGGGTTAAAGCATTGGTGAAACCTGGAAAGTTGCAGGCAATTTTACAGTGGTTTAAGGTATCTGAAAACAATATATGATCTTAAAATTGACATACATACAGGCTATCTATCTGAAATCCACTAAAGAACATCTGCCCTGAGAATTATGATTTTTTGTGACCACCAAGTACTGCCAGGACTAAACAGGAAGTGTGTTGTGTGACCTTGACCTTTGAACTGTCAGGGGGCTCCGTAAGTCATAGGAGGTGTTGTTTACCAATTGTCAAAATTGGAGCAACACATTTTTGGCCATTTTTTTCCACTATTTAGAGAATGAATTGGAAGATAATAATTATCATGATGATAGTGCCTTTTCTTGGCTTTCTTTTGGTGGTAAATTTATTAAAAACGGATGAATATTTATGAAGTTATAAATGAAGAAATAATTATTTTTTATATTATATATGTTTGCAAAAAAAAAGTTTAAAAAAATTCTATACAGCCCAGCTTTTAAGGTGGAATCCATGCAGCCTTTGATGTCTTCCCATTCAATGGTGTGAAAAACCCCAAATTTCATCAAAGAGGGTCATATCATAAATTTTACTGATACCAATTATCAGCATTCACAGTTTTGCCATTCAAAGTCATTGTGATTTAAGGCCAAACCAGTGATCAAAGGGTTTAATGTCACTTTTTCAATATAACGGCCTTCAAGTTAAGGGGGATTCCATGCAACCTTTGAGTCGTGTCATACCTTTTTGACAGAAAGGTTTTCATATGCATAAGATACTTTTCAAATAAATAGTATACTTTTCCCATAAATGATATATCTTTCACAACCATAAGATATTTGTCACAACCATAAAATATTTTTCACGGCCATGAGTTATTTCATTGATTCAAATAATATTAAAATAATCTTATGTTGTTCTGAAGTATACTCCTGGCAATAAATTGATAAATTGTACAAAACATCTTCACCCTGTTTCCCAAGCTGGACAGGTGCACAACTGGTAACTCATTAGGTGTTTACACAAGATCACATACCAGCTAAACAAAGCTTGTTGACAAAGTGTTCAATTGCTGGTGTAGGTTTTAGCAGACAACTGATCAACTTTCAAGTGCCACAGAAATTTGTTAACTGAGAATATTTTGGGTACTACTACATAAAAGCACTGTTTAGGGTATAAACATTCATGTTATGTAAAGAAAATGTGTCTGAAAGTCAGGTTTCACCAATGCTTTAAGGTTACATAAAAGTGTTTAGAAATGGGTAAAAGGTGAGGATAGTGGGCCATCCAAGAAAATGTTATGTAAACCTATGGACTAAAAGATCTTATTAATCAAAATAAATGTAAATCAACATAATTATCCAATTAATGATTTGAACTGATATTGATGTAAATTCTGTCCACCATCTTTACTACCTTAATAGAGGTTTTAGCTTGATGATAATTGCAAGTCATCACAGAATATGATGGTCTTCAACTTGACCTTTTTGCGTGACATTCCTGTTCACCTTGTGGCATGACATTCAGATATTTAGACCAAGATTCAAACCATTCATTCTGAGACAGTCAGTTAAGAGCGCAATATTAGAGGGTCAACATGAAGTCCATCAAGATATGGAACGAAAGATTGTTGAGAAGATTGCCTTCGTTTAATAGGCAAATAAAAGGGATATAGGCAAATAAAAGGGATATAGGCAAATAAAAGGGATATAGTCTTAGGATCTCAGAAAAGAAAAGCCTCATGAGAAATTAGCCTTACAAGGGTATAGTCTCACAGGAGAATAGTCTCACAGGAGAATAGCCTCACAATAGAATAGTCTAACAAGGAAATAGCCTCACCACCACCAGTATAGGTTGGCTGACTTATGAAGTTTAATATCTGTGATATTACAGACCACCAGTAGAGGTTGGCTGTCAAGTCAGATATCACAGACCACCAGTACAGGTTGGCAGATCAGATATTACAGACCACCAGTGCAGGTTGGCAGATCAGATATTTCAGACCACCAGTATAGGTTGGCAGATCAGATATTTCAGACCTCCAGTAGAGGTTGGCAGATCAGATATTACAGACCACCAGTAGAGGTTGGCAGATCAGATATTTCAGACCACCAGTATAGGTTGGCAGATCAGATATTTCAGACCACCAGTATAGGTTGGCAGATCAGATATTTCAGACCACCAGTAGAGGTTGGCAGATCAGATATTTCAGACCACCAGTAGAGGTTGGCAGATCAGATATTTCAGACCACCAGTAGAGGTTGGCAGATCAGATATTTCAGA
Source organism: Amphiduros pacificus (assembly GCA_949316495.1). NCBI lineage: Eukaryota > Metazoa > Annelida > Polychaeta > Phyllodocida > Hesionidae > Amphiduros > Amphiduros pacificus. The sequence continues at coordinate 9,508,382 of OX439010.1, forward strand.
CCACCAGTGGAGGTTGGCAGATCAGATATCACAGACCACCAGTACAGGTTGGCAGATCAGATATTACAGACCTCCAGTAGAGGTTGGCAGATCAGATATTTCAGACCACCAGTACAGGTTGGCAGATCAGATATTTCAGACCACCAGTATAGGTTGGCAGATCAGATATTTCAGACCACCAGTAGAGGTTGGCAGATCAGATATTTCAGACCACCAGTAGAGGTTGGCAGATCAGATATTTCAGACCACCAGTAGAGGTTGGCAGATCAGATATTTCAGACCACCAGTACAGGTTGGCAGATCAGATATCACAGACCACCAGTATAGGTTGGCAGATCAGATATTTCAGACCACCAGTAGACGTTGGCTGACAAAGTGTAACAGACCACCAATGTGGGTTGGCTGATATGAAGTGTCCCAGACAACTAGTTAAGGTTGCCTGAGGAATGCATTTTGACAGACCACCATTATAGGTTGGCTGATTATAATTAACAAATATAAAATCGATTTTTAAAAAACAAGTATAGCCTCACAGGAGAATGATCTCAGAAGAGAATAGTTACACAGGAGAATAGCTTCATAAGAAAATAGCTTCATAAGAAAATAGCTTCACAAGAAAATAATTTCAGGGGAGAAAGGCCTCCAAGACAATAGTATCACAAGATAATAGCCTTCAAAGTAAATAGCCTCACTGGTGAAAAGCCTCTCAAGACAAAAGTTGTCTCGCAGGAAAATTAGCTCAGAATAACTGTCATAAGATTATATATCAATCAATAAATGCTATTTTTCTGTACACTCAATTTGGATGATAGGTTATATTAGTCTGCTTCAGATTTACAGAAAATATTTAAGAATAAATTGAATTATTTTACCCTCTTTTCAAGTTAATGTAAAATCCTTTCCAGATTTGAGGGATTGATGGATTGTGTAGCTGTTATGCGAGCACTTGTCTCTAATGAATGTTAGCTAAGTGATGATGGGTTTTGTAATCAATTTTGCTCATACCAGAGAGTGGCAGCTACAATAGAAATGTTTGTAATCAGGAAAATGTAACTGGCTCTTTTCATGTAAATATTAAACAATATTTTTATCCAAAACTTATGTCATAGTGCTATATATTATGTCCATTCAATAGCTTTCTTATCTTATTATTTTTTTGATGATTTAAATTTTTTATTTTATTTTAAAATTCTTATATTCATCTGAATAAATTAAACATATTTAAACTGTTTTATGTTATTTTTATTTTTGTTTGTTTGTTGTCAATAGGAGAGAAAATACAAAATAAAATCAATGTTGGACTGGTAATGGGAGGATTATTAGCATCAGTGTTGGACTGGAACACACTGCTAAGTTCTTGAATAAAAGAATACGGCTTTGACATATCATCATGTTATCATTTGTGAATATTATTGGGACAAACTCTACAGCATTATGTAGCGAGGCACAGTATAAAATTGGGCATTGTTTGAGTATAATCTGTGCTCTTCAGAAAGGACCATTATGCCTGGGTTCGTATTTCCACATGTCCGGTCTTGCAGTCGTTCCTGGTCAGAATAAGTGAGCCTGTTGTTTGGTAATCTATCTGTGCTACAGTGTCCACTATAAGCCGTCCTCTCGGCCAACAATGGCGGGAATAAAATGCCTTAAGACTCAGGGTCACCCTGCATTCTGATAGGGACGCCCTACATTGGCGCCGCAAAGATTTATCTCTGAGCCACCATTTTACATCCAGAAAATAGTACATTATCATGGATAAATATATTCTGCAAAATATCGCCATTGTTTAACCTTAGGTTGAGGTCTGAGTGTAAATGGAAATCCAGATTAATCCCATGATAAGTGTTCAGCAATTACTAAAGGCTTTCTCAGGCATATTTTTTTTATTGGTACTTTGTATGACCTTTATAGCAATGCTTATCAAATGACTTATTCATCTCAATGAAATAGCCGATTTATGCACATTTGCTTATCAAATTGCATATCAAATGACCTTTGCCTTTTGTGATGCTTGAAATATTTATTTGATGACTTTTGGATTGTAGTACACTACGATTACATGGTGAACTTTAATATAAAATGTATACAAAAATAATCAGCCTTAATTTTATGGTGAAATAATGGCATTAATGCATGTCCCTTCCATTTTCCATTTTATATTTGAAGACCGTCCTGAAATGTTTAGTCCACACAGTCAGAGTGTGTAATATAAATGTAGTGTTTTTTCACATTTATTACAAGGTTCCTGTGCTTTGCTGAATGCTAATTATCATGTTTATGGAGGAAGTGGGTGTTAATGCATATGATACACCATCTTAATGGAAGCACAACAATGTTACCAAAGGCAAAATAGTCTCCCACCAATCAACAAGAATTACCCGTTTGCAGTTGTACATACATGTGATGTTGATAGTGAGATTGCAGGTTATCATCTTGTTTTTTTTAATGATTGGATTTCAGAGCGTTTTTGTGCACTTTTGATTTTGTTTGTGCAGTTCTGGTGTGTTGTTCTCACTGGGGCAGTATGGCGACCCCCAGTAGACTTGTAGGTGTGTTCCTTTATGATATGTCTCTATAATTATTGTTTATAAAGACATGGATCCAGAGGATTATTTATATTTATATTTACACTTTATGCAAAATGTTTATGCACGTGTAAACTTTATGCAAAATGTTTACACACATGTACACTTTATGCAAAGTATCGTATGAGTCAACAAGGTTTTGTTGCATAAGGAGAGTGAGTAAGGATATGTATTGCATGAAAATCCTATTGGATGACAATAAGAGACATGCTATTAGCAAACTTTGCTTGATATATGTGCTCTATAAATATTTTTTACAATTTTCTTAATGGATTTTTTTTGCTTAATATGATAACTGACCAATATGAAATGTTAGAGGTTTTGTTAATATATGAAGCATTTAACATGTAGAAATATGCAAATGTGGTGTTTGTTTTATTTGCATGATACTGCGTCAGTATCCATCACAGAATCTACCAGCCCACATGGTCTCAACAAACCACGGTTTATATTACTTAAATCATATATTCTGTTGTTTTGATGATAAATTTGATATCATTAAAAATCACATTTTACTTAGTTTCAGTACCGCCTTTCTTACATTGAAAAATATGACATTTCTCTTACAAAATCTTATTCTGCAAATATCAGATAAAATGCCAGTTCCAGAAAAAAAAGAATATATATATATGTTCTTCAATTATTCCCTTACTTTATGCCTATCATTTATGTGTGGGAGTTAGCATGGGTGGGTGGGGTTGGTTACGATCTGAAAACTTTGGCCGAGGAAGCTTTATGTGTTCAAAAGATATGGAGGAAACAGCAATAGTGATACGTTCCAACTTAATGCAGATGCAAAAGATTTACTGTAGCAATTTGTGTGAATGATCCGAGACTTGTATACATTGATGGTACACACCTGAATCGTCAAGGACACATTATCTGCAGAGTTATATAAAAGTTTTCCTCTACCAATGACATAATCCACATGTTTGTAGCATAGATTTATATGCTTCCTTTATATCATATAATTGAATTAGTTTTTTTTCTATTGTTGGAATATAGAGATTGTAACTATTGATATTACAGCAGACAACGTCTTCACTTTCTGATAATTGTAATTTTAGCATGTATATATACAACAAAAGTAGGTGAGGTTGATTGCTTGCATACAAGAGAAGTTAAATGTAAAATAAGTAAGGAGAAACCCACATAAGATATTTGACATTTAAAATATCTGAAGAACAATCATCAAGTACTTGAATTCTGCAATGACAATCTTTGTAAAATATGGATAAGAATGACAAAGAGCAAAAAGTCATTTTATAGAGGAATGCAAGGCAAAGTTTGACATAAGAGAGGAGGTCAGTCTGCAGGAAGTGCTTCCTTGACCTTCCACTAGAGGGCTTCCTGTTTCGCATTTTGGGTGGGAAATGCCCAAGAAAACTTTACTGTTGTTTACATATTTAACTAGTGTTTTTGTTTTCTAGACAAGTCTGATGATGTCTTTAAATGTCTTCAATATTATAGCAAAATATTTTTTTATTTCTATGTTTGTGCTTTAAATGAATGTGAAGTAATCTGGGAAAATGTGAATAACTTCAGATTAAATAGCAGGACATGATATCCATATCGGCAATAGGCCAGGTTTGTGGTGTGCTTTTGTGTACTTCCATCCTGTATCTTAGTGCTACCATAAACTGTGATTTCACTTCATGTTGCAGGCATATTGTAGACGATGAAATAATATCACTGTATATTGCGGCCTATAACTGTGTTCGTGTGTTTTGGCTATTAGAGCTTCGTGAGCTGAACCTTGAGGTGCAGAGAGCATGTTAGACTGTGGCAGCTCTGTCCCTATTGGTTAATGTGTTTACACAACCATTCCCGCCTTGCCGCAGGATAATAAAAAGCAGCCATTTTTGTCCATATCTTGTGCTCTGGGGTAGCAAGGTCCTTCATGGGCCAGAGGTCTGCCAAAGACACAGGTCCTCCAGGGAGTCTGAGACCTCAGTCTCGACAGGTTTTATTGTCACACATGGCTGCCCTTATATCTATCTAGACACAGAAAACATCGTCCCTGTCGTAGCATCTTTCAGTGTGAAACTTTGTACAAGTTGGCCCAGAGAGTACCAATCATAATCTCAATATTTCCCCTGATGCCTTACCTATAAACTTGCGTGTTTATATGTTTTGTCTTGAAATAAAATTGTACAGAAAGTCACAGAATATTATGAAATGAAACCTTGGCGACATGTTTTCATAACACTTTCGTAGTGAACATTGTTTGCAGGTTGTTTTACTAATATACACAAGCATTTCAGGTATACGATGCCAATCCCAGTAAATACATTTCACCAATCTATTAATCTTTTAAATGGGTTTCATATCTGAGCGAAAAAGTATTCAGCTTGCAGCTGTTTTTACAGACAAGTTTTCTGTTTCTATTTTTTCAGCAGATCATTTTTGATTCTTGATTTCTTTTCTGACGATACCAGATTTCTCTAAAAACTTTCATGTCATGTGGGTATTTCTGCCAGTACTAAGATTCGAACCAGTTTTAATTATTTGCCAATGGCCAATGTATATTTGTTAAGTAAGAAGACGTGATCAAATGACTTTTTAAAATTTATTTCCAGAAATAACATTCATATGCTTAGAGCAATTTCTCTCCAAATGTGATGTGGTACTATGTTTGTTTTGAAAATTTGCAGAATGTATTCATGAATCTGTATAGAGAGATATGATGCACAGGAAAAAGTTACACATACAAGAAGTATTTTAGAAATATATGTCCAACTTACAAAAGGTAATGCATTAAAGAAGATTGTTTGAAGACAAATAAGTTTTCTTGTTTAAATTACTAAAGCAATGAGATTGTAATTTTGCATATTTTTCTGTGGTAAAAATCCTTTATTTTATAAAACGTAATCTCGTAAAACATTGGGGTTTCCACTTTATCTTGTCAAATATTTCTAAACACAATATATCATGTGTTTTTATATCTACATATATCACATTTTCTCTCAGTGTGTTGTCCTATAAGGATGATAGTTTTTTTTAGATGTTTGTCTTTCTTGTTATCTTTCCTTACATCATTTGTAATGTAAAATAGTGAAAAGAAACCACTATTATAAAATGGGTATAGCTTCAATGTAGAATCTCTTGATTAGAGAAACATGCCATTAGAGCCTGGGTAGTTTCTACATGAATGTCAATGTGAATGAATTTATGGAAGGCGGAGAAGGGAAGTTGGCGGGAAGACGTCGGTGATAATGGGAAGGCCTATGAAGCAGAATGGGGGGGATAAGAGGTTATAGGGGGCCATGGCATATAAAGCGACCGAGTGGCGACATTGAGAGTCACACAGGTAATTATCACCACACCATCACATTCCCAAATAAAAACAGATCACTCCCCAAGGGTCAACGCAAAACACTACCTTCGGTTGACAGAAAACACTAACTTTATATATCAGGGATGTTGGTGGCGGGTAAATAAAACCCCATGATGCACTCTGTCTCCAAAACAACAGAGATTTATCTCGTATGAGATTTATTGATGGGAACCACAAAATGTTTATGGTGTGAGTTTGGCTATTATAGATTTACTGATCAAAGGATTGCCTTTGCGTGCTGACTCTAATTACCAACAAATTGCCATGATTGTTGGTGCCTGATTATGTTTACGACTGCTAAGTCTAATGGTATCATAGGCGCGTCTTTTATTGTTGTAAACACTATTGTGGTCATTCTTTTTTATTAATGTTCAGGGAGAGTTTATAATGTAATTCTTGTTATTCTTGTAATTTTTAAAATATCATCTGAACAGTTATTTTAATTGGCTATTTTTTCAGTATTTGATTGAATGATGTTGATTGTCTTATTTTGTAGTTTCAATTTTACTTTTTTATTGGTATTCAACAAGAATTTTGCATGTTATTTCAAACTTAACTATTTTGATTGAGACTCGACATGACATTTTAAACTTTGAATCCCTAAAGAAATTATCTTGAATAGTATCTTTACGTTAGTGCAGAATACAATCTTGTCCCAATATCTGTATGTTAATAATGGTATTTATATATTGTTTAGAGCGTAATTTAACATTTATGTGTCATTTGTTTCCAGGTAGAACAGTAAGCATTGTAAGATCTATAAATAATGTATCTGCCATAAATCTATTTGCCATGACAGCTAGTAATGATGCCATTAAGATCATTATTCTCTCACCAGAGGGCGTAATTGCATAATTTGAGGTTTAAAAGATAATTGAATTAGAATGTAGAATTGAGGTGAATGCTATGTGGCAGATCAATTACTATAGTAATTACATAGTTTGTTTGAAAAATAAACCATAAACTAATGTGCAAATATTGTTAAGTCCTCTGCAGTAATTATCATGATAGCTTTGTACAACCTATAATGTACCGTAACATAATTTACACCTTGAATGGACAAATTGATTATATAATATGTTTTTTGTGTGGAATAATACTATAGTTTGAAACTGTTATTTATATGAATAAATATAAATATCAATGATTTTTTTTTTAGAGAAATTTTTTTGTTTTTAAATATTACCCTAATGGGGGTACCCACACATCACAAAATGATCTATATATACACTTATATGGAAGCAAGCGGTAAAAGTACATGTATTTTATAAAACCAAATGGAATAAATTATATATGAATATTCATATGTTGCCATTTTCCAGTTCCACCATTATGGTTGTCTTTTCATGAATTGTCCCCTCAAATTATTGGGGACCTATGAAGTGATATGGGACCAGTCAAGGGATGTGGGACCAGTCAAGGGATGTGGGACCAGTCAAGGGATGTGGGACCAGTCGAGGGATGTGGGACCAGTCAAGGGATGTGGGACCCGTGAAAGGTTGTGGGACCAGTCTAGGGATGTGGGACCAGTCAAAGGTTGTAGGACCAGTCGAGGGTTGTATGGCACACTAGATTAAGTGTCGTTCAGTTTGAACCGATCATGCACTACAGGGAGCCATGTCCTCTGATTGATGTACCACTTGCGCTCTGTCAATCACTTGTCTGATTTTACATCAATATAAAGCCCATATGTTGTGGACAAATTTGACAGCCCGAGGCTATAACAGATCAAATGGTGGCCCAGATGGACTCTGGCTGGTGTAGTTAAACTCTAACCGCCATGTTATGCCTACATTATACTGATTGCATTACACCTTGCTATTTCTACACTTTAATTGATTGTTCTAAAATACTCGCATGAAATTTAACTTAATGTGAAATGTGTCCTTTATTTTCACTTATTCTATTTTATACACAACTTCATTGTCTGGTAGTTTTATCAGAAACGATCTTTTGTATTGGTAATTTAATTATCAAAGCATATATTATTTCAGACATATTTCATTCATATACGACAGGCATCCCTCACTAAATGTGTAGGTGTTAAAATGCTGTTCTCTGCCATTCTCTGCCATAAATTTATTTTATTCAGGTTTGTGGTGGGATTTTTCTTCCACTTTATCTGCTCCATAAGACTAATAGGAGCTACTCATTTAACAGAGTAACTAGTTTATTCATTTGCTGACTCAGAACAGAAAGATTGAAATTCAAACACATTTTACGTAGAACCAATATGTTTTTTATGTCCGGCTTAATCAGACAGAAACAAAAAGACAATCATAGTTATTAAATCAGCAAATTTTGATGTTGCCGTTATTATGTTATTTGAAATACCACTTACATTATGGTGCCTCTCAAGTTTGATTTTTAATTCCTGTCATGATCATGTGATCCCACATAAATATAATTCAAAATAGCATGTGCAGACTCCTAAAAGCACAGATAATCTGTCATTTTAAATTTTATGAAAAAGTGTTTCTCATTTCCTCCATTCATTTTGCCTTTTGACATTATTTTGAAGAATTATACTGTACCCCAATGATTTCCTCACAGAAAGAAGAGCAAAATAAGAACTTCATTTGTATCTAACACTACTATTGCTTAAAACCCACCTACTTTGTGTGTAAACCATACACCTTTACCAACATTTCACGCAGAAGAATTTGTCTGGATTATAAGCCGCTTCAAGGTCAAGCAAAGAAAAACTCCATTAGTCAAGACAAACAAAAATCTCGGATTACAACAATTCCTGATGTATAAATCTGACATGTTTTTGATTTGGGTGGTGTCAAGAGGACTATTAGTACAAGTACATTAACTGGGTTTGATGTCTCCTCCAATTTCCCAATGATCTCCAGGGCATATATTTAGTTATGTACTACCATTTACAATGCATTAGGACTCACAAACTCTAATGTCCTTTATGAATAGTGCAAATTTATAGCTCTTGCATCTTTTATATAGATACAAAAGGAGCATCTATTAATTATTATGAAATTATTCTACCAAACATTCATGAGTTTCGTATTGCTTTCGGTCTTGGAACACTGCACTTGATTTAGAATGTGTAAACATATTAATCTTCCTCATGTACATAGGAAATGATATGGCAGAACATATTCTGTGTGAATGAAGAATGAAAAAGGCAATCGAACACTTTCAGTATTCCTTTATTGGAAATTTGTAGTTATCTGCTTTCAATCTTGGGGACCAGATTTCAGCCAAATAAAGCATGGTATTGAAATATGAAATTGTGTTGCTGAAATGAATAGCCCTACAAATGTATCACATATCTTTATATCAATCATTATTATCAGAAGGTTGTGGGTTCAATTCCAGGACAAATGAGCTGAAGCTCTTGCCTGAAGTGTGAACTTTTTTCTTTGTAAATCTGTGATTGGGTGGGTTGCCATGTCAATGACCTGCAACATGACAGTTCAGAAAGGCAACGCTATATCTGTGTCAAGAAGATCTCATCATGAAATGATTCAGATAATATTGAAAATGGTGTAAAACCCTCAAATAAATATTCAAACAAAAACTTTAGGAAGTGATATATTGAATGTCAAAAGTGGTATCAATGTTTGATATCAAATGACAATGACAAATGACAAGTATGACAGATTTGAAACATTTCATATTAATATAGTATATCATGAAATAAATACACAACTGACTGGCACTTTTTACTATTCCTAAGTGTAAATTTATTCATCTGGAACAATTTTTTTATCAGGATCAGAGGCAGTTATGTCTTTTTCCTAAGTATAAAATGGAATTTTCATATTGGCGAGATTCATTTTTGAAGCACCACTTTAGTTTTGCAAATGTTTTTAAATGGTTGACATCAAAATAATTTTCGTGTCAAGGAAATACAATACTTAATTGAGGTAAAAGGCCTGAATAGACTATGTTGTTTTTTTAATGCAAGCATTGTTCAAGTTGAACCATATTGAAAGAAGTCAGCAGGTACAAACTGTACTAATGTACACAAGTCAGCACTGCCTGTGGCAATGAACATTTGCCAAGGATTCCTCACAAAGGTGTATCAATTTCAAAACACATCTTAATGTAAATGCAAATCCATTGAATCTTTTTGCTATTTGAGAAACGTATATGGCAAATGACAAAGGTGTAACTTTATGTCCATGTGAGTATATATTTCTGTCTCTTTCAAAGAAGAACTCAATCAAAATATTTATGTGAGTTAGTAGAGCAGATAGTGTTTGTGTCAGAGATGTTTGTGATACAATTTAGTCACCATAAAAAAATTGCCATGTAATGTTTTTTTCACGACCTTGGGATGTTGAGAACATGTATTGAGGTCACTAGGGCATGTATCAATCTGTAGCATTTTAAATTCATTTCTTTTGCATTTTTACAGTAAAGTGCATATATTTTTTTTCCAAAACAACCAAATACTAAAAAGAAATCTGAAATCTATGTCAATGATATATATCATTGAAAGCTGTCCTCTACTCAACTTTGTCACCTTAAGGTTGTTTGATAATATTTTGTGTTCCCAACATTTTGCATCTCCATTATGATTGAAGTCAATCACAACCAAAATAGACAGAGGAACTGATACAGAAATAATCACAATATATTCCTTTTAACTGTATTAATGTTCAACAATATAAGATGAAATTCTGTAGATATCGTCAAAGTAGTGCCAAGCAATCTGAAGGAAAGTGCTCTAAAATCCTGAAGAATATTCAATTTGAGGATATTTAATTGCTTGACCTTAAGCTAGGAATAAGAGGTATCAAGAGATCTGTGTGTTCCTGGCCAGATTGATTGAGCAATAACACAGTCTGGCCAATCACCATCATCAGCAAACATGTGTAAATTGATTCACGTCTGATTTGGCCAAATTAGCTGCATATTCCCACCCCATGTAGCGGGCAAATCATATCCAGTTATGGACATGCGGAATAGCCTAACATCAACCTATCGAAGTCCAGATCATGGTGAAAAGATGCCAGATACGATACATCTCGTGGAATTGAGTTTATAAAAGTGAAGGGTTAAGTGTGGTTTATGTTGGTATGTTGTGATATGCAGCAGGAGAGGCTTATTGTGAAGAGCTACGGCAAGATATTGGTGTGAATAGACCTCCCTGCATTGCATAATGAGAGGATTCAGTGACAAGCAGACTCGCTCCCGAGATGAGCCAAGAGCGAGTAAATGAAGAAATAAGCTGTCGTGAAGGCTTGGCACTGTTAATCACCGTCAGAGGTAATTGTGGGGAGGGAAAACCTCGCGGGAGTTTGACGATGGATGGGGGTCTTCACAACGTCAGCCCCAATGCGGGCAGAATTACCCGCGCTAATTATATACCCAAATGGAATGATTTGGAAACTAACTAGAGGTGGCTCGTTCCTCCCTTGTCCTACATGCTGGACTTTCTTCCCTCTACCTCCCCTTGCCCTCAGGACCTCTTTCTCCAGGTGGCACCACTGTAGCATAGGTGGCACCACTAAATGTTCTGCAGCCAGATTTATGACAGTTCAGGTTTGCCTGAGCAATATTCATGATAAATGAAGCATAAGCAGGAAGGTTTACACAAGCTAATTAATAATACCTGTCACCTGGTGCAAAGCTAATGAATTTCAATGAGGACTCCCATGTGACCACAGATCTGGGTCCCAAATCTTCCTTGTAAACATCAGCACCTTGATGCCAGCCTAAAACCTACAGGGTGGCTCCACAAAACAGGCTCCTGCATAGCAAGTCCTAAATTTGGAAGCCCTGTTTTACTTCTACTGGATGTTGCAAATTGATTATCATATGTTACCTGCTTATTTTCTTGTAATAAGAATGAGGGTAATATGGCATAAATTATTTTCTTGACTGCACCCTGTAGGGAGGTTTTTTTCCACTTGGAATGTGCCTTTGATCTGAGCCTCAGAAGCGTTATGACAGCCAAGTTTTACAAAGCATATCCTTTATCCCCTCTTGAAGCTGAAGTATGGCACAAAAATTTCATAAACAACATACCATAAGAGGTTCCCATGACAGAATAAATCTCTGCTGTACACACGATTCTTGACTGCAGCATTTGACAAAACATACCCGCCTTGGGATGATAAATATCCTGTCAAAAAAGGCTGCTCTGTCGCATACCAAGAATGTGGGACATAAACTATGGCAATTCTCTCAAGTCACCATTCAGAAATATACCATAAGATTATGGTTGATGATTGTATGAATTTAATTACAGGCAGGGAAAGTGCTGGGCCAAACTATGATTCTGTGCCACATCCAGCTCAAATAAATGGCATCCTCTGCTCGGAGTGTTCAGAACATGGTACACATTTATACTGTTTAGAAAATGTTACACAGTTTATACTGTTTAGAAAATGTTACACAGTTTATACTGTTTAGAAAATAGTACAGTTTATACTGTTTAGAAAATGGTACACATACTGTTTAGAAAATAATACACAGTTTATACTGTTTAGAAAATGGTACACATACTGTTTAGAAAATAATACACAGTTTATACTGTTTAGAAAATGGTACACATACTGTTTAGAAAATAATACACAGTTAATACTGTTTAGTATGGTCCATAGATTATACTGTTTAGAAAATGGTTCATGTTTGTGTGGTTCATGATTTATACTGCTTGGTGTGGTACACAGTTTACATTGCTCTGTGTGCTACATGATTTATACTGTTCGGTATGGTACCCAGTATGGTACATGGTTTATGCTGCTCAGCATGGTACTTGGGTTATACTGATCAGTATGGCACAGATTTTATACTGATTTGAGTGGTTGGGTGAGAAGGTGGAATGTCTGAATGTTGCCTGCATGTTAAACTGGATCATAATTACATTGATGTGGAATTAAGATGCCGGTACATGCAACTAAGATTATGGAATGACAATTAAGGACAGTTGCTATTCCAGAGCGCTCTCATTCACGGATGTATGCTAATAAAACGCTCTACCTACATACATTTCCACTCAGTATTAAGAAGCCAGACATGAAAAACTTTCCCTCTCTCAAAGCATTATAATCCTAACTTGGGTAGAAGGGTCGTTATTTAGCAAATATTTATGGGAAGAACTAATTATAGATTCGTGAATAGAACAGGAAGCGGAAGCAGAGAACAGTCCTTCTAATCAGCTAAGATATATGTCTTGTATGTCTCCCAGTCAGTGACTCTAGATCATGGCATTTCCCAATCAACGATCAAAATTTTGAGACCTTTTGCATGCTATTTGAAATCTTCCATGTCAAAATTAACAAAACAAAGACCTTGATAGAAAAGTAAATGCAGTCAGAAATAACCTTTTTAACTCTCTCGTGTCGTGACCAATTTACACTACAGTCCCTTCAGAATTCAGAATTTGTTCATTGATAGAAGGTACCAAGTAATCCTTTATTTAAACTAATTTAAACTTTTCCTTGCTTATCTATATTATATCCCACAATGCCCTATACTTTCCTCTTTGATAGTAATTCTTACAAACTATTGGTGGATTTCAGTCGCTGAGCTGTATTTTCGAAGACTATTCTGAAAAAATAAATAAATAATTAAATAAATAAAACTTTCCTCTTTGATATATGTCTATTTTCTCTATTTTTTTCTTTTGCTCAAAGAAAATATAATATCTATTCAAACTGATGATATAATTTTTAAAAAACTGGTGAGTTAAACAGAAGAGAATTACAAAAGAATCCCTGATTAAAGTAGACTAAAGGTGGTATTCACAATTATAACATATTATTTGTGACTTCAGCTGTTTTAAATCTTTATTTCACATAATTATCACACATTAAGATATAGAAATATGAAGTGCATCTGCACATATTCAATGTCATATAGTAATTCTAAAAAAAACACTGAATTCAGTAAGAATCCTTGTATAAATGACTACTAATTATACTGCAGTGAAGTGGTAATTGTTGCAAATATGGATAGCTGCAAATTATGAATGTGGCATGTTTCTACTGTTTGAATTCTAAGCACGACTGAAACAATGGCAGTTTTCATTTTCATCAAGATTTTTTTTTTTATTTTGTTTCAACTGTGACAGTTGATATGATTGATCCAAACTTGATTGAAGTTTCACAGTGTGTACAGAAGCCAATTTAAGTAGGAAATTCTCAGCTATATTATGGCACGTAATTCTTGAAAAGTTATGGAATATTATTTTGGTCTGAAAGAAGGGGCACAAAAATCCGATTCATCATATTTCATGTATTTCTCCTGTGGCAATTTTTTTTAAATAATAAGATTGAAATTTCAATTGTTTAATGCCATTTGTAAGTTCATTTGCAGAATAATTCAATTTTAAATCATGAAAACTGCAGGCAGTCATATTTGAGTTACGCAGAATTTCATGTTGTGTTAGGCATTGTACATCTCCTAACTGACAAAGACACATACCAGACATTCCATAAATTGTTCAGGTGAAATCAAGCAAGCCTTGTAGAAAATGTGACAGGAATGTAACGTTCATAGTTTAGCAGGACAGCAGACAAGCTAATTTGATTGAACCTCTTCGGGCTTCAAAGTCTTTGTTTCCATATGCATGAAATCAGCCAGTATTTCAATTCTGTTGATATTAAACCTTGATTTAATCTCCCCTTTCAAATCAGATGAAAAACAATTATGACCTACATATTTCTTCTCAGTAAACATTGGAGGGCAGAACTGTGATGAATGAGGAAAGACCTCGTCAATTTATCATCTTTCCCCCAATAGAATTAATGCAATCTGGTAATAAGAAATCATGAGTGAAGAATGGTAAAATATGCAAACATTTGAAATAATTGAGATTCAAAGCCCTCAATGAGGCAAATGGCTTAATTTTATGACTAATACTCAGTAGCCTCAAGGCAAAGAGGTGGAAACCTGAAAAGGTGTATGAATGTAGATGGCACCACAAAGATCACTTAAATTGTAGATAGTAAATGATCATAATTTTCTCATGAACCATGAATGACATTTTTTTGGTCTAATATGCATGTATTCATATAAATGCTAAATATGATGGAATTTTTAGGATTTCAAAAGATTTGTGTTTGTCATATTGTCTTTATGTAATCAAAATTGGGTGCAATGCTTTTAAGATTTGTTATAATGAGACAATTTAGAATTTACCTCCTTATTTTAGGAGTGCTACCATTGTGTATTTGATCAGTAATAGAAGTGTCCGATGTGAGTAATATCGGACAATGCTTTTCAGAACGGATTCGTCTATGGCTTGTGATAAGGATGTTCTGCTGTATTTGCGTTTGAATACCCAATTTAAATAACAAAAAATAGAAAGATGACCTTCTATTTTTACATTCACAGCTTATTGAATTTGTCTAGAAAGTTATTTGTCCTCAACAAAATGGATTTGTAATTAGAATTTCATATTGTGGTATCATAATGGAATAACGTAATTTGTTATATATCAGATTACTAGGGTATTTTGCATGTGCAATCCGCAGTAACAATCACTGTTTAAATTTAAACACCAGTTGTTGTAATGGATTTGTCATTATGACATCAAAATGAATCACCCCACTTTAAACAATATTTGTTATATATCATATTACTTGCTCTAGATAGAATAATAATTCTACCAATTGAAATATTGAAAAACACATATTGTAAGAATTAAGTAAGAATTAAACACACATATTGTAAGAATTAAATTGGTAACAACATAACCTATTGTTACTTATATAATATCTATAATCACATGCACGAACAAGGAATAGTCAGAAAGGTTCAGATGTTTAACATCATCTTTGATTTGCCAGCATTTTAAAATTTAAGAGTTAAAAATATGATTCGGATTGGAGGTAGAATTAAAGGCTTAAGTTAAAATTCTTGATTCCCCAAAGTCTCTTTTTCAATTTCAAGTAAATAAATCTAATTTTAAGCTATAATTAGTGCTTTTAAACAAAGGATTTGACAGATTTTAATGACTTTTGCGTAATCTTTTCCTGAGAGAATAAAATGGAGGCATTTTTTATTCATGATCTGCATAATGCAATGATAGTACAATGTAGACCTCAAAATATTGGAATGCAGCAAAATTTATAAATTTCTTGATATTTTTTGCAGAAATGTTCATTCCCCTGCTTTAGGAACGGAATAAAGATTATAAAACTTTCAGGCTTCATGTATCTATATGCAAATGCCAAATTCTGTGGAATTAAGGTGTAATCTAGTTATTTCTGAATAAAGTTAAGCCAGTAATGTAAGCCTCCCAAAGGTCACATCAATGACCTCCACGGAAGGCAGAACTATGTTTTAGATATTGATAAGACTCCATGTAACAGGACATTTATCACATCAAGGTTACCAAAAGAGGTCTGATGATAAAAAGCACTGTTATTAATCTACAAGCAGATTTACTTATTGTTGTCAGCGTAAGAATACATGACAAAGCTTATAATGGTGGGGTTGGTAAACCTCGTTACACCCCCTTAGTGGCGCCTGCTGGATCTGACAAGTTCTGCTTGCTCACGGTCTTATCATATTAACTGCAAGCTCAGCATCTAGAATAGTCCCACAGAGTTGCGCACATTAACAGCGACAGCTCACTACTCGACACGTATAGAGCAAACGCTGGGTAAGAAGCCTAATGGCTCCATCAAGGTTGAATTGTTGTGATCTCCCTGTCTGACCTGATATGTCTGACCCTGTGGTGGTAAATTGTTGTCTGACCTGATATGGTATGTCCTTGTAATGATAAACTGTTATCTGACCTGATATGGTATGTCCTTGTAATGATAAACTGTTGTCTGACCTGATATGGTATGTCCTTGTAATGATAAACTGTTATCTGACCTGATATGGTATGTCCTTGTAATGATAAACTGTTATCTGACCTGATATGGTATGTCCTTGTAATGATAAACTGTTATCTGACCTGATATGGTATGTCCATGTGTCTGAAACTCTGTAGTTTCCCTCTGTGGATTCAACTTTTAAGATAAATATGAAAATCTTTGAGCAAAGTTATATATAAACGGTGCATCTACAGAAGTCAGACAGTAGTTTACTTGTGTAAATTTATCTCTGGAAACTTTTAGGCTGTTAAATGTAATAGACGCGTATACGAGTCTAGCAGGTGGCATTACCAATTCAACCCATGGTAGCCAATTAAATAGCTCAATTGCTTTGATTTGCTACTGACGGAGTGTTGTTGGGTGGAGGGGGTGCAGGGCGGTTCCCCCGAGGCTGCCTTATCCTGGGTCTCCCCGCCCAGCTCCACTTGTAACACCCATCAGGTGAGTGCTGTAATGGTCTAATGAATTTAATGGGATTACATCAAGAGCATCACGTGCTATCAGCCTGCTAATTCTGAAATCTTGACGCTAATATGGAGTGTGTGCATCACTGAGCTGGACAAGCCAGTCTTGTGACCAGAAACTCAACTCCCTGCACAGTCCCAAATAACACTCCTTCGCCGAATACCTTAACTTTTATATAGTTTCTGGAAATACCATACAGTATGACGTTTAGAAATCTTTATTTTGGTTATAATCTTCGTCCAATGTTTTTGTTATCAGTTTCTAATAAAGAGTGTAATTTGTGGTTCAAACCTAATCAGGTTTGTCACATTAACTAGGGTAAAATTAGTGGTTTGATTAATTTTCCATTAAAATGTTAAGTTAAAACATTTGTTTAAAGTATCAAGATAAAGATTTTAATTAAATTTGAATACATTTGCTCACATATCAAACGAGTCTTGGGGTGTTATATAAAGACGTGAAGAAAAAAAAAAATGGAATTAGGGTGGTTGAGAATGACAGCATAGACTTCAACCTGGCTGTCACAATGAATTCCCCAGAAGCTGAGGAAGACATAGTCTCCCCACCTCCGAGTTCAAACCGTATTCTGGTCACAGCTCAGTCTCTGAAACAGGATACATCACAGGCCTGATAGTGGAGACACCACCAGGGTACAGTCAGACATCTCAGTTTGTTCGGGGATGATTTGTCTTTTATGTGTTGAATTACACAGCTAATCATTGGCTAGTCAGCGTCTCGTTTTACTTCTACGGGTGAAATTTTTTGTGATTTTCTCACCAGTTTGAAGTCTGATAGATGGCTATTTATCTCTATTTATCATCAAATTCTCCCAGCATGCAATCCTACTCTTCTAACAGTTCATCTCTGCATCATTCGCTGATAGATATCCTATGCTTGCTTTTATTTGCAGCAAAAAACGGGCAGAATTTGTCCTCGAGAGAAGACGAATACAATGGAGTGGGATTTCTTTGGGCGTAGCTTATATTAGCACACAGGGAATATCAAAGAAAACTCGTTGTTAAACAATTAGTGCCGGGACATGCATTCCACCAGACTATTACTCAAAAATAGTCTTTGATTGATACATGGACGTGTCACCAAGGGGTTCCTTAACCCCAACTTGCACTAATTTAATCAATAAATATACATGGATTTAAAATGATCAATGATGATTTTTCAAAGATCAATGATTTTTTTTTGCAGTTTTATTGTCAGCAAGATTAAAAAACAAATAAGAATGCTTATTAGTTGGGATGGTTATATTTTCTTTAATAAAAAAGATGATGCCCTTGACTTGTCTCCAAAACAGATGTGGTTTTGCCTCACGTAGCAGAGGTATATTTGCTCCACAAATATTTCACAGAACAATATGCATAAATTTCTTTTATGTTTTCTGAAGATCATCAAGATATACTTGAATTGAATCAAACAATAACATTACCAGGTTTCTGTTCTTTATTTTTTTAAGTGATCTTTATCATATTATCTAGTTCAAAAAAAAAATAAACCCAAATGAGGCTCCATTTTCATATTTGTTAGTTCCAAATCATTCTAGTGAAAAATCTGCAGAGCATTAAGAACAGCTGCCAAGCCTGACTTGCATGGTTCAAATTGCCTTTAGATGTATGTTTGTAACCTTAGCACATAGATATGACAAAAGAAGAGCAATCCAAAAAAATAATTGATTGCTCTGGGAGGGAATATGGTAGAAATAAGAAGCATTCAACACTTTAGACAGACAGATGGCATCATGGGCCGTAAGATGCTCGTTAAATCTGTCAGGCTTATGTTGCAATTCATATCTTAATTCTAAATTATCAGATACACACCTTTTAGTCAAACTGCAACAGTCAAAATTGACTTTTGGTTTCTTTTTAAACTCTATTTATTGAATGATATAAACTATCAATGGTCATCTCCTAAATCCTGCCAAAATGGTATATATGAGAATGAAGTAAATCGTAAAAGAAAACAACTGTGAAACAATCATTAATTATTAGTACACTGATATGTATTGCAATCTTTGTCATTGAGTGATCTGTACCATAGCTGTATTCACTGCAGGGATGTATATGTCGGGTTACTCACAGGTTTGGCACCATGTGATCACCCACCTGATCTCTGAGCACTGTACTCTCTTATACTCCTGTATTGTCATTATATTAGATAAGATAAGACAACCTTTGTGTACAGAGATCATGACAATGATGAGGCGATGATACAGGTGATAAAAATGAGATATTTTTATTGTGATAAAGCTTAGATTCAGATAAAGCCATTGCCGTATATGTGTGTGTGTGTGTGTGTGTGTCATGGAGATATTAGATGACAGCAATGTCATAGAGGAAGCGATGGCATATAATGGCCCAATAAACATGGGCCTATCCCCGGGCTATGAGGCCGTTAAAGCTTTAATGTGGTTCGGACCAAACCTATTTGCACCTTATGACCTGCACTTGCAGTGAAATTCTAAATTCTCTAAATAGTATTATGCAAAATATCTGATTTGGTATGGCTGATTGTCATGTGAAAGGTAAAGGTTTTGCCATGGAAAATTCATCTGAAAATTACTCGCCAGAGTTAAAAAGGTGAAGGTATTTGTTATATCAAAATATTGATTTATCATTCAAAAAGGTAAAGTTAAGTGTCATGCAAAACGGTCAAGTTATTAATCAAAGAAAAAGGTCATTGCCATGGAAAATGAACACCTGCATGTCATGCCAACCAGTCAAGATCTTTGCCATAAGCTGTTTTCAAGGTAATATTGTTTTCCATTGAAAAAATGCCTTGGTGAACTATAGAGAGAGGATTAAATACATTTTCATCTTCAATTTTTGCCTAGATAAAAAGTAGGCCATTCTATAAATGTGAGACGAAAAAAATAATTGGTTAAAGATTTACTTTGGAGGTTTGGGTCATTATAAATGTGTGCCTGGCAAGATGTGTTGTGGCATGTGGAGGCGTGTTACTACTGGGAGCTTTATCGTTAGAGGGAGATGGTTGCCTTGTCATGCTGCCACTTCACCTTGATTTGGAATAGGGCCCACTACATGAACCCGGTCATGATCCAACATGGCACATGCTTCATGACTGTGTGCAGGCGGAACCAATCTCTGATCACCTTCACAGTTGTTATTGTACATTCTGCTTAAGTTTCTTTTTTTTCTTAATGATGATATATTGTAATATCAAAGGGTGATCAGGTTTTGTATCGAGCATTATTGATGGGAGAATTTTGTAGCTTTTTTGGTATTTGAGGATGTTGAAACAATGTAACAGTTGGATATTGGTTAGGAATAATGAGGTGAACAGTGGGGCCCTGCAGTGATAGGGCCCCATCTATCATTGTCAAATCATAGACCCAGTTTGGTCTTTGTGACTGTGACTGGAATTATAGCACCTGCCACGGAGGCCAGCAAGGGGAGCGTCTGTTGTCAGACACAGTAGGCAATATTACCTATTATTACAATCCACAAAATACAGGATAACTTTGATTGACATCATACGGCAGATTCATACGATGGAATCCTGATCTCATTCAAATCTTTTATCGATTACAACATCGGTTTTAAGATATTTCCTTGCAGAATTAAATTCCCTCTGGACAAGAGCACTTTTAGGAACTACCCGAGACCTCAGGATTTGTCATTAGGCGCAATAGAAATATTAATGAAAAAAGATAATATTTCATATCATGATGTGTTTTAAGATATCCCTGATTAGCCTCCGTGTATGGGGTTGTGCAGACGTTATGCTGCAGGCAGTTTGGCAGGGTTTAGGCTTCACGCCTCGGAGGTAGCAGAAATCGAGATTTATCAGGTTTGTTGATTTGACTTTGCGACTAATGGATGCGTTTTCATAACAGGAGGTTAATTAAGCCTCATAACTGTCCTCATTGAAATAGTAATAATCATGCTATTAAAGACACAATTTGACTTTTTAGTTTTCAGTTCTAATGATGGAGTATTGTGCCAACGGTTGATTTTAAAGATTTAAAGATACTTTACTCTGAGAAAAATGATTGATGAACTCGAAAATATTTGAAAGATTTTCAACGTTTGATAAAGTCTGAATAGATTTAATCTAGTGTGTAATGTTTCATTTACAGTTGGCATTTGTGCAAGTATGGAAATGGATCATAGGGATTTTTTAGAAAGGAATAACTCTCGCAAGGTCAGATAGGTCTCGTATGAGATTTGGCAGAATTTGTCTCTGAGCACCATTGTTGCTGGGAGAGGGATTTGGTATTGAATTGTGTTATTGTTACCTGGTCTTATGCCATTGTGACGGGTAGGGCCCAGGTTTCCGGGGAGGGCAGCTTTAAGCCCCTACCCATGTATAATTATGCCCTGACCTTTCCCTTTCTTTCATCAGTTGCTCAGCAATGGATCGAGGTTCAGCCTCGGACTCTGCTTCAAAGAATATTTATAGTACTCCTCGGGAACCTGTGGCCCTCGGCTGATAAATAAAATGCACTTTGGGGCAGTATGGCTGATGAACAATTTGTTTGGGGAATCACTTTAATAGGTATTTAGTGTAGTGGTTTGTAAATCTAAACAAGGTCTCGGGTAGTGTCTGTTAGGTTTCTACTGCCACTGTAGGGAGGGTGGCAGTCTAACAGTGGGGGAAATACACAAAACTACCTAGCAAGCCTCGTGCTGTCAATCACAAGCTCTCGTTGGCTCGCCACCATGATTGATCGCCCCCTGGTGGCAAAGATAGTTGGACCAAAAAGTCCTACCGAGCCCCCTTGCACACTCCATCAGCCATGTGGGGCTTCATAGAATAGCCCCAATGCAAAACTTAGCCACCTCAGAGAGGGCGCTAAACGATGCAGCAAGGAGCACGTAACGATCGGCAGACTGATCATCTGATGACAGTCACAGAATTCATACACTGTCCTAATGAGATCACACAGAATCAGAAACTGGCCAGGCTTGCCAGAAAGCAACACAGATGCTGAGCCCACAGA
Organism: Amphiduros pacificus; assembly: GCA_949316495.1. Classification (NCBI taxonomy): domain Eukaryota; kingdom Metazoa; phylum Annelida; class Polychaeta; order Phyllodocida; family Hesionidae; genus Amphiduros; species Amphiduros pacificus. The sequence continues at coordinate 9,530,549 of OX439010.1, forward strand.
TACAAGTGTGAACTCGTGTGGCAACATAAAGGGATAAATCTACAAGAAAGAGACATTTTGTGGCTTTTATGGTGCAGTCATTGGAATTAATGGAGACCCCATCTCTGTATTATTTAACTGTGAAAGAAAATAAATCAACCAGTTTATGTCTGTTGTTTTTTTTTCGAATGAGGCTCATGTTAGAAAAATGTTACTTTACAAGACATCACAAAAAAATCTTTTAAGCAATGTATAAAACAAAACTGATGAAACATGTGAGTGACAATTTTAAAGAAATGAAGATGTGTTTTTGTGTGAAAAGATGGGGCGGAGAGTCCCAGTCAGTGTGACAGTTTGGTCACACTAGGGGGAGCTAGCGAGTCAAGCATCCTGACACAACGATGTGAACCCTCTCAGAACATGGCACCAACGAGAAGAACATGTGAAATTGATTCTTGAATATGAGACAGTAAATCCCATTACTGGCTGGAAATTGACTGATGTGACATCAGAACACATTTTCAATTAGTTTGAGACAGGAGGTGTGTCTAAAAAGTGGAAGAACTGCAAACACCCGACAAGTGAGAGCTTCATGGCCTACGGAACACTACACTTTTAAAACTTGCATTGATGTTTACTTTTATATTTGTTAATTAAACCAGTGTTTTACACATATGACGAAGACTTGTATGCACCATATTTCAGTGCAATTTGTTTGATGTTAACACACATCATAATTTCTTAGTAGCTTGTCCTAAAAAACGGCACCAAATATAGAAATATTATTTTTTAATGCTTTCCTTTCCTGAACCAGATATCGACAGTGCCAATAATGTTATGATCCCGAGACATCTCAATGTCATCTCAATTTGATGCCAACTTTTGTCATTTGTATTTACATGATGAATGGCACAGAGAAGGGGATAAATCTCAGCGCGTGGCTGTGATGCCCTGCTCACCATTGTAGAAGTGCTCAAATCTGAACTCATCAAGTGACCTTGACCCTCAAGTCAAAAACGCTCTCCGGCTTGTCGGGCCCACTAATTCTTATATTTCATTTTAATGAGCTCCATAGCACATAAACAAAGAGCTTGTAATCTGTCTATGCTTGCAGTGTTTGATAGGTTTTTAGGCCAATAATGTTAGACACCATTTGCTGCGGACACATTTGTCCTCTGGTGCAAAATCTCTCATTGGCTTCATATCATTTGCTTCAAAACATGTTAAGGATTTTCTTCAAAAATATATTCACAAACTATTAATTTGTTCTCAACAACTGATTAATAGAAATATCCTAAATAAAATTTTATATATGTAACACATCACCATTGTCCTAAAATCAAGAGATGCAGAATTAAAAAAATGGCAGAGGGCTTCAGAATAGCAAAGTAACTGGTTTGTTAATAAGATTGGCATGGCTTAAATGTAGCAGTATATGCATTGGATAAGGTTTTTAAAGGTGTGTTTTACTGGTGACATTGACGAAGTAGCTGGGAGCACAGAGGAAAGAGTAATGTATAGGAGAGGTCTACCCATGATGCATTGCAGCCTGTGTGGGGCCCATATATTGCATACAGGCCATGAATATTGCACGCCGGAAGACAACCAGTTTTTTTTTCTCCCTCTTCATGTTCGCTGTCTTGCCCGGATTCAGTTCTCCTAAGTGCTGTCCCTTCCCAGAGAGACATACTGGAATACTTGAATACAGAAATATATTTTTCGGAACAGGAATTGGAAGTTGATTCAAATATGCTTGGATAAATAGGGATATGTATTGAAGGTATTCAGTAAAAAGAACAAGTGTACAGTGTATATGTGCTCAAATCTCCTTTTCAAAGATAGGGTAGATGTATAATGGGAGCTGATCGCATCAAGGACAAATCTGTTCGTGCCAATGTTTTCACATTGAACATCCTGATATGCTCATGGTCAGATTATACAATCGATTTGACTCAAAGGTCACGTGAAAATGTTCATAAAATCACCGCCAAAATGAGTTAATGGCACCTCTTTGTTGAAAACAATGAATAAAAAATGTAGGCAGTGACCAGAATGTGTACGCGGCGGCATATTCGGAGGCAAGGAATATGATTTACGGACACCGGTCACAGCTTTATGGCGGACTGACATGGCAACCAGTGGGACGTTTGCCTTTTGGTATCCGCGGCATGTTCTCACTTGGCCCTTCATATTGATTAACACCCCTTGTGTGATTTGGCCGGCCATTATTACACATATTAGCCTTGTTACAGCCAATAAAATGGACTCTAGTTTCGATAAAACAGGCTCTAGCCTCTACCTGGTGGTGTGCTTCAGCATGGCATAGCCTCTTTAATAATCTTTATGAAGAATCAATGGGCTTGAGTGCTTGATTTCTTATTAAAGACTAATCTCTAGTTATTTATTGCTTTATAATGAGTTAAAAATGATTTGGTCACATGATTTCTGACCACTTGATATGTCCCAGTGTCCTATACTCAAACAACTGCGAGAGATATAGATGGGCAAGATTGAAACAAAACATCTAAATTACAACAGCATTAAATCATTAATGCATCTAAAGGGCATTTGCTCACGTCAAATTGTTTTTAAATGTTCACGAACAAAGCCCACATTGAAAAAAATCGAAAAAAAGAAAGACACAAATGTTGTAATGCAGAGAAGAGAGAGCGGTGCCCTTTCCGGATATTGATGCGATTCAAATGAAGACAGACTGACAGAATGAGAGAAGGTTTTGCTGACCCAAGCATTGTTATTATTAGGGCCAGGACCATGATTGCATACTGGTGGTTGGGCGATGCCTAGATGGGCTTTCTGGAGACCTGGTCAGTCGGCCATATTGGTAATAATAGGTGTATGAGGCAGGGAGGAAGGGACCCTCATTGAGACAGGCCCTCTGAGGCCTTTTATACACTACAAGGCCAATCGGGAACAGCATTCCACAAACCTTCGTCCAGAGCTCGCGGGCATCAAGTTTGTAAATCGAGTTAGGAAGTGAAAATACAGAAAAGCTTCTTGCAATGGTTACCTTGGCGACACCTGCGACCTACATTGCTACAGAGTGGCCAGAAAATTAATTTTCTGAAACCATTTTAGACTCTCCTTCCTCACAAAGCCTATCTTTGTGAACTTTAGAACATAAATTAGACTGTAAGATTTTTTTATAATGTTTATACATTAATAACCCCTGGTGTCATTTGTCTTTGACTAATATTGCATCTTTTTCGGGTAACGTGTGGAAATTTAATGGTTCCTCCCACAGAGTGTACAGGACGTCCTTGGAATAGAGACAAACTTGGTTTTGCCATGAATCACACTTGACAAGACCCTGAACTGACCAGGCTTCCACATGTGTGCACAGTCCTTTTTAAGTTTAAATATTTAAAAGAGCTGATCCAATTTAGTCACTTTTCAGCACAAGCGAAATTTTACCAGGTGAGTTGTGGTCTTAAATTGTGGTCTTAAATTCCCCAGTGAGATGAGTCACGTCCTATTTTTAGACATAATTTGTCACATTTCATTGTGTTTGTGTTTGCTGGCTAGTTAAGGATGGGAATTACTTTCAGACATGATAGGCACTTTTGCAAAATTCAGTTTGCATATCTTAGTGTCAGTTAATACAGTGATGACTTTCAGAGATCTGTATTCATATTCATGCTCTTATAGTGTCCAAATTCAAGGACAAGTGGTAGAGGCCTGAATCAGTACAGGCTGTCTCACCCCCCTTCCACAGGCCTGAATCAGTACAGGCTGTCTCACCCCTTCCACGGGCCTGAATCAGTACAGGCTGTCTCACCCCTTCCACGGGCCTGAATCAGTACAGGCTGTCTCACCCCTTCCACGGGCCTGAATCAGTACAGGCTGTCTCACCCCTTCCACGGGCCTGAATCAGTACAGGCTGTCTCACCCCTTCCACGGGCCTGAATCAGTACAGGCACAGTCTCACCCCCTTCCACAGGCCTGAATCAGTACAGGCTGTCTCACCCCCTTCCACAGGCCTGAATCAGTACAGGCTGTCTCACCCCTTCCACGGGCCTGAATCAGTACAGGCTGTCTCACCCCCTTCCACAGGCCTGAAGCAACACCCCTTCCTTAGGCCTGAATCAGTACAGGCTCTCCCCCCCCCCCTTCTGTGGGCCTGAATCAGTACAGGCTGTCTCACCCCCTCTTGTACAATGGTTGTGGGCCTGACTATTAGTTATCCGGTAGCTCCCATTCTAACCTCCATACACATCAGGTGTGTATAGGCAGGGTACCCACTTTGATCACTAATGCTTTATTTTGCCCTTTGATCTGATGTTAGTGGCGCCACCTTTTGATCTCCTACTACACATCTTGCATTGTGATCCAGCCCAAATATCTAACACATTTTATACCCTTGACCTCCCCGACTGAGTTAATAGAAGTCTCTTTTTTCCACTCATTTTTATGTTTGTCAGTTCTGTTTGCACTAAATTTGGTTTATCAATAATATGGCGAGCTTTTACGCTCACATATCTGTGACAGACATGACATCGAATCAGACAATCGTAACATCACTTGGGTATTATTTTTAGCAGAACACAGGAGCAAACGCAGCACCCAAAACACTTCCTGTAAAAATACCCTTCCTCTGTGTAAGAATGGCCTGACAAGCTCAAACATCTTTGTCATGTTAGGACTGCATTAAAATTTCATGATCATTGACTTGTCTTTTTGCAAGCGGCAAAGTACATGAGATCCGGGGAGTCGGCTCTCAGAGTGCACATACTCAGCGGGGCGAAGAAAGCAAAAATCTAATCTATAAAGTAAAACTCCTCTGAAGACATTTCATGACTCCGAACAGAAGAATGCAGTCAAAAGCATGGGTCGTTCTCAGATAAATCCGAGCCGAGTTTAGGTGTAAACATGAGAGATTTTACGCTTTCACTAAAAGGATTATATTAACAAAAATAAGATAATGTATTCATTGGATAAAAGCTTGTTTATTAATATTGCCGTGATGGGTTCAGCCCAGAAAGTGGGACAAACAGGTTGACGGTGATAACTAAGAACGATATCCTGTCAGGGTGACGTTGAAGTATAGACATGTAAAACATGAATAGATCTCCAAAACAACTACCAGACTAGATTATACATGCCAGTTCAAAGCCTACCACATTGCCCAGTCCTCTGTTTTGTTAGCATGATAAATGACTGTATCATCGTAATTTCGGTGCCACCATTTCTTTTGGGCCATGTTTTGGTGTGCTGATACACCAGTGAGGCCCCCGTTCCCGGGCCTGTGACACGTGTATTTATGGCCCGTCTTAGCCATTGTCGGGGCCGCCACAAACACAAAATGCAAATTCAATAATTACAAAAAAGACATCTGACCCATGAATCAAGACTTGGTGATAAATTAAGAAAATGGGAACGAGGACATAAGAAAGAAGGAAATCTTCAAAGGAAGTTTATGGGAAAGAATACAGACTTCCTGTGTGTTCTTATCATGGTTTACTGTTAGGTTGACATTTTCCTGTGTATCATGATAGATAATTGGTTTGAAATTTTCTTCTTTGTAACAATTTTTACAACATTTTGATAAATATTAGAAGTGTATGATATCATTTAGGTGGGAAGTCTAATTTTTGGCATCTTGGATTGCTTTCGGGATGATATAGTTCTCAATGTCAAATTAAATAGATTCCGTTTGGTTGACAATATGTCTATGTTTTCTTTTGATGACTTTTGAATTGACAGACTTTCTTAATGTCTAAGAGTTGGATTATTTATGGGTTAAAATAAAAGTGTGATTATATTGTGGATCAACACGTTCACACATCCCAACTGTGTTTGTCAACCTTTCTTCGGCATCTCACATTACCGAATCTTCTAGAAGTTCTGGTGAGATGGAAATATAATGGGCACCCGGGGCTACATGTGCTCAGTGATAAAACAGTTGTTCTGTGCATTATGAAATGTTCCCAACTAGACCTGCGAGCAAATAGAAAATTGTGTTAAATCATACGCTTTGATACGAACATTCCCATGTACATGTAGTTACCCATGTGAGGTATAAACACTGCATATAGTTCCAATAGGGCCAGCGCTTTTGATCAACCTCCAACTCAACAGGGGTGGATATTTCTGCAGTAATCAATGGCCAAGCGCAGCATATGTGTTTGCCGATGAGCCCGCAAACAAGATGTCGTCCTGTGCACAAATGGTGTATGGGCCTATCGGGAAATGTAGGGCCCTTTGAGAAGTGATGAGATTCAGAAATCCAACGAGACATGGAATTCATTATGGCTTAATTTAGGTTTCACCTCCAGCTATGCAAGGCTGCGGCCAAGTTATGCTGAAAGCATCTCTCTGTTCCGAATGGAATATGAAGAAAGCGGCTCGGAGTCAGTGAAAAGCTTTGTGCAGATTTGCTAAGCCAGTATTGTCTGGTGATAGACAGTAGGCCTGCGTGCAAGCAAACTCTCCACTGGGACCAGTGTTACAGGCCCTGTGTAAACTCCGCCATGAAAACTGGCCCTTCCTTACTATTTGTCCGGGCCTGATAGCGGCACTGGGACAACTGTATGTTAAGTGTCATTGGTGTCTTGTCCTGTGCTGATAGCTGCAGCAACAGTGGGATGTCTGTATGCTGAAAGTCAAGTGTCATTGGTTTCTGAAGGCTTTTAGATGTCTCTTGAGTGGTCTAAGTTTTGTCAACCAATACAACAGCACATGTTGCCTGCACTCTTGCAGGGTCCCGCAGGGACCTTCTCCGTTCCACATACAACTCCCGGCAGCCTCCATTGCTGATGACCCTTTCCTTGTGAACTCTTGGATTACTACTTCTCCTGAGCATTTCACAAACGTCTTGGGACCCATAAACACATTTACGATGACTCCCCACCCAAGATATGGGTCAGCTTGTTATGAATGCTGAGTGATTAATCATCAGCTTGATTTGTCATTTTGATTACTGAATATTCACTTTAGAAACATCTTTATAGTTCCTGTCTTCATAACATCTGCTACTTCACTCATCACAATTCTTCCATTGATTTATTATATTTTAACTTAAGACTGACACATCCTCTTTTCTCTCAATGAGTAAATGTGAAGACAAAATTATAAATAAAGGATTAACAAAGGTATATTTTTTATTATTTTCAATGATCTTTCATCCATTCAGATATTTCTTGCAGTTTCAACTGGGTGACATTTAACAATACCATTTTGCCTGTCAAACGTCTTTGTATAGTTGGTTACCACCGATAAAATTGCAATTTATCAGACAAGATAGGAGACCAGTTCTCTTAAATCATTCGCCGACACTCTGTGTGATGCAACACCTTGTACAATGGGCCGACAACAGGTTCGTACAAAGGGAAATTATCCCTGACCCTCCGCTGGAAGTGTAACACACAAGCAGAGAATAGATGTGTCGTCACATGTAGTCAAGTGAAAATTATTGATTAGGGGGTCTTTGTTGAGCGACTTTGCTTTCACCAAGTTGTCTGTCCATTTGTGTAGCAAGAGCTATCATTTACAATAACTCATCAAGATGTTAGCATTTGCCAACGAGAGCTGACAGGCTGACTTGGTGGTGCCTGTAGGCAGATTTGTCCTTCCTTGTTATGAGATTATCCCAGAAATGGTGATGGACAATATCAACTATTATTCCGTAATCACTCTGTAATGACAATATATGGCAGCCAGTCCCCAAACAAGCTTCCTTAGGCCATGCCCAAATGTTGCCGTTTTACAAGGCCAGGCAAAGTTTATTCAGAGGTTCTTTTGAAACAATTTGCATTTGGCAGAATTTTTACAGTTTTTAACAATTTATAGTCATAATATTTTTATCTTAAATTAATTTTGTGGATATGGGTGATATAAGATTTAACAAAAGAAAGAAATACTAAATTAAACCTCATAAGATATATTAATATTGACCAATATATAAATTTGCCTGCTATGTTTTTCCTTTGCATTCAATGAAATTTTTATGTAAGTGAATATAATGTAAAAAAATATTAAAAGCGAAAGTAACAAACAGTTTGTTTTAATCAACTTCCTCTTTTAAATTGTCTTATTCAAAAGATTCTTTTTGAACTGGATATGTTTTACTATAAAATTCAGGTCTCAAGTAAAAACGTTCATCAAATTTTATTTGATATTGTTGTTGAAATCTTACAATTGATGAGCTGCTTTGGTGGATATAACCTGTTTTTTTCTATTCATCATTTAAATCATTTTATTCATCAAACAAAGACCTTTGGAAAGATGCAGTCTGAAGAGAAATGCTAATTTGAAAAAAAAAAATCTTTTATGATGCATCTTAGAATTTTTCACAAGCAAATCAATCACGTTTTTGTCAGATAAAAACCATCACCACATTCCCATAATCATTCATATTTCACAGATTTAGTCTTCGCTTGCATGATACCGCTCAGCTTAAAGCGTCATCACATACGAGAACAAATCGTGTCTGAGCTGCAAACATTCCATTAAAATTTCAGAATGGGAAAACTGACTTATATTAATATTCTGTTTTTCTGCCTAGTTTTTAATTGAGCAGTGTCTAAGTATAGAACAAATGACACATGTAATTATCACTTTGTAACATACCTCCTTTACCTCAGCAAAAATAAACATCAGTTATCCAACCGACATATGACGGTATGGATGTTGAGGTAAAATTTTAATGATGATAGTTTAAATAAGTAAAAAAATATATAAAGAGATAAAAACATGTGAGACATGTTTAACATTTTTAACAATAATTTAATGAATAAATAAAAATATAGACATGAGAATGTGTGAAGCCTGTTTTTTTTTTAATATTGAGAGGAGTATATCCTACTACCGGAATGTTCTGGCAATTTTATAGTGGAAAGTGGAGGGTTTTTTTTTTTTGGCTTTTCTATCCACTCAGCCTGTAATGTCAGATGTGTTGTGGAATATTAATCCTGACTGTAAACTAAGTTAGGTGCGCAATGTCGCCGCCATGTCACTCCGCTAGATTACTGTTCTTGATCTTGCTGGACAGACAAACAGAATCAGGCCTGTCTGGGATGAGTGCCCGAGGCTGGCGTGAGCTTAGAATGGCCGACACACCGCCAGGGCCCGACACGCAGCACATCAGACCACCCACCGCACTATATGCCTCATATCCATATGCAAATTCATTTTCAACTCCGAATTCTTTTTATTTGATTTGATATGTTTAGCTGAAAAGTTGGTGCTGTTTGTCCGTTTACAGCCATCTTTTTTTTGTTGTTGTCAGTTTTATTAAGTTATCAGTGATCATCTCTTTGGGTTAAAAATGGTGACAAAAACTGGAGGCCATCATGGATTAGAATATTTTAGAAGCTACAATGTAATTTTATCAAAATGTTTTGCAATTTGGCAACTAGAACATGACATGTTTTTGGAACCTGAATTTTTACATTCACTCTGGAAATACAGGATGGTAGAATGAAACTATAAATTTCACTGAAAATCCTTTCTAATTAGTCAGATGATGAATGACAAAATCTCCCCCGAATTTCATATGTATAATTCAGTGAAAGAGGAAAATATATCAAGAAAGCGGACTGAAAAAGAGAAAGTTCTAGGCAAATGTGATATGCAATGGTCGTCCTTTAACTATGAAGTCATTAATAATAGAAGAAGCAGTGTTTCTAAAGTGGAGGGTCATTTACTATAAATGCTGGGATAGTAAAACAGTATTGTGGATGGCCCCATGAGAGGAAGTAGTATGTAACAAGCAGGAAGATATACATCATCTCATGGTGCCATTCAGGAAACTACACACCTACTCAGCCTAGCCTCGGCTCCACCACAGGCATTAGAATGGCAAGCCCGTATTCAAAAATACCAAAACAACTTGACAGATTCTACAATCTAATCATAATGAATGAATATAACTGAGTTCATATTAGACATCTTGGACTGTTTTGAAATATTTTTTGTGGCAAGTTATATTCAGATATAAACATAGAAATTAATATTTTCAGTTTCTTTTTTTAGATTATCGGTACAGTTTCCTGTGAATGCGCAGTTTGGCATGCAAAATGTGGATAAATCTCTCATATTGATGATATATAGGTTGAAATAATAACATATTGCTATAGCTCATCTGTCACCTTCTTCATCTTACAGAAAATATCTCTATGAAAGCTAAAATAGACCTTGAGAATCGATAGAAGCGTAAATAGCTTTATGCTTAAAATATTGATAGCATCTAAGTATATTCTGAAAGCTTTCTAGACCCAAATATGACCTCGGAATGGGGCAAAGGTTCTCATTTTGACACATGACAAGATCGTGGTCATGCACAAGATGAATTAATATTCGGGTCATGTTTTTTCCATCGAACTACGATAGAGTAAAGTAAGGTATTGATCCACCTACCAAGTGCACAAGACAATCTGGGAAACGGGGCAAGATCAAAGATAAAATGGCCCCCCCAAAAAGATCAGGTGCTGACCTAGAAACCTGGCCGTCACAAAGACCTACCCAGAGACTACTAGTCTGGCCACACGGGTCCCAGGTTCAAGAGAAAAAAATATTTGTCGAACAAATTTGATCCTATATTTGAAAATATTTATTATTTTCATTCTAATTTCAAAGGGAAATGTCTGATAGCATGATAAAAAAATGTCTTCTTGAAATGTTTGTTTAAGTTGCAAACATTGTTCATCAAATTGACAAATTTACAAATTGCTGGTCAGCCTGGCCGATGCCTCTGGCAGCAGAAGTGTTGACATTAAGAGATGTGGTGTGAGGATGAAGCAGGTTTAATAGACCTTCGGCCATCATCCTGGCACAAATGTCAGATCTCACCGCAGTGTCAGCTCACATCGTCTTTACGTCCTGCCCCCTGGTGGCATGGAAGTCATATTCTCACAAACGTTGGTCACAGCAGACATTGTGCTGCTTCAGCATGCCAGCTTGTGATATTTGTCACATGTTCTATACTCAAAAATTATTTTCTTTTGTGGTCTAAATATGGCCCGAGGTGACCCTATATATCAGGCGACGTTTATCCCCCATCAGCGGCAACTTGCAGCCGTAAAGCTTAGAGTAGCAGCCATGAGTTGCAGCAGCATTTTGAAAACCACTTGGGACAGAACCACCTCTACTACAAAATTATACTTTCCCTTGTAATGTATCTCCAGAGAGGCACTGGCCTCGATTTGAAAATCCAGCTGACTATTATGGGATGTTACCAAATGTCTTCTGCTTCAGCGATTCTTTACCTTTGTTGCAGATTCTATTTTCTTTACAGCAAAAGCTTTTTCCCGCAGCAGATGCTGTCTTGTGCGCTCTCAATTATTCACCATATTCTCAATTCCAACCACCATTTTCTACATAAACTATCATGGACGTGTTGACAAGAACCAGGTGAAATTATAACAAAACACAAAAAAGCAAACTGAATCTTGTAGTGGTTACTCTATTCAGAACAACATTGGAAAAATACGGAAAAAAACCTAATTAATATGGTGTGAGATGAAGGTATGATATCATTTAAGCCTGGGAGGGCATCCCCGTAGCAGCCCACAAAGTGGTGGAGATGCCTCAGTTTTTGTGGTAGCATCAAATATGAATGAGGTCGCTACCATTAGGTAATTGAAGGTGCATCACCTGGTTTGTGTCAGGCAGGTGGGCTCAATATTGGACACTGAGAAAGCACACCTCACTCTATATGCTAGGCCACGTATTCTCCTCCAAACCTTTCTTTAAAATATATTTTTTTTCTCAAGAAAATATACTTATAGCATGATTATGGATCAAGGTGATTAATTATGAATGTCAACCTCACCATTGTTATCTTGACCTTGAAAATAAAGTACATATGATGTTATGTATCAGGGCCAGTTTAATTTTATTTTTAGTTTTACATTTTTATTGTGATATCATATGATGATTTATATTTTCTCAAATCACTTCTCACAGATAATTTAAAATCTTAGTCTCAGATTTCCTGAGAACAAACATGAAATCCTATGTGTAGCTTTTTTCTGTTTAAAAATGTTTCGCTTTTGAAAAGAATCCTTCTTAGTGTCATATTTCTCTTTAATCTTCCATTGTTTTTTTGTCTATAAAGTCTTTCTCATGGCAATCTAAACTTTGCTGATAGAAAAAAACAACATAATTCCTATGAAACTCGAGCCATTTTCGGAGCAGATCTTCAAAGTGTCACTTCCAGTGTATGTATTATGACGAAATTGTGAGGCTTTGTTAATGGAGAGTCTGTGTCTGGGGATCTGAGAATGCTTAGTAATATGAGGTTTATATGCAAGTCAGAAGGTGGTTAATGTTAGACAATGTGAGGTGCTTAGAGACATGGTAGACACTGTCAGGTGCCTAGAGACATAGTAGACACTGGGAGGTCTATAGAGACATGGTTGACACTGTCAGGTGCTTAGAGACATGGTAGACACTTTTAGGTGCTTAGAGACATAGTAGACACTGGGAGGTCTACAGAGACATGGTAGACACTGTCAGGTGCCTAGAGACATGGTAGACACTGGGAGGTCCTTTCGAGACATGGTAGACACTGTCAGGTGCTTGGAGAGATAGTAGACACTGTCAGGTGCTTAGAGAGATAGTAGACACTGTCAGGTGCTTAGAGACATGGTAGACACTGTCAGGTGCTTAGAGAGATAGTAGACACTGTCAGGTGCTTAGAGACATGGTAGACACTGTCAGGTGCTTAGAGACATGGTAGACACTGTCAGGTGTTTAGAGACATGGTAGACACTGGGAGGTCCTTTCGAGACATGGTAGACACTGTCAGGTGCTTAGAGAGATAGTAGACACTGTCAGGTGCTTAGAGACATAGTAGACACTGTCAGGTGCCTAGAGACATGGTAGACACTGTCAGGTGCTTAGAGACATGGTAGACACTGGGAGGTCCTTTCGAGACATGGTAGACACTGTCAGGTGCTTAGAGAGATAGTAGACACTGTCAGGTGCTTAGAGACATGGTAGACACTGTCAGGTGCTTAGAGACATGGTAGACACTGTCAGGTGCTTAGAGACATGGTAGACACTGGGAGGTCCTTTCGAGACATGGTAGACACTGTCAGGTGCTTAGAGAGATAGTAGACACTGTCAGGTGCTTAGAGACATAGTAGACACTGTCAGGTGCTTAGAGAGATAGTAGACACTGTCAGGTGCTTAGAGACATGGTAGACACTGTCAGGTGCTTAGAGAGATAGTAGACACTGTCAGGTGCTTAGAGACATGGTAGACACTGTCAGGTGCTTAGAGACATGGTAGACACTGTCAGGTGCTTAGAGACATGGTAGACACTGGGAGGTCCTTTCGAGACATGGTAGACACTGTCAGGTGCTTAGAGAGATAGTAGACACTGTCAGGTGCTTAGAGACATGGTAGACACTGTCAGGTGCCTAGAGACATGGTAGACACTGTCAGGTGCCTAGAGACATGTTAGACACTGTCAGGTGCTCAGAGAAATAGTAGACACTGGGAGGTCTATAGAGACATGGTAGACACTGTCAGGTGCTTAGAGATATAGTAGACACTGGGAGGTGCATAGAGACATAGTAGACACTGGGAGGTCTACAGAGACATAGTAGACACTGTCAGGTGCTTAGAAACATGGTAGACACTGTGTCAGGTACTTAACAACATGGTTGGCACTGTCAGGTATTGAAGGCAATGTTTGACAATGGCAGGTGTATATATTTCAATTTTAGTTTAAATTTGCAGTATTTAACTCTCATATTTGAACTTGTGTCGTGTATTTGACATTGTAGTATATGATGAAGGTCATGGCCAGATTTCATCATTAAATATAGCTGTGTGGCTTATTACGGGGCCGGGTGTTTGGTAGCTTGCGGCGACCTGCCATCTTGTGGGAAATAACTGTTGGTGCTCGAGGCATTGTGGACCATTCTGACAGGCCAGGAAATTATGCAAGGAAACAACCTTTCATGTCATATTTCCTAATATTTTGCCACCTTAATACCGTTCTATACATAATAATGAAAACATTTCTTCAGTGTGAGAATAGGTTACTTTTTAAATGTTATTTAAACATTATGCAATAAGATAATCAAACGAGGTGACTGGTGCTCATGTCAAATTTAAATATCACTGACAAGACTTAAATTTGTAAAGTAAACTAAGGAGTTGAAGATGACAGGGGATGTGCAAGTTAAACCTCGTCAAACCTGGTGCATTGGAAGTAGGACTGACAAGACAAGAGCATGTCAAAATGCAGTCAAGGCTCAGAGAAAGCGGCACCAAGCTCGCAGGCCATGTAGGCAAATTCTCAACAGTCTCTTGACATCCTATTGAAGTCTCTACCATTTAACCCCTCACGTGCCATCCTTCACAGATGATATTGCCTTCTAACTTTAACGTGAAATATTGATTTGTGATTATTAATATTTTTGTTTTGTATATTAACTGAAAGACTAAAAAAAGATAAAAAATAGGCGTGACATGAAGTTGTTTGTTTTAAAGTAAGGTATTTAAGACATGGCATGCAAGGAGTTAAGCTGGATGGGAAGAGAACATAGCACATTAGATGTGACTTTGAACTCAGATCCAGTTAGACAGTGGGACCTGTAGATGGATAGGAGAGGCTTAAACCTTGTAATGGCAGTACTATTACAGCCAGAAAGCCTTAACCAACACCGCTTATCTCCTAATACTCTGACCTAATGACCTCTCCATTTGTCTTGATTGATTGCCTCCAAAATTGCATTTCACTCCCACTTGAAGTTTCTGTATCCAGAATCTAATGTTTTCTGTATTTTATGGAACGCTGCTTTCCTGTTGAGAATGCAGGGGGAGGTGACTTACAGATTTATTGCAGGGTAAATCAGTGAAACGTCTGAGAAAATGACAAGTCTGATAGTCACACGATGAACAGCAGGAAGTCACATGGTAGACCACTGAAGTCACTTGTAATGAGTCATGATTCATATATGAATATTAGTATGACACATGGTGGATAATAGCCAGTCACATGGTAGACTGCTAGAAGGTCACATGGTAGACTGCTAGAAGGTCACATGGTAGACTGAAAGAATGTCACATGGTAGACTGAAAGAATGTCACATGGTAGACTGCTAGAATGTCACATGGTAGACTGCTAGAATGTCACACGGTAGACTGCTAGAATGTCACACGGTAGACTGCTAGAATGTCACATGGTAGACTGCTAGAATGTCACATGGTAGACTGCTAGAATGTCACATGGTAGACTGCCAGAAAGTCACATGGTAGACTGCTAGAATGTCACATGGTAGACTGCTAGAATGTCACATGGTAGACGACTAGAATGTCACATGGTAGACTGCTAGAATGTCACATGGTAGACTGCTAGAATGTCACATGGTAGACTGCTAGAATGTCACATGGTAGACTGCTAG
Source organism: Amphiduros pacificus (assembly GCA_949316495.1). Classification (NCBI taxonomy): domain Eukaryota; kingdom Metazoa; phylum Annelida; class Polychaeta; order Phyllodocida; family Hesionidae; genus Amphiduros; species Amphiduros pacificus. The sequence goes on from OX439010.1 coordinate 9,545,905, forward strand.
AATGTCACATGGTAGACTGCTAGAATGTCACATGGTAGACTGCTAGAATGTCACATGGTAGACTGAAAGAATGTCACATGGTAGATTGCTAGAAAGTCACATGGTAGACTGCTAGAATGTCACATGGTAGACTGAAAGAATGTCACATGGTAGACTGCTAGAATGTCACATGGTAGACTGCTAGAATGTCACATGGTAGACTGCTAGAATGTCACATGGTAGACTGTTAGAATGTCACATGGTAGACTGCTAGAATGTCACATGGTAGACTGCTAGAATGTCACATGGTAGACTGCTAGAAGGTCACATGGTAGACGACTAGAATGTCACATGGTAGACTGCTAGAATGTCACATGGTAGACTGCTAGAATGTCACATGGTAGACTGTTAGAATGTCGCATGGTAGACTGCTAGAATGTCACATGGTAGACTACTAGAATGTCACATGGTAGACTGTTAGAATGTCACATGGTAGACTGCTAGAATATCACATGGTAGACTGCTAGAATGTCACATGGTAGACTGCTAGAATATCACATGGTAGACTGCTAGAATGTCACATGGTAGACTGCTAGAATGTCACATGGTAGACTGCTAGAATATCACATGGTAGACTGCTAGAATGTCACATGGTAGACTACTAGAATGTCACATGGTAGACTGTTAGAATGTCACATGGTAGACTGCTAGAATGTCACATGGTAGACTACTAGAATGTCACATGGTAGACTGCTAGAATGTCACATGGTAGACTGCTAGAATGTCACATGGTAGACTGCTAGAATGTCACATGGTAGACTGCTAGAATATCACATGGTAGACTGCTAGAATGTCACATGGTAGACTGCTAGAATGTCACATGGTAGACTGCTAGAATGTCACATGGTAGACTGTTAGAATGTCACATTGTAGACTACTAGAATGTCACATGGTAGACTGTTAGAATGTCACATGGTAGACTGCTAGAATATCACATGGTAGACTGCTAGAATGTCACATGGTAGACTGAAAGAATGTCACATGGTAGATTGCTAGAAAGTCACATGGTAGACTGCTAGAATGTCACATGGTAGACTGAAAGAATGTCACATGGTAGACTGCTAGAATGTCACATGGTAGACTGCTAGAATGTCACATGGTAGACTGCTAGAATGTCACATGGTAGACTGCTAGAATGTCACATGGTAGACTGCTAGAATGTCACATGGTAGACTGCTAGAATGTCACATGGTAGACTGCTAGAATGTCACATGGTAGACTGCTAGAATGTCACATGGTAGACTGCTAGAATGTCACATGGTAGACTACTAGAATGTCACATGGTAGACTATTTGAACATCATGGTAGCTCACTACATAGCTGACTGCTAGAGTAGCAAGTCTGATAGTAGCAAGTCTGATAGTAGCAAGTCTGATAGTAGCAAGTCTGATAGTAGCAAGTCTGATAGTAGCAAGTCTGATAGTAGCAAGTCTGATAGTAGCAAGTCTGATAGTAGCAAGTCTGATAGTAGCAAGTCTGATAGTAGCAAGTCTGATAGTAGCAAGTCTGATAGTAGCAAGTCTGATAGTAGCAAGTCTGATAGTAGCAAGTCTGATAGTAGCAAGTCTGATAGTAGCAAGTCTGATAGTAGCAAGTCTGATAGTAGCAAGTCTGATAGTAGCAAGTAACGAGGGGACGTTGCTTAGGAAGATGTGTAAGCAGATAAATGGTTAATGTTGTAACATGGTCAAGTATTTGCTCAGAGCTTATGATCACTAATTGATGTAACGAGGCATTATGTCAGATAAAATGAGTTAACATTATAACAAAGTGTGAGTAGATGTTAAGTGAGTCACGCGTGATTTGGTGAGGCATTAGCTCGGGTGGACAGTGCCTGAGATGCCAGCAGAGTCAGATCTTTATTCCCAGGCCAAACATGGCCTTCACATTTGTTATGGTGCAAGAGAATCGGGGATTTATCTCGGTAGCATCACAAATCCCACCCGGGCCCCACCGATGTGTAACACTACTCGGCCGCTACGATTGCGGCATCTATAAAGCAAGACTGTTTGATTTGAAGATACCCTTCCCAGTGTCTCTAATCCACGCTCCCAACAGTGGGGGATGAATTTTAGTACACCTCTAATGCATTATGTGTTTTTCAGCAAGCGATTGGATGGAGTGTGATGCGTGGAGTGATCCTGTCAGGTCACGCTGGGGTCTGCGCCCAATACGCAGAAAATAGGCAGATCAGGAGGATAAGTGCGGAATGCCACGTCTGATGTGTATCTGTGTCCGCCCGAGACTCGGGACCCGTATACAGACTGCACGATGGCGTGATACTGTCATAGCCCTGTCTCACAGCACAGATAAGTGCCAAACTTGCCAATTTACCACCTCTCTATCTAAATCTTTATGTAGCTCTATTAACCAATAGCTTCAATTACTACAAAATAATTGTCCTCAGTTTTCTTGCTTTTCACCACACATATTACATGTCTAGGAAGAGCGAATATTTATTCTGAAGCTGAGAGAAATGAGACCTTCTGTGAATGTGATAGCCTTAAGTAGGCATACATTCTCTATGTACATGAGGTTTGTTCGGCAAGACACCACTCATAAGAATGACGTGTTTATTCACATCTATGACGATTTTTGAAGTGAAAACTATAAAAAGATATCATGATCTATTCCCGACTTTAAAAGAAGTTCTATTTAAGGAATGGAAAGTACATTTTACAGACAGATCTTATGCAGCATATCACAAACACAACATGACAAAGGAAAACTACATATCCTCTGTAATAACACGGCAAGTTTCAAGAAGAAATTTCACAATATCCAATCCTGCATTCGTAAAAAAAAAAACAGATTGCAAGTTGAATACGTCTATGTGTGGCAGTGAGCAAAGAGTTAAAGGAGTTCTTTGAGAGTGTTGTCTGAAGCTGCAAGTGAAACCAGTACAGGGGCAATGTATTGCAGTCATGAAAATCTGGTCATTAGGCGTCCTCAAGCTGAATGTCTTGTCGGTACAAAGCAGGTCTGATCAAGCCTACATGCTGCTGTGTTTTCACTCAATTACACCTCGGCAGGGATGGACAACAAACAAACTTCTTGTCTAGTGGAGGCATCAGATGTTTGAAATTTTCGGCTTTTCCGAATTCTAGTTTGAGTGGTCCTCCCTATGACTTTGGTTGTGTGGATTGACAAGTATTGCTTAATTGCACAATTACGCACTATGCTTGTCGGTGTGATGGCTCTTTTTCTTTTTTAAATTTTATTTGATTTGTTCAAAATATTTGTAATTATAATGAACCACCTACATAATACCTGTTATGGGGCACTAATTTTGATTGAAAACAATTTGTCAGCAGCAAATTAGGAGAAAAATGACTTTGAAGTTTTTGTGATTTTTGTCCCTCCTGCTGTTGGGTCAGCATCATTCAGTTATGCTTCGTTAAGAGCACTTGCTCATTTTGTTTGGGAGGCCGTGTTTTGCGTGTCGTATTCCGCAGCGTGACATACTCGGTGCGGTGTGACCCTGCAAATTCTCCAACTAACTTTGATGACAACCAATGAAGTCTTAACATCCCACTTGAATCAAAATCCTACCTACCTAATTAAAGAACAAATCTGACCAAATGAAACCGTCCTTTTTTACTGAATCCTTTTTTTTACAGTCTACACCTTGCTCAAATAATTTCCCTCTGCGACCTTCAGGAATGCTGGAATATAATCACAATGAAAGAATGCCTGTATTGATTTTTTTCCTAATTAGAAAATACATGTAGAGACATGGTACCAGACAACCGCAAAATTTACTGCAAATATTCTAGGGGATATATTATCTTGGCACACCATAACCACTTCCTGTCCTTTATCTCTCGAGTTACTGAAGAAGATTTCAAATAATTTGTTCTTAATTAGATCCCATTCAAAAGCTTATATTTCTCAGGCTTTGTGAAATGATGAACAGAGGAATAAAATGTTGCACTTCCATTCCAAGAAATTATATTTTGTCAAACTTTGAGATATATTATATTATTACCAGATTTTAAAAAAATTTGTCTTCTGTCTGGGTCACTTTTGTCCTACATTCCTACTCTTATGTGTCTGAGATTGCAATTTTTTTGTATAATATGTATTTTAATCATGTGAATCTTCTCACACAAGACTTTCTATCTGTCAAATCTCAATTTTAAAACAGTTCTTTACATTATATTTATTACGCTTGAGACTTCTGGTGGAAAGATTTGTGAGCATAAAATGAAATTTTTACCAATATTAGAATCCTACAAAGCAACATTTTTCAATTACAATTCTAAATTTGATTTAAAACGTTGTGGATTTTATAATTTATGGAAGCACATGATCAGTATTTTCAAATGAAAAGAATGCATTGATGCAGGTGCCAATTTCATCTTGTGTACAAAATCACTTTTGCAACAGCTGCATGTTTTGAAAATCCTGCGCTGGTAATTATTTTGCAATGGTATCAAGTGTGTTTACATTTTGGACAGCCTGTGACGCGAATACTTGCTGATAGGCAGAGAGGAGGGAGAGTTAAGGGCTTTGAGTGGAGCGGTTGTGTGAGTGGATTTAATCCCGATATCAGTCTCCAGGGGGCGCCGTGACAGAGTGAAGGATTTGAGTTCAAACTGGTTGTTAATTAACGGCAGGTATCAATAGAATCTGACATGCTCGCAGCAAAATGGTAGGAGACAAACATCGACCCTGATGCCCAAGATCGTGTATCCCCCCCATAACAATGAGCACTAATCAAGATGGCTGTCAGTGCTTTGTTACATAGGATCATACATGGGTCTTATCTTCACATCACCCTTATTTGTATATTTATCCTCTATGGCAACATAATTCCAATCATAATTTTAATGACATAATTAGGTTCTGGGCAATATTATTTTTTTGAAACCTTAATTGGGTATTGCTTTCAATATTGCAGTAATTCCATTGCTGTGTCACGTAGCTTGGCCAAAAATGCATTTAGACTCGAAAGCCTGTAAGGTTATACCATAAATTTCCGGAAACTATAAATATCTAAGTAACCTTGTTATATGGATTTACCTTTCTTGTTAATTAGTGCAGATTCATACTGAAAAACAGCAAAGTCAGGAACATTCCAGGAGTTAATTTCCAAAACACACATGAAGGCAGCTTATAAAATCGTTGCGTTATTGTTTGCTGTGCAGCATATAGAAGTGATGGAGGGAAAATTTCCCAAGTGAAACCATTAGATGCCGGCAATGTTTTATGCTTGGGTAGAACAGTAATGCATTTGTCCAAGCATAGCTAATCTTGCGGCATAATCTCCTGACATTTAAAACACACACTCTCAAATTCACCCATCAAATTTTACTGTAAAGAAAATAATTTTTTTCTGATATAAAAAAAACCTCTTGAATGAATTAAGCTAATATTCAAAATCTGTTTTCTTTTCAGTCATTTTTTATATCAAAGAATGGGATATTACCAAGTGAAATCGTTATTGTTATCAGTGGTCACTATAAATTTGGAATAATAAATGGTAAAATTAAACTATTATCGATAATTATAGCTTTACGTCATGATGGATCAGCCTCAATTTGAAATGTTCAAGAGGTGCCACAATCGGAAGTTGTAATAGTCGCTTTTTACAGTCAATCGTTGCCATAAATAAAAATGCCTAATATTTAAGCAATATTTGCCTGACACGTGCATGTTAAAAACAGCAGTTTGACGATGCAGTTCTCTGCATTCAAAAGCCCACATTCATCATCCAAGATTCTTGAAATATTATGAGCAAGCAGCTCTGCAGTTAATCTAATGTGGAAACCATGATATCAAAATCATTTTACTTCACAAATTAACGTTCACAACACTATTTATTTTCAAACAAACATCGAAACTTGATAACTGAAGTTCCTGTACCAACGTTTGACTTACAGGAGTGTTGAATAAAATATGAAAAATATCATTTTACAAAGGCGTATTATCTTTGAACAAAATATACTGTCATATCAATTTTCTTGTATTAAAGTACTATTAAATATGCATTGTCATCTTTTATTCTAAAAGCATTTAACTTTTACTTTTAACTTTAAAAAAGTGTTATATCTCTTTTATATATTCCAACATTGTGGTAACACGATAATGGCTTGGAATACTATCATTGATACAAAAAAGCAAAATATTGTGTTGTGGTGAGGAATTCACTCTACAGAATGCTTTGCAAGAAAAAAAAATGACTTTTCTTCATTGCACATTTACCTTGTTACTTTATCATTGGAGAGTGTCTTTTTGTGTGGCATCTGCCTTGCCTTGCCCGGTGGCCAGGGAGAATTATTGTGTTTGTGAAGACTAGGTAGGTACAGGGTAAACCTACAAGTTTGTTGTTGTCACAGCAACTCTGACCTTGGCAGTAAAAACAAGTACGGAGGTGCTTAGAAGTGACAGAACATAATATTATGATGGATCGGCTTTCCAAAACATGCAACACAAGTGTCAAAACGCTACCTCGGTCAACTGGCAACATTTAAGCTGTGAATGTACTGGGCCTATTTTGCCCATTCTTGAAATCTGTCTCCAGTTTGATGTATATGTGTCATAATTTTTACTTGAATCTCAGAGCAGTTCATCGCTAATATCAGGATTTATGACTATACACAGAATGTAACTTTTTCTTTAAGCCAGTAGGCAAAAGTGACATTCAAAGAAGAAAGTTTTGTTTATGCACTTGTGACATTATAGCTGGTGGTGTTTTTTACCTACAGAGTCGGATATCAAGAGTAGCCACAGATCAGCAAAATAGGATAAGATGTCTTTCAATCTGTTCTACCTTAAATTACGTAATATTCAATAATGGCTAAGAAGAAAGGTACATGTAATGCATTTGCATTATAACTATTTACAAATTATCTTCTCACTTTTGGGGGTGGTATTAATCTTTTAAAAATGAACAGGTGAAAAGAAAAGCATCTTGCAAAATAATGAAACAATGTTTTTGCTTTAAAAATACTACGACAAACTCATATAGAGAAGTGGTTTCATTTCAATATTGACATTGATTAATAACAAAATATGATTGAAGATTTCAGGTAAAATGGAATTAGTGTCTAACAAACTTGTCATGAATTGTGATAAGATTATGGCAAGATATAAAATCTGAGGCTATATATGGGTCACTGATGACCTCACTTCTATATGGGTCACTGATGACCTCACTTCTATATGGGTCACTGATGACCTCAACTTTATGGGTCACTGATGACCTCACATCTATATGGGTCACTGATGACCTCACTTTTATATATATGGTATATGGGTCACTGATGACCTCACTTCTATATGGGTCACTGATGACTTCACTTCTATATGGGTCACTGATGACCTCAACTTTATGGGTCACTGATGACCTCACTTCTATATGGGTCATTATTAAAGAATATCTGATTCCTGACAAATAGACATTTTTATTATGTTGCGTGCACACCCTTTTTATACTGTTAATTATTCAGATATGAGGACCATAATTGAATAATTTATTGAAATGCTAACTATCTGTTTTCCATTCTTTGCCTGTTGCTTGCAAATACCTCATTAGGAGGAAAACTACACATGAATATAACAATCAAACCGTTTTTTTCTCTGTGACAATTTTCACAATTGTGACACTCTATTTTCCCATAATTAAGTGTTACAAAAAGTTCTTTAAAGCCCAACTCCGACAAATTGACTTCTGTCATCCAAATATACTTGGCTATGGGCATAGCTTTGTTTTCATGGCAAAAATGTGTCACTTCTAGATGTGGTTTATACAGCATATCTTGGCACTGCTTTTCAGAATTGTGGCAGTAAAAATGACAAAAGATCTCCATGATAAATGGCATTTGACACAAAATGGCTGGCACATTTGCATTACTGCTGAATACTGCTCAGAAACAGAATATATAGTGAAGTACCATAATCTCTGCAAATATTATCCTATGCACAGTAAACCATTCTTTATGGAGCTATGACACTAATCCTAGGATATTAGAAAGCGTCTTGGGCAGAACATTTCATGTTTAGGATTTTTCATTTGTAGTGCAATTTGTAAGTGGCGCATTATACAAGGCACAACATGTGGCACATTATAGATGTGACATCATTTGTGGCAAATCATGTGGCACATCACACGTGGCACATCATATGTGGCACATCATAGATCATATGTATGTCACACATTTTTATCACAGGCACAACATGTGGCACATTATAGATGTGACATCATGTGTGGCAAATCATATATCATATGTATGTCACACATTTTTATCATATGTGAGGCCCACTCTTTGAACGACACATTTTTGATAAAATCTCCTGGTAGAAAATAATGAATAAGAGTAGATTATAACATAAGAAACAGCGAGCTCTGAGAGGAAATATGGTATTTTGGAAAGGTGACAGATGGAAATAATGGGGTTGCACCAGGGTGCCTTCTTTCTGAAGATACAGCCAGTCTGCCTTAAGTATTCCCGTCATTATGATTCAGTTTACAGATGCAAGCCACAGTGCACAATCTGAAAGGTTAACAGTCACCCACACCGCTGCCACATTAGTCCTCTGTGAAGCTAAAGCTTTAAAATTCAAGCTTTATTTCCAGCAAGACATTCATCATCTGCCGCTAAGTGATCTGGCCTGCATTCTCTAAATGCTTGGCTGATTATAAGGCACCACGAGTCAGGCTTGAAATCCTCTCTTGCTATCCTCTAAGCACAAAGGTAAAAATCACATTTTATAACTTGTCGCATTTTTGATATCAAATGTGTTAATGTCTCTGATACCGGTATTAACAAATACCACTTTTTTTTCTATGAGAATTTTTTATGACAAACTTATATTTTAAGTTTTGAGTTAAAGTACGCTTTCTTTTTATCTTTTTCGTTATTATTCACATATGAGCAAAACATCTTCACTTAACTTCATGACATTGAGATACTTTGGTACATTAATAAGTACTTTCAGAGACAAATTCTTTGAGGAAGGAAGACAGATACCTCAGTGGAGTAGAGGTACATAGCGCCACCACGCATTAAGCTGTTGATACTCTATATATATCTACTATGACATTAGTGCATTTATGAGGACACAGGTACAGGCACAACATTAATGTTGATGACCACCATCAGCAACATACAGACGTACTTAAGACGCACAGAGTTACTTAAGCAAGGATCATAGTGAGGCCGGTCAATAATTAATGACAAGAGATATGTAGCTGGGTAAAACAGACGTGTGTCGATTGTTCACTGTTGGATAGTTTCATGGATTATCTGTCAAGCATCGCCAGCCTGTGATAGATGCTCAAGGCTCGACCGATACAAACTCGCGGCAAACATTTACCGTATTTATTCACATGTGGGCCCAGGACAGTCATCATGCTCTCTGTAGACCATGCGATAAGACTTGTTTTTAAGTAGATGGTTTGCCTATTTGGGGGAAATTGTCGCATAAACATTACGTCACTGTTAAAATATTCATATGTTCAAAGCTTTGTAGAAAAGTATTGTTAGAGATTGCACCTGTAGATTGTCACAGAAATGATAAGATTGATGAAGTTATGATAATTAATTTTATGTCTTATTCTTGAGACAGGACAAGGCATATATTGTGTCTCTAATAGCTATAGTTATGTATTCCTAACAAAGAACAAAACATTCTGCTTTTCGCATTGTGAAAACAGGCCTAACACAAAAAAATCTTTGATTTCACGAAAAGAAACCAATCAGCCAGATTCTGAATTCTTACAAAATATCACCACAATCTTAATGATTATTTTTTCTTTTGATTAATTTTACCTCAGGGAATATCTCTTATCAAGAATATATCTTAAGAAAACACTTGATTTGATTCTCATGAATATGAAATCCAACATTCTGTAGATGACATTTTGTGAGGTTTTATATTTTTCTAGTTTTCATCATTCACAACGAGCTACTTTGTGAGATTGTGAGCGTACCTTCTACACCTAATTCTACGCTCTACAGCCCTTAGACTAATCTGTGAAAGGTAATGACTGCTAAATAAGACATTGCTGAGCATGTAGAAACCTACAACTGGGCTCCTATCATTTATTTGTGCTCATAGTATGTATCAATATTAAGGAGGGAACTGCACCTTAGATCTATTCTTTCATCTGCCAATAATGAGCTGACATGTTCATGTGTCATTACGCTCAAGCTCAACGCAACATAAAAGGTTGCTAGGGACTAACGCTTAAGATTTCCGAGAATTTACAGGGATTGCACTTAACATTTTCAAGGAGCCTAGAATAGGCTTTAAGTTTCTATTCTCACCCACCGTAGTGGTCAATAAGTTGATAATGAGAGAGTTGTTCTCTGTGTAATGTCAGGCCGTTTCCTTGTAACTTTCCAGATAATGGTCTCAACTTGTTTTTGTTTGGTCTTGGATCATGGATAGACTGAAAGATGTGGTTTGTATTCTCGTAGTATGCAGGATATAAATGAGTCATATGCTGACGGTAAGGATATAAAATTGCGGATCTCTTTTGCTTCTGACTAAAAAACTGTCCCTGCTCTAATAAGGTTCCTCCTCAAGATTTTTTCTTAATGGCAGTCTTCTTAATGGCAGTCATATTTTTAAAAAAAAGATCAAATAAATTTCTTCCAAGCCTTAAGATATGTCAAATATACAGACATAATTCTGTTTTTCATAAGTATCCTTCTAAACTTATCTCGAAACGTATTTGTCGTCTTGCTCCTTCTTTCTCCATTAACCATTTTAAGCTTTAAAAAATAAGACGTCACATTCTTATGATTTGTTCCGAATTTCTACAGAAGTAGAATTTTGTTCATTTGGGATTATAAAAAGAATTCCCACTTACCTTCTATTTGTTTCATGTCATCCATTTCCAGATTACTTCCAGAGATCAGTTTCGTTAATTTCCTGCATCGTCTTGTCTATTTCTTTTTGCAGTTGCATTTGTAACTGTCGTTATTTTGCATTTTCATCAGTGAAATTCATTACATAGTTTCAAAGGGAATATTCAGTGCTGCTGCTTTTTAGTGAGATCATTATTTTCTTTCTTGACACTTTCAAAATTGTCTTTCAAATTCAAATGACAAAAGAAATATATAATATTTGAAATTAATAGAAGTTTTAAAAAGACCTGAATATTGATGATTTTCACTGATAAAAAGCATTTATTGATTTATTTAATGAACACATACTTTCTAGTCTACATTTCTATTATGATCTATACAGTTGATATTACACCTTTCAAAGACTTCAAAAAAGACATTATAAGATTTATAATTCAAAACTGCTTTTTACAGGGATGGACACTTATAAGGACAACCATCTTTCCCGTCCTTATAAAATAAATATATTCACCATAAACTAGATTTTTGCAGCTTTGGATTGCAACACTGGTAGAATATTAACAAAGATTCTTTTCCGAAAGCAAAACAAATAACCCCACAAATTTAAATGTCCATTCCTGTGTTTCACGTTTATCTTAAAGTACACAAGTAGAGGTGTGACCTACCTTTGACATGAAGCATTACTATTTTGCTCTTGACGGGATCGGTGTTGACGGTACATCTGTACTGTCCCTGGTCTTCCCACATCACGTGCGAAATCTGAAGATTCCATTCCTTAATATAAGGTCTGACCACTGTAAATCTGTGGTCATCTATAACTCTCCTGTCTTCATAGGTGATGGGAATTAAGCGCTGATCTAACCATGTTACCTGCAAATAATATCATACACGCACATATCAATCTGGCTAGATTTTGTACAGTACTTTTGTGGTATTCAAGTATATTTTCTATGTCTGATATTCAAATAAAACTTTTTTGGCACTTTTCAATTTTCTCCTGGTATCTCTAAAGGTATATTTCTGAAGGTATTCACATTAATCTTTCATGAAATGCTCAAAGAAATCACAATGGAGGATATTTAAGTGGAAAAAATAGCATGTTATTTACAAGACCATATTGTGTGATATATAAAATATACCAAATTGTCTGATTTTCAAGTAGATGATATTGTGTGATATATAAAATATACCAAATTGTCTGATATTCAAGGAGATGATATTGTGTGAAATATAAAATATACCAAATTGTCTGATATTCAAGTAGATGATATTGTGTGAAATATAAAATATACCAAATTGTCTGATATTCAAGTAGATGATATTGTGTGAAATATAAAATATACCAAATTGTCTGATATTCAAGTAGATGATATTGTGTGAAATATAAAATATACCAAATTGTCTGATATTCAAGTAGATGATATTGTGTGAAATATAAAATATACCAAATTGTCTGATATTCAAGTAGATGATATTGTGTGATATATAAAATATACCAAATTGTCTGATATATAAAATATACCAAATTGTCTGATATTCATATTGACTGTGATATGTAGACCTAACAGGATCTCATCCATTTAGCTCTTTTAAAAATTGTTGGGGACCCTAGTTTGACTGTTACCATCCCTTTTGAACCTTTTTGTGCTGTGAGGGTCAATACAGTGAGAAGGGGGCCAAAAACTCAGTCAAGACCCTCATGTTTGATATTCAATTTGATCAAATTGTGTAATATTCAAATAGTACTGAAAAAAAAATTATTAACTGATTTATAAACAAAAACTAAAAATATGGATAGCATTTCTATTTAAGACATGATAAGAAAATAAAGTGATAAATTAGTGAGGCTTACCCCCAGAACAACATGTAAGTGTGACCTACTTATATATTCTGGCCAGTCCTTATGGCCCTCTTAACTCATACCTGATTCCCCTCATTGGAGCCTGGTGGGGCTCCTTTACACACAAATACCACTTTAAGGGGACTTTGAATGGTGGCGTCTCATCTATAAACTAGCTAGGTTCTGGATCCTCTTACCGTGATGGACAGACGGGCCAGGATTGCTATGCCATATCTGTGTCAATTGACGCTGGCTGGTGCGAGAATGAAGATATAAAGCCATCGAGAATCTTGGATTTGTTATGGACAGGTTGCAAGCGGTTGCTTTGTTGTAGAAAAAATATCCCAAGGCAGAGGAAAAGTTATTTATATTCATGATAAATAGACTGGAGAGTTTCACAGATGTACGACAATATCCCAGGAGGTGTATAGTTATATCTTATGCTCCACCATTTGTTATTAGACAAGACTCGGGTCACAGGCACTTACGGAGTAAACTGTTAAATTTTGTATAGATATTGCTAATATTGTTTGTTGCTGAGGCAGGAGAAGTTGACATAGGCGCGAGAATCTACGAGAGTCTATTGTGGCTCAGGGGATTCTTTGTGTAAGGGTGATTTGTTCACATAAATATTAATGGGGCCCCCATAGGGTTTTAGGATTATTGGATTTTTGGCCTAAAAAAGAGGGATTATTGGATTTTTGGGGTGAAATATCTGGGATTTTTGGATTTTGAGGAAAGTGTTTAGTAATTTAGAAAGTGTTATGTAATTCATTGCCAAATAAATTTGTACTAAATATAAACATATTTTAGGATTTTTTGTTTTATACTTTTGGATTTTTAGATTTGAGGGGAAAAATATTTAAGGATTTTTGGCTACAAAAGATAAGGATTTTTGGATTTTTAGGTAAAAAAAGGGGGATTATTGGGTTTTTCATACCCCCCCTATGGGGGCCCCATTAATAGATCTCAGAGCTGACAACAGAGGCAGGGAAGATTGTTTGTGATGTCTTAAGCTATGTTGCATTCTCTTTCCAGATCTCCTATAACCATATCTTGCCAGCATGTGATCATATTTTGTCATATCCCTCTATTTGTAAGGACGTTTATGATCGTATTTGCTTGTTTGTCAATGTTTTATAGAGCATGATAAATGAGGTACCCTACCGGGTGCCTGCGAACGCAACATCTAAGTACGAGACAAAGCCATTTGATACTGCTAGTTCAGACTCTTCATGTAATTTGGGAGGCTCGTTAAGGCTTTATTATACCATATTGGCATCATAACCACTCTTCAAAGTACGAAACCAACCCCACAAATGTCAACCTTCGTTTGCACCAACTCTCTCTTATAACTCGGTGTGTGTGAGTTTTATTTAAATTACAGAATTTCAAAGCGGTTGTCCTTTACCGAGCAATGTATTTTGCTCGACAAAAAAAAATAAAGAAATGTCTCATTGACGTTGAAATGTTCATTTAGGTCAAATAATATCCTTTGTTAAATAATATCCTTTGTTACGTTATACATAGTGGTCATCATCACTGATATCTTTTAATGGACCAGCAATACAGAAATGTAACAAACTTTCAGCAAGTTCCCAAACACTTTCTGAAATCACACTTGATTTAACAAATTTCTAATTTCTTAAAAATATTTTTTCTATAATTTGGATTTTAAACAACAAGAATGGTTCAGTTGCCAATATAATGTGTCAAGCATAGGTGAAAATAATACAATTCCATTCAAAGTAACATTTAAGATTTGATATTGAGTTTCTGATAAAGAAGATCTTTCTCTCCCACTCAGCTGAACCAAGTGTGACAGAAACCTGTTAACATGTAGTGAGTGCATTTGGCAGCAGGCAGGATATGATGCACCAATATTTTTATTGCTGATAACATCTATCTTTGTGCTGGTTCTTGCATGTCATCAGTCATAAAACACATGATAGAAACAAACACAAGATCCAAGAACAGACTGGGCTCCTATACCATGATTGTTAGTCTCTTTGATAATTATAATAATATCTTTATTCTCACATAAAAAACATGGCAATAAATAGTCATTAATCATTTAATCATTTAAGATTTCCAAAGACACACAAATATATATATATATATATATATATATATATATATTTATGTTTATTCATTTACAGACAATTGAATATTTTGACATATAAAAGTTATGATTAATTAAGTTGGAATAAAGGACTTGAAACATGATATACTATTCAAAAATCAAAAATGCTGTTCTTTTCTTCATCTTCCTCATAATAAAATCTGCTTAGAATCTTCTATATTGTCTTCCAATTGTCTTGCTTATCAAGAGACAAAATATTAATTTAGTCACTGGCATGGGATTTTTGTTAATTTGTTTAGAGAACTAATATATAAACAATTAAAAAGCCAGAAGTGGCGATCCTGTTACAGACCATATAATATCAACATCCTCTTCCAGTCTCTGGCAAAATTGTTTTTACAACATTACAAGTTTTATTCAGGATTTGAAGCTAATTAACCCAAACATTATCATATTTTTATGACCAGTATGCATGCTCATCAGTCCCAGATCTGCTTAAGCTCGGACAAATTTTAATGTTTTACGTAACATTGTGAAAATTTGAGCGCTGACTGTACAGTGGGAGAATTGATCGAGAGAGAGTTGAGAGATTTGATAAGTGACATTTGACTGTAATAGAGGTCACCTGGAGACAAGTGTCACCTACGCAGGTAATCAGTCACGAAGTACAGAGTCATCAAGCGATCAGCACTGCTATCAAAACACACAATTAAAGGCCTGGTGTGGAGATATTTGGCCAAATAAACAAGAGTCTGATATCCACACTTCCGTAATTGCAGGTATACATTTCCCCTCATAGGTAAGTGTGCGTAAGAGGAAAGAGGTCCCCCTAAATTATCGAGGCAGTCCGAGCATGCCATTACAGTGTGCGGCTTGCTTGTTAAGCCTAAGACTAAGAACAAAACAATATACAGCTCTTGTGTTGGGCCTTAACGAGATGCGGCATGCGATGGACTCGTTACCATACGTCGAGTTGGCGACCATCGCTACTCTGATAGACCTTTTTCTCAATTCTTGTCGAATGAGAGTTGGGCGACGCGATGTAGGTGTCCGCTGCAGATGGGGAGGTTCCCCTCTCACCAGAATGACAACATTAACTGTTTCGTACCCGCCGCACTTGGGCCCGACACAGGTGGGAAACTGTCTCACTGAATCCAGTCACTCTCCATATTCAAACATGACAAATGTGGGTCGTCTCAAGAACATTTGCAGATTGATATGTAGTGTCTTATTTTTACTTTTGAAGTTTGTTCAGCCAAAGATCTATCTTGCGTATGTGGGCAGCATTGTTCGAAGTAACTACACATTTTTTTGTCAAACCCTTTCATCCTTAATTCCAATTTTGTATTCTTTTCATGAAAACATTGATGTACCAAACATATGCTGCAAAACATTTCAAAATATAAATGTACTCTGGATATTTTCACACAGAGTGTTTTCATGTGATATAAAAATGCGACTCTCCAATTCTGACTGGGAACAGATAAACATATCCAATATCGGGAAAAGATTGAAATCAGAGAATTGAATCTCAATAGGATTGTCTTCCTTCTTTGTTCTCTTTGTATTAACACAAAAGAATGAAATTATCCTGGTATAAATTGACAAAGAGAGAAAGCATATTAGCAATGTCAAGGTCACTGTGGTGAAGTTACTATGGAGATGTGACAAGCAGCAAGGTCAAGGTCAAGTGCGAGCTATGTTACCATGACGATGAGAGACAGGGGTTAACATGAGAGGAAATGCTATTACACACGGCTGTCAACCACGTTGCATTGCGGTGCTAGATTGAGTTTGTGGACAGGACAGGAACACACATTGTGGCACATCTCGAAGATAAATTCACTTAGGTAGGGGCACGAACAGCGTCTGTATGTTACTATTAAGCAGCCCTCGCAGGCCGCAATACACAGCGTTATTATGCCATAGTAAAGTGAGAAATGCCTTTCTCCGCTTATCTCATCTCCGTCTGTATCAACACCAAGACGTTATCATGGTGAGACAGAAAGACGATCACTGACTGTGACCAAATAGTACAGAGAAACTCCTCATTCAGGCCCCAGCAAGACTCACAGACACAAAATCCTTCCCCACCCACGGCCTTCTGCAGGTATAATTGTGTTTTAACTTGCAAACACTAAATTTAATCAAATTCTGTTGCAATGGGATTATAAGCGCATATATTTACATTTTTGGAGAAAATCCATGAAATTAATTATACAGTAATCAAAGACAATATCCAATAAAGCAAACAATAAATCTAATAAAGCCATAAACTTATATTTAAGAATAAGCTTTAAAGCAATTAAAATGTCTACTTTCATGATATTCGATTCAATATAATGAATGTGATATTTGATATATCATAAGTTAGGATTCATTATCATTTCAGGAGAGGTCTTTTCTGGAAGTTTCAGACTGGTGCTTGTAGCTTTGATCTGACAGCATAGCTAATGATAGTAGCTATTGTCTGATAGTAGGTATTGTCTGACAGTAGCCATTGTCTGATAGTTGCCATTGTCTGACAGTAGCAATTGTCTGATAGTAGCCATTGTCAGAGAGTAGGCATTGTCTGATAGTAGCCATTGTCTGATAGTAGCCATTGTCAGATAGTAGCCATTGTCTGACAGTAGCCATTGTCTGATAGAAGTCATTGTCTGATAGAAGTTATTGTCTGACAGTAGCCATTGTCTGATAGTTGCCATTGTCTGACAGTAGCAATTGTCTGACAGTAACCATTGTCTGATAGTAGCCATTGTTTGATAGTAGCCATTGTCTGATAGAAGCTGTCTGATAGTAGCCATTGTCTGACAGTAGCCATTGTCTGATAGAAGTCATTGTCAGATAGATGTCATTGTCTGACAGTAGCCATTGTCTGATAGTAGCCATTGTTTGATAGTAACCATAGTCTGATAGTAACCATTGTCTGATAGTAGCCATTGTTTGATAGTAGCCATTGTTTGATAGTACCCATTGTCTGATAGTAGCCATTGTTTGATAGTAGCCATTGTCTGACAGTAGCCATTGTCTGATACCCCAAGTGATCAAGACAGCACTAAGATAGCTAATAATAATAATAATAAAATTTTAAAAGCGCTGACACCAGACAAGTCTGTTCATAGCACTGAGTCTGTTCATAGCGCTGTTCAAAGTTCTCTCATTGTTCTTAACTTCTGTATCTATAGGGACATTTCTATGGAGTTAGTCAATCATAATGCCTTGTTTCAATATGTTTCTTTTTACAGAAACAGTGAACTGAATATTCCTGAAGTTCTCCATGATTGCTGTTGCAGTTGTCAAACCAAAAGGGCCCTGAGACTGACTCTGAGATAGTGATAGGCATAGTGGACTACACCTTGCCTTCAATTCTCACCACAAAGCAAGTAGATTTATGCAAATATACTCTGACATACAGCTCTGGGTATTGAAGACTAGACAGGGATATGCAAGATAGACTTATAGAGTCTGCAGGCGGTGTCATGCGGGAGGTTCACTCGAAGTGACAGGAGCTGAATCTGTGAGGTCAAAGTGGTGGTTTGTATAGAGTGCTGTGTGAGAGCACAGCGAGTCTGACACAGTACCACTGCTACTTGTCCAGGCCTCCCACTGAGTCCTGACCTCTGACCCCGTCTCCTCCCTGGCCCCAGCCACCCAAGGCCACTAACCCTCCCTATGTCCTATCTACAGTTTTCAGAGCTCCATAGGATTCACTCCTGGCCCTGATAAATTTTCTAACCAAAGATAAGATCAATGACCTCTTCGATTAAAGGCTCTGTTTTGGGGCCAACAATGGCCGACAGTGCTCTATTACAACATGATTATAATATTTGGAGAGAACTTGGCAGTATAATGGGATAGTATCTGTTTCATTGATTCCACACAACTCATTTTGCCACTATCTGCCTAGATGCGTACAGTGTTTCACAATAATGACAGAGTGCGTGGCGGCAGACAACAGTTTAATACAGAAATAGTGATAGCCCCAGACTTGAATTGTCACATATCTACATGCATAAAAAACACACCTACAAGGCTACATGACATTTTATATAGTCCCATCAGCACCACATTCCACCCAACCCAAGTGACCCAGTCTGAATTGACAGTTTGCGATGAATGAGATACATTCATATCATATGATATGCTTTCCTATAATGGGCCTGGCTTGCTGAATGCAAGAAATTGATTTGTCAATTACAATCATTTGACAGTAAAATATTTCCTTTTTTCCCTGTAATTGAGCTCACGGGAAATAATCAGAAATGGCACAAACTGAAAATGTGAGTTTGGAGGCTGCGTAACAAAGACAGGACTGGATGTAGGCTATGATTTAAGACATCTCTTCTAAGGGTTTCCATGTGTCACGTATCACTTCATTACAGTCGCATGTTAGTCTTGTATAAATTGTGTCACCACTTCACTCAGCTCCAACCTCTTGTTTTGATTTAAAACAAAACCAACCCACAGGAAATTATATGATTCAGGACGGCAAAGAATCCAGAATGATTTCAGGTAAAATATGAAGAATTTTATAATTTTGTTAATCACACAGTTACATAGCAAAACTTGACACAAGAAATTGAGATGTACATAAAAAAAATACTATCAGAACTTGATGTAAAAGGATAGAAATTCTTGTAATGAAATAATAATAATTTATGAAGGATTGCTCATTTTTATTGGACACCTTGTTCTATTAGTAAAACTAGGTCACCATAAAAATTTACCTTAAAAGCACAAAAATAGGGAAGCAACTGTTAACCTCATGGACATATATACATACATCATTTTCTTTTGGAGTTAGATATATTCTATAAATGATGCTATCATATGAAGCATGAAAAATATAGCTGGCCAAAACACAAGGCCGGAGAAGTGAGTGATGAGTTGGCAGAGGAACCCGGGGAGTGTGCGGACGACATATAGTTTGCATGCACCAGCATGTTATATCCAGATTGTACAGCTTGACAACCGCTCTCAACAGGCAAATATCTCCTTTCCATTTCCAGGACTGGTCCAAAAATAAGAATCTTTTCCTCTTTTTATTTTCTCTCACTAATCTCCTGTATTGTCCTTTTATGATAATTATACCTGAATGAATGGTACAATTTAATATTTTTGGTTAAAGGAGGATTAAGTCGGTTTTTTAGAAATGAAATTAGATAATGCCACAAAGAGGAGAGACCTCAAAAAACTAATGGGAACAACAGATTAATTTGTTTGGAATGACTCAGCAGTTTACATCAAGGTGGGTGCCAGTCTAGCAGTTTATATCTAGGTGGGTGCCAGTCTAGAGACCTGATAATTACATGTATGACCCAAATGTAGAGCTCCATTTGACCCAATATGTGGCAATAACCCAAATTATTACACCCAAATAATGACAGAACTGTCCGCCCTCCCCCAGGCAGTGATTACCCATAATTCCTACCATGATATCTTTGTGATGCTGAAAATTAAAGGCGGCAAATCCCTCAATTACGAGATGCTTTCTAGCGGACTTGACATGAAACTATAATTCAGGTTGAAGTGCAGCTTTCACAGGGAAACAAGGGATGGATGGAAGCAGAGTCTTGCGTCTGATCTTTCCCCCCCGTCTCGTAGATAAGAACTGTCCTTATTATGCCCTGATTTGTTACCAGAAGCAGTTAATGTGGTGCACAATAAAAAAAATATACTCGTGCGTTAAAAATAGCACTGGTTATGCTGGGATGTGAGAGTATATTACCCCGAGAATCACCCTGAGATATACCATGAAATGCAATTATCAAATAAAGGACCTCAACAAAACAATTTAAAAAATGGTTTAAAGAGTGATATTTCTAAGGGGATTTGATGCATTTACCATGAGACATGTATGCAATATCCATACGTAAAACATATTTAATCAGCAAGGATGATGAGGTTGGGATATATGGAGGTTCACAGCCCGGGATGATGAGGTTGAGATATATGGAGGTACACAGCTGGGATGATGAGGTTGAGATAGATGGAGGTACACAGCAGGGATGATGAGGTTGAGATATATGGAGGTACACAGCAGGGATGATGAGGTTGAGATGAGGTCTGAGATCAGGTGACAAGGGTTGACAGTGGGACGAGGCCGTGTTATTTTGCTGTTTATGTGTACGTGGTCAGTATGTGTGGAGTGTTTAATGTCGGTGGTGATAGTGGCATTCCCCTGGGGAAGATTGGAGGCTGGGCACGGGTAACCTTTACTCCTATCATATTGACAGGCAGCATCAGGTAATGAGAGGCAAATCAATGGGTGGGACTCGCTGGGACTGCCCAGCCCATCAAACACCCGGGCCCCAGCCAGCCAGCATGCCCGACAGGCAAGGTCCAACAGGCCCTCAGGCCCACACCAGACCAGATTCTCCTCCTCATTATTCGTCTGTCCACTGCTGGCTGTGTGAATGTGCTGGATTTAGGCATAAAACATTGCAGCTAACAATAGGCACAAGAGAGCAGGCGAGCACGGCCCGAGGTGACACCAAACTTGCTCGGCACCGACCATCATTTGTGAGTGTGGCATTTTGGGTTTGACAAGTACTCTGTCAAGTGGCAGTGTAATATTTGTGGGTGAGTGGATGGCCCACTGGCCCATGTAACCTGCCTGCTTGTTGGTATTCACGCTGCCCAAATGTCTTGATGCTGAGAGGGCCTGTTCTAATATGTGGCCCTCGCTTAATGTACTGCCAGCCGTGCACAATAAACCACTACACACACAATATAAAGTGGCATTTCTCAAGTCAAAAACAGCATTATGAGCTAAGATTGTATGTTTGGCAGCACAAGCAGACTGCATGGCTTAATGATGACTTGCCACTTTTGTTCTATGTGGATGTTGTCAGGTAATTTGTCTGGTCTTTATTGCATGTTGAAGTTGTCTTTGTGACGGCACCGATGCCCTCCAGACACTGAGCGGGGGCTACGGACAGATTGGGGCCGTGACCTAGAACATGAACAGAATGGCATGCCTCTCCACGGTGGACAACCCTGATTTCAGGCCTGCATGCTCCGAACATTGTGTGGTGATGAAATTTAACTCTGTGATGAAAGGTTATGTACGGCAGACGCGGCTTGCCAGAGTGACTCGTCATACCAGTGCTGTCGGCCAAACTGCTTTGTCAAACAAAACCCTCATCACATATACCAGTAAGATAAATGACCTCAAGACTGCCGAGCCTGAAAATAACTCACAGCAGGATTGATGGTTTACTGTGAAAGACCAAAATGCCCACTGATAAAAACATTATACCATTGTGCTTCACCGCAAGGTGTATGATGGAAGGCCTGTAAAAACAGGTGTACTCCGACTTTAAAGGAAGCAATTATTGTCTGAGTGATAGTCATTACTTCCTCTTATATAGCAGGCAACTTCCTGGTCACATGACATTGCCTCCAAGACAGAGGTAGGATGCTGTTGGCAGAAGTCATGCCATTCACCCCCCTCCCCTCTTTGGCAGATGCTATCCACCAGTGGCATTACTGGCAAGCTGGTATGAAATGACTTCATACCCCAGAACAAGGAAATGACTGACTACAGATCATGCCAGCATTTCTTTCATGGCCGGAATTCACTTTCTTTCCATTTCCCTTTATCTTTTTGGCATTTTCCTCTCTTTCAGCCCGACAGTTTTCCCTCTAATAGAATGCTCTTGTACATTTATCCACAATGTTTGCTTTCTACACACAAATGGATTTACCATAGAAATCAGCAGGTGGTTGGGGCTCTGCAAATGGCTTCTGGTAAAAAGACCATTCTTGTTGAAATATCTTGATTCGTTTTTGTAAACACAAAGCTTTTTGTCATTGTGTAAAGCATTAAGGTAATGAAGAGACAATGGTGGACTTCCCGACTTTGCTACATTCTTTGTAACCGAGATTATTCACTTTTGTACATGCCTTTAAGTCATAAAAACGTTAAATGCGTATAATATGACTCTCAGATGAGAATTTAAGCTATAAAGATTGTTTAAAAGAAACTTCTATGAACGCTTGTTTTGTTTAATTTTTTTTTGGCCATTTCAAGTTTTGCTTAGTCATATTATCCAATCGTCTTGTGTGTCGTTTGGTAAAGAAAAAACCAGCATATAAATGATTTAAAGGAAGCTGTTTGCACTGGACCATTTTCTGTTGCAAAATGTTGGTGTGTGTTCTGATGCAACATGTTCTCCAGTTTCCTCAAGCAGGACACAACATTGTTGCCTCATACAAGAAGCTATGTTGGCCTCCAAGACGGCAGTGCTGATGGTTGCTGTTGGCAGCGGCGGCAGCCATGTTGGATTTTAGAGCCTGCGGCACAAGACAGCGTTTCTCCCAGCGCAGCATCTTTGATGGTGTGGCCCTCCCTCGGGGGTTCGGCAGCGGTGTCATAAATCAGCACCCACCCAGGCCGCCAGGGGAAGACCACTGGGGCAGGTAGCAAGATGTGTAATTTCATGCTCCAGGGGAGGAGAACAGATAGAAGAGGGAGAGGATGAACAGTGATGGCCGAGGACAGGGGTTTGCCATTATAACACACACAAGGTGGCCAGCCCTTACACACCTTCCCCCCGTGCTCCGTCCATGCAGGACAAGCCTTGCCGCGACCCCCCGTGCCACCCTCTCACCATACCCACATTGAATTAATTCACACAGCCTATCCATAGTCTCTGTTTTATTGTTCAATAAAAGGCCCTGCCACAAGATGCAGCTTTACTGGTCTGGCTTGATGATATAAAAGGGATGACCTTTACCGTGGGGCACGATACCTCTCATCATCGGACGGCAAGCTGCTTGGTTCCGCTCTCGGATATTATCCCGGTGTCATGTATAAATGCCTCATATATAGTCATATCCTGCCTTATTGGCTGAATTGAAATAATTTGGGCGGCATTAACATGATGTTTGGCCGATTTGGCAGGGTTTTTTTCCATACACACAGAAGTCAAACATCATTTGTTGTGAGATGTTGCAGAACAGTCTGCTATGATCAATACTGGGGCATCATTTCTGATCCAAAATAAAATCTCCCATCTTATCTAAGACATCAATAATTTCAAAATAAATGAGTTTGACTTTCATAAGTTTTGGAAGATTGGCAAAATTCATACTCCCAGCCTTTTGAAATAAAGTATGACAAAGGACAGTAAGATATTACTGTAATGCTTCATCAAATGGTTTGCTGTGATGTTCTTGGAAAGTCAGATGGTGCCATTTCATTTTGCTTCTTGGTTCTGTTCTTTTCCCACCGTGTTTTTAAAAGTCATATATTCTGAACAGGCAACAGAAGTGTGAATTTATCCTCTTTATAGGAAAGCCTTTGAAGTGAACTTATCCCAGAAAGGTCTTGTATGACGTTCTTATCTTATCTTCAGCATATCAATTAAAACAGATTGGTGCAGTACTGATATACAAGTATCTTGACTGTTTGTTTTCTTTATTAGATATTTTGTAGTATTTAGTCCTCTTACTTCAGCATTTCAGAATATATGTCACCAAATCATAATTTTTGAAAAATTAAACTTCTTGTATTTTTAAACATTTAAAAAATAACTACTGATGAATCAAAGTGTGTCATTTGAGATGATGGAAAAAAAATTGCAGTTAATATTCACCTAATTACTGGTATACCCCATTCATGATTCAAGTATGCTTGAAACACCAAGCACCAAATGTGGGAATAAACCGATTGACCTTGACCTTTGGTTACACATCCTCTTGTAATCTTTAACTGAGGATGGCATGATATCTGTTAATTAGAGATCTTGTATCATGCCTCAGATTTAATGTAGGGTTTGGCATCTTCTCTAAGGCTACTATACTTGGACCTCGTGAAATATTTATCAACTTCCTTGATGGGTACAAAAATATGTAACAGACACTAAAATAGCCCACTTGAGCAATCCATATTGTGACTGGTGGGATCCGTTGTGTCAAATCTTTTTTTATGAATTTGTCAATAAGGTTATATAAAATGGAAGGTGATGATGAAAAGGGCATATAGATGATGATAAAGTATCAGATCATTGATTTTTTATTCCAAGAAAAGGTCCTTGAATAATTCAACATTTTTGACATGTACAGATTAAGGGAAAGGTCTATTGAATGTGCTTTCCAAACATCTAATGGATAGAGAAATAGTTTGTTGTGAGGTAAGACAAAAAATCCAAAAAAAGTTAATTTTATGTATGCATTAAGGACAAAGGATTTCATCAGGATTGTTTTTAACAATGTTTTGAAAACTAAACTAAAAATAAACATTAGGGTAGAAGCATTGTATGAAACGACAAGAGATGGAGTTAGATATAACCATATATATCTCTGTTACCAGGACAACCCTAAAATAAAGGCTCATCAATTAGACTCGCCTGGTATTTTATTCACCGTTCTTCTCAAGAATCTACAGCTGGGAATTAATAGAAGAAAAAGACAATGGAGGATGAGAAAGTATTGTGTAACATGAACCTGCTGAACCTCCCTCGTATGTCTACACATATCCCCTGATTCTCTGCATCATGCAAAGAAATCATCTGCATCTTGGTCCATGTTGATACACAAATATCATAATTAGGCAGACACAATATACAGCTGGCTAGGATCCACAATGGCAACACTGACAGCTTTCACTGCTGCCGTAAGTAAAGTATATACTTCCGTTATTGTTTTATTGTTTGTGTATGTGATATATTCGGCACATTGTATCAAAGATAGTGGACTACCACAGGGACACAATGCCCTACTCCTATCAAAGGCTTACTAGGGATCATTACTTTGCATTATGTCTTACCAATTTGTGGTTGGGGTCAGAAATTTCCAAATGTTAGATGCCTTTATTAATCATACAAGGTGATTGGGAACTGAACCCAGGTTGCTATCTCAAGTCTAACTTAAATTGGGAACTGAACCCAGGTTGCCACCTCAAGTCTAACTTAAATTGGGAACTGAACCCAGGTTGCCATCTCAAGTCTAACTTAAATTGGGAACTGAACCCAGGTTGCCACCTCAAGTCTAACTTAAATTGGGAACTGAACCCAGGTTGCCACCTCAAGTTTAACTTAAATTGGGAACTGAACCCAGGTTGCCACCTCAAGTCTAACTTAAATTGGGAACTGAACCCAGGTTGCCACCTCAAGTCTAACTTAAATTGGGAACTAAACCCAGGTTGCCACCTCAAGTCTAACTTAAATTGGGAACTGAACCCAGGTTGCCACCTCAAGTCTAACTTAAATTGGGAACTAAACCCAGGTTGCCACCTCAAGTCTAACTTAAATTGGGAACTGAACCCAGGTTGCCATCTCAAGTCTAACTTAAATTGGGAACTGAACCCAGGTTGCCACTTCAAGTCTAACTTAAATTGGGAACTAAACCCAGGTTGCCACCTCAAGTCTAACTTAAATTGGGACCTAAACCCAGGTTGCCATCTCAAGTCTAACTTAAATTGGGAACTGAACCCAGGTTGCCACCTCAAGTTTAACTTAAATTGGGAACTGAACCCAGGTTGCCACCTCAAGTCTAACTTAAATTGGGAACTGAACCCAGGTTGCCACCTCAAGTCTAACTTAAATTGGGAACTGAACCTAGGTTGCCATCTCAAGTCTAACTTAAATTGGGAACTGAACCCTGGTTGCCATCTCAAGTCATTGTATCACTGAACCATGCTCCTTTTGCAAGTTTCCATAGAATGATTGCACTACTTTTAATATCAGACCTTATACGACTAAAGTAAGTCTCTTGGGTTCATTAGTAATTTCATATCTTTATACATGAAGATTTGATGAAAAATTGGGATGATGCTGATATATCTGAATGATTGTCACTTCCTTTTTTTACCTTGAATATCAGACAGATAGGAAATTACTGTTTATTTATAATTCTGCAACTATATGATAGAAAAAATAGTTTCTCTGCTGATAATGGAAATGAAGATAACATATATGCAGAGACAGGTAATTAGATTTCCACTCTTTTAGTTTAGAAACTGGCATTTCTCATGTGTAAATCATATAGATTAATAGCAATGCAGGTGACAGCAATTGTGTCGCGTTGAAAGTGCTAGAAAATCAAATCATGGAAACAATTTTGTCATTTGTAACACTTTCCAGATTCAAATCAATTAGGTTTTTGTGTGTGGGTGATGCTTATGTATTTTTCATTGTGTTAAACTAATAGCAAGGAAAGAGAGAAAATTTTGTTAAAAGATAAAGTAAACTTACCTTATATTTTCCTAGTGATTCTATTGAACATGGAAGTAACGCAGTTTGTGCTGCTACGACGGTAACGTTGACTATTGGCACATCAAAGTTGGGTTCTCTACCTAACACTGTAACCATAAAAACAAGACATGCAATTAGTTCATGTTCATGGCAACCGATTGCACATGCACAGCAAATGCATGATAAAAAGTCATTTTAAAGAAAGTTTTTGATGAAATAATTCTAGGTGGTCTACCCTGCAACTAATACAACTAGTACTTATGACTTCAAAGTAGAAAAGAAGTGTTCTATTTTCTACTTTTAAAACATTAATGTCTAGACTTACCAATAAAATGAATTTGAAAAAGTCATTGTCATGTTTGGGAAAGAAAGTACATTTGTAAATTAAGAACTGTTATCAAGCACTTAATATTGTGTATTAAATAAGATGAGAAAGAAAATCTTGATCTAAGAAATGTATTTGTACTAGACAGAAAGTATATCATGAACTATATGGCAATAATATATATGAACAGTGTATCTTACAGTGTATCAGTATAGAACAGATTTGTACACCACTGATAGATGTGTATCTCAACTGTTTGTTTTGTCACATATACTTTACAGACATGGTGTCATATTATTGGAGACATTATTTTGTAATGTATATTATAGCTCATGTCAGTCTTTGATGACTTTGAGTTCTTTGGTCTAATATGTACCTCTGTTATTACTATTTTGGTAGCAATAGTGACAATAGAAGATATGACCATATCAAACTTGAACATTTTGCTAGACGAGTCATCAATACCTGATGTACATACAATCAATATATTAGTGTTGTATAACTTTTTGTTTACTAATTGTATATAGATATATAGATATATTCAAAAAGTATTAGTGAAATAGTGAGAAACAAGACAAAAAATACATCAACATATACGTTTTATATCAGGAGCATATGGATGGATGACATCACAGTCACATGACACAGAAAGCACAAGACAAATTATACACACATTTCACAAATAACTGACAAACACATAATCACATTTCACTTCCATACTTTTTTTACAGGGTTAGTTTTTCTATGAAAATTATATCATATTGTTAATATTGTGTTTTGATACACCTTCTACAGTGCAGATAGGTATTGAAAAGCTATAAGCTATTGTAGAGTACAAGGTGAGTAGAAATAGTATTGAAATACCTCCTGTGTTAGATTATATAAGAATAAAAGAAGTATTGTCAAGAACAAATCGTATAATATTTCTATATCAATTGTCATTTATATAATATTTATATAAATAAATATTGTGAACAAAGAAATGTATATTTGTGCAATTTGAAAGTAATAGGGTGTTTTAAAGTTGAAAGTTCCATGTCAGATAAAGGCAATAGTTGTTGTCGTCTCAGCCTCAGAGAGATGTCATGGAGCGGCCATCTTGGATCCATTTGTGGTCAGTCCAGGATTCACGGTGTCTTGAAAGGATTAATAGGTCGACACGTATAGATGCTGAAAGGGTCAGTGTGTCACTGAGTACACAATTACCACAGCGGGTGTGAAAACTTTGAGCCACCTGCTTTGATCCTGTAGATTCTCTCTCGTGCCGTCCATATTCACTCACACTGTGATGATGAATGTCTCTCCTGACCAATATCAATACTATGATTCTCTTATAAGATACGCATAAATAATGCAGGTCTGGGGAGAGTTTTTATCAAGCTGACTTTGTGATGTGTAAAAGCACTTTATGCAGTAATCCAGGGCTTTGACATTTCTTACATCATATTTCTTAACATGGATAACTGTCACTCTTCTTATCAAAATGATTTCCTTTTGTTACATAAATGTATGTACAAATATGATATTGCTTAAAACACATATGAAGTGACTGAGTTTGATGATTACACAAAAGTGAATATTTTAAATGATTTTATATGGACATGATATAGACATAATGGAGATAATTAAAGACATACAGACATTTATGATATATTTGCACAATATGTGATGTAATCCACAAAAATAGTGAATAACCACCAATTTAATATCAAATGCATATGTTATGGAATTTTGCGTGCTTAAAATTAATGATATACCTGATTTAATTCATCATTTTTCATTGTGAAGGAAGAAATTAGAACCGTATTAGAAAATAATCAAAGTAGAAGTGCAAAGCCTTGCAGGTTTTATGCGAGATTGGTTGTTTGTATGTGGCATGCAAAAGCAAAGATTAAACATGAACAACTATGAAATCAAATGTAATATTAATGGGGCAGCTGCAGTGAAATATTGGTGGGGATAAATAATTGAGAATAAGGGAATGTTTGGGGGTGATTACGGACCAGGGATGATGAATGTTAGATGTGTGAATGACAATGAAGTAGGCTAGGACAATGAAGGAGGTGTGAAAAGCATTATGTTAGTAACAATAGGGTTGTTTGCTACAGCTCGGCTGCAAGCCTGGTGGTATGGGCAGATTGGATGAGAAGTTAGGCTTGGTGGCAACAGATGGTAAGACTTTAAGGGACGGTGGGTTTATAAAACAAGCAGTTCAACATATTCTGTGAAAACAACCCATTATTAAAATAAAAGGAATTTTCTACATGAAACACATAAAATCTTTTAATAGATAAATCATTGTTTCAAATGTTTTCTTTTCACAGATAAATCATTGTATGAAAATATTTCTTTTGCATTTGATGTTATTGAAAAGATGGCTGTCTCCATTTACACATGTTTGAGGTCGAAGAGATAGGTGCGATGTTTGCCTATAGAGTAGACAGGACAGGTTGAGGAGATAGGAGTACAGCTATGTACAGAACATTGCTTGATGTTGTGGCCACAGACACCTCATCTCTGTAATTGCTTCTCTGGCAGTTGCTCGTCTTCGGCTGATGGTGGCTGTTCAGTGGAGCAAGAGAAAGAAGACACCAAACACTTGGGTAAAAGTCACTTAATCTTCTGCCTCTGTGTGACTTTACTATGGTGATCTCTACCCTAAACATGACTGCCTTTCTCTCAGAATTACAATAAGAGGTGTTTCTGACAATAGCTATACTTTGGATGCATTCCAAAAGCCCAACCTTGCCTGCAAGAGAAAAACCACTGAAGAGATTGGTGTTTACATCAGCAATTTTCTTAGTACCCTTTGTACATGCAGTGGTGAATGAGTTTTATCCGGCCAATGAGTACACAAACTCTTAATCACAGTCATACTGTAATTACCATCTAAACTAATTAATAACCACCACTTTAGAAAACATGAAAAATCGAGACTTTATGGAAATCTCATCTGGGTTGTGTTGGATAACATAGAACATAAATTACAAAATAATTAGGAGTTAAATTGAGTGAACTTGCAGTCAATTAGTGTTCCAGATAACATTGGGAATAGATTATGTAAATAATCAGAAGCGGGTCAGTCAATCTACTGCTTGTTGAGGGCTTAGAAGTGCTAATATGGTGTCGATTATGTGATTGAAGAAAAAGGGCCTGGGTGAATTAGTGTAGTGATGAGGAAACAGGGTATTCATTCACAGCTCAGAAAAGAATGGTTTTCAGCCTTAAGCTATGTTATCAATAATGATTAATATATCAAAGATAGGACTACATATCTTCTGGGCTTAGTCCATATTTCTTTTTTTTTGTGTGTTTATCTCCAAAGCACTAGGATCAGATTGTGTCTAAAAAACACTGACAAAATATGTAGATATGTAGATATGTTTTTTTCATCAAACCAGCCCTCTCATAAAGAAGAGACAGAAATAAAGCAAGGCTTTTATCCTGGAGAATAAAGTCACAGGTACATATTTGACAGATCATGACTGTCTGAGCCGATGAGACTTTGTGCAAGCTGTAAAGGACAATTAGTGGGTGGAAATACCTCTATCACATAGGTCCTAAGTCTGCATAAAGCAATGGGAGAATACCTATAAAAGCCTTATATATTGGGCCTGTAAAGACATAGACACAGTGTGGCTTAAATTTCTGTTGAGAATAAATCAAAATGACGCCAGTTGGATTTCATAACTTGTACGTGCTTTGTATTAAAACCAGCTAGTGTCAGCTAGTGTCAGCTAGTGTCAGCTAGTTATATTGGTTTAATAAAGGTCAATTATATCCATGTTTGAGAGAGTTAATGGTTGACGAATATACCGATCACAACTGCTTGGTGCTTGTCGTCTGACTGCAGACTATCCAAGAGATTAGAGGCAGTAGAAATATGCAGGCAGGGCAAATGAGAATTTTATGACTGATTGATCAAGGGGGGTGTCAGATAGAGGATCAGACAAGATGGACCCACTAGAGGGCACTGAATTAAAAGGGCTCCTTATCTCCGGCATCTTGCTTCCACGATGCAGAGGAGGACTTGAGAAAGCCTGTGATATGTGACTTGTGAATTATGATAAAGATTTTGATTGTTAATGTACAATCTGTTAGTTTCTTAGAAATGGCAAAATATTGCTGTATAATGAAACGGCATATTTGTCAGAAGAGAATGTTTTATGGTGTGAATAGTTTGTATTTGTTCAATGTGAGGAAAAATTGAAGTGTCCAAGGCCACCATTGAACAATAATGTAAACTGATGTAAACTTTATGTCATATGACATTAAACAAATATAGAATATATGAATAGAATCCTGTGAAATACCACAGTGGTAGGAAAGATTTCTGTACAAATTTAAAGGATATTGATATAAAAGGTGACATTGTTTTTCAGAAAGAGATAAAAAAACAACAGAACATTGTTTCTTCCTGTGTTTAAGATCATCCTTTTTCACTATCATAGATCAAAATGTAAGGATTAATCATCCCTTTTCACTATCATAGATCAAAATGTAAGGATTAATCCAGTAGTCTATGAAGGAAAACTTTTTACAGAATATTGGTATAACAAAGTTGTTGAGATGATTTTTATAGAGATACTAAAGATGTCAAAGAGCTTTTATCATTGGTGGTGATTTTATAAGTTGCTGATTCACAAATTTCATTTTACATTGAAAATATCAGCGCTGGGAAACTTAAATAAAAGATGAAGCAGATAATTTCCCAAAATCATAGATTGCATTTTAATGAAATCACACATATAGGGATATAATTGTGATTTGATAGTTGTCTTATTGGGTATTTGGTATTTGACAATATATGATTAGTACACAATGGTAATTATTGATTCATCTTACCTGTATGAAGCTAGAGCTCGTTATAAAATGTACCGTCTTACCTGCATCTACATAATAATCATCGTCATACGCATCTTGATAATCGTAACCAATATCTCCTTCAGTTTGAGCTGAAAAAAATCGCACAATTTCTGGCATGACCAAGGGTTACAAAAAAAAAACAAGACGACCCTGGTGCTAGCAACTTTCCCATGGGAAGTTTGGACGTATATGTGGCCTCCCCGTACTGAGTACTCGTGCTCGAGTTTGCTTTCTTCCTTCCCAGATTCAACAGTTCTCCTTGTATGTCTGTCTGTGTGTGTGGTGTTTTCTGTTGTGTTGTCCATCTGTCGAGAATTGATGACTTTTTTCCACTTTTTTTAAAACTTTTTTTTCCAACCTGCAATTTCTGCTTCTACCAAGCAGTGCCTTCAGGTGAAATTTGAGTGAAACTCTAAAATATATACTTATCTAATCTAATAAAAAAAGGTAAAAAGTGAGGAGTGGAAAGATCTATTGTATATATATATATATATTGTATGTTTTCTATAAGAGCAAGCCAAGTGTCCCTTTTCATGCAAAATGTTTGGGTTTCCTCTCATTTTCTAAGAAGAAAAAGACGGAATGTGTAAATCTTCTCTTTTGGAGGGAAAAAATGGTAGTGATAATGTCAAAAGCTGAGAGCATGCCAATATGGTGCAGAAGAGTACCTAAATATATGGTGTACATATAGATAGGACATATCTAGGTTATTCTAATATATATCATCATCACGTACGTTACCTTCAGAATCACAAAAGTCACAAAGTCACCACTAACCACCAGACAATCACAAAATATTCAGGAAGGGTGAATCCTGATTTTTTTTTTTTTTTTTTTTTTTTTGTAGGAGGGGATGACCCTTGTTTTTATACTTTACCTGAATCGTCATCGTAATCATCATCATATGCATCTTGGTAATCATATCCTGTATCGCCTTCTGTTTGGGCTGAAATTTGAAAATTTGGACCCTCCTTGTCAACATACTGGTCAGGGGAACATACTTTTGGCCTTGATAACTCAGCAACGCGTCCCATGGGAAGAATTTTTTTTTTTACGGACAGAAGAATTTTATGAGTCGTTAATATTATTTAGTGAGTTCCCTTTTTTCTGTTTCAAACAGAAACAGCAATTCCTGTCTGAAACAGAAATGTTCTTCACCTTTTAAAAAGTTTAAAATTTTATTCGGGGTTTTTAGTTATTTTACTCTTTGTTGACAAGAGAATGGATAAGACGCATATTGGTAACATACCCAAGCATATCATAATGCCATTTATCACAGTTACCAATATGTTCTGATCAAAATTGTCAACTCATTTAAAAGCCCTTTTAACATGTTGTCGGTTACCATTTTCCTGTTCGGTAGTATGTCTGTGGTGACCTTTTTTTCCTTGCCCTCAGGTTCATTAACTTGGCATATATCTTTCATTTAATATGAGTTCATCTTAGTCTAAGTGGACTTAGTTTCATTTTATCCTTTCTGAAAATTAGGTCCTTTTTAAATATCCCTTTTGTCTGTCTCAATGACCTTAAATGAGATTTAAACTGAATATCTTGCATTCTTTATTCTTTAAGACATTATGGTGACCTTGTATTTTGACTTTAGATAATTTCTGTGCATTATGACCTTAACTTGTTGTCACATATTTATAAACCTTAACTCTTATCTGACCTTTAATCTGTTCTCATTCAGGATTATATCTGTTCCAACTATTGCTGTTTAACTGTAATTTTGATATACTTAACATAAGTTGTTTGGAGTGCTGATATGCCTTAAACACAGAGCAGTCTATAACTATGAACAGTGACTACATGTGTTAGCCCCAGGCCTGAGTATTATTTACATCACAATCCTGGTATACAGCCAATACAAACATCACAACCTCTTAATATGCATGGGCCAAATGTACTTAATAATCATTGGCCATATATTTTGACTAAAATCCTAGGATATTCATAATATCCCATGCATTCTCATCTACATGGTCTATGGGGGGAACCTGCTGGTTAGTTTGCATTCATTGCGATGTAATCTGATTCAGAGTCAAATTAATGTGTGCAACAATTAGTTTTAAATGTCAGTATTTAAACAACATTTGGCGAAATGACAATGATTAGATTTCTATCACATATTGATTTCAGGTATTTGAATATGGAGTATTAAATGTTTGTCATACCAACTGCATAGATCTGATACTGTCATTTAACCATCTCGCATAGTTATCTTTAGTGTGGTGGCAGAATTCCACCCATTAAACCTCTATTATTGAAACATCTACATATTCCTGATAAACCTTCATAAAACTCTTTATCAAAAGAGCATTGTTTTTTTGTATGTACAGTGCTGCAATGACATATTTGAATACAATTCATTAACATATAAAAAATGCTAATAGCGTTCTGATATGTAAGTAATTGTGAGGTGATTTTCAGAGAGTTTGTTTGATGAGAAGCTATCACTATGGTGTGAGTGGCATGTAGAGCATGACTTGTTTGTTTAGATGCGTTCATGAGGGAGTAAGTGGTGGAGGGGTGCAGGTAGTACTTGTGATGAGGTAAGCCTTCCCAAAGGCCTCCTTCTACTCAACCACTCAGTCTACACAGCCAGGCCCTAGCCCCCTGGTGGTCAACTGGGAGCCAACATGCCTTATAAGACAAATTAAACTTTAAGCAACCCATTATACTGCCATACCCAAGCCATACCTGCCATACATGTACACTATGACCACCTGCTTCTCATTTATGCTCCCCATATCTAAATATATTATGTAAATATATAAATATATAGATACATCAACATATAAATACATAGATAGGCAAAGAATTTTTATTATCAATATTCTTCGTTATTTTTTCCAATGACATACATAAACAAAATGTACTCTACCTATTTTCACCAGAATAAGCTCTTTTAGAAATGGTGGAGAGTCTACCTGAATGCTTCAATTTGGCCTGCTTAGAATATGTCTTCTCTCACTAATTAGTTTTCCTTTTCAATTGTTTATTATCACTGTTGATGGGGTCAAGTATCCAGTTAAGGTTAATGGATTACTTTCTCTAAAGTACAATTGAAATGAAGTACAATTAAAGTACATTAAAAAAATGAGTATCATGATTCATTTATATTTGATGTATGTTGATATTTTCTGTGACAGACATTTGTTAAGAAAACAGTTGCACAGTGGTGCTATATAAGCTTCTCGTGAACTTTGGAGTCAACTCTGCATTTTCTCAAAGGATATTACACATAAACAACATATCTATAGGTCAAAGTATCACAGAAGCAGAAGAAGGAAAGACATTATCGTTCTCAAATACACGCTTCTCCCAGCAACATCCGGCCTTTAAATATTCACCAGGTCCAAAATAAGCGTACTTTACAGATACTAAAAGTGGAATTTTGTTGGAGAGAAACAATATGATTATCTATAAACTTCCTTGTACTTTGAGGGATCAATACAGGAATTTGTGTTAATCTGCCATTAAGGGTGTACTCCTATCGTTTGTAAGGTCAGCAATCAATGTCTAGCAGGTCTCAGTTCCGGGACCATCCCGTGCAGCGCTATGTAATTAATTAGCTTCCTGCTCACACTGGTAACGTAGTACCTCACAAAAGTCCTTTGTTATGTTTTATCATTTTTTGTGCAAAGCTCCAGAGATGGGCTAACTTATCTTAAGCTCTTGGCACAACACCAGAGAGCATCCGCTTCTAGAGAATTCGGAGGCACTAATCTTCATATGAACTTTCTTCTAAACATAGAGTATATATATCCTTATCACATAAAGGGAAGGGCATTGTGTTCTGGTGACGGGCTTCTATTTCAGATCTGCTGGCCTAAATTATGTTGAATGCACATATATATTATGCCAAATAATGTCACTTCACTTTATTATTGTTAGTTTTTTTTCACGTAAGTAAGAGTCTAGGAATCTACATCTTATTATGATCTTCCATATCGTACATGGAGTATAATATCATATTTCTTTTACCATAAAAACCTACTCACATCTTTGTGGCTTGAAAAGAACCTACTCAGCATAAATGGAATTTTTTGTATTACCGTAAGTATTATTAATTCAAGTAGACGTTGTCCATTTTGGCCGCCCAGAGCAATATATTACTCCCACGGAGAACAGAAATGGTAATCTAATTCCTTTTAAAGTGTTATGACCATTTTGTGTTGGCGTTATCCAGGTCAACCGGCGATGGCTTTCTTGGCATCATCTAGCTCATTAATTATTGCTCCGGTATCTACCATGGGCAATCTTCCATGAATCTCTCGGCTACCCTCAATCTCGGATTGGGCAGCCGGCTGAAATTTATACCCA
The DNA here is from genome assembly GCA_949316495.1 of Amphiduros pacificus. NCBI lineage: Eukaryota > Metazoa > Annelida > Polychaeta > Phyllodocida > Hesionidae > Amphiduros > Amphiduros pacificus. The sequence goes on from OX439010.1 coordinate 9,582,404, forward strand.
CCCCAGACGTGTTGGCCGACACATTTGTCCAGCTAATGTTGGTGATCTATGGAAGCAGTGATAGGGTGGCTGGCTACAAGTTTGGGCTGAGGTGTCAGGAGGGGCAAGACTAGCTACGGAGACTGTCATCATATATCCATGTACATATAATTGCTGCTTAAGGCACAGAAACTAGGAAACAGCATATATGACATCAAAGATTAATCTCTGCACTCATTGTTTATTGCTTTCTTTATTGCTTTATATTTTCGCAGTGAGGTCATCTGCATTTTGTCAAGGGCATCATTGCCTGACCCGAATAGTCGTAAAATCTATGAAACATCTATTTAATGATTTTCCTTTGCTGTTATCTTCATTGGAATTTTGTAATTCTCCAAGTTCCTTTATCCAGTAATATTTCTTCTGACCCTTTTGCGTGATTTACATGTTGCCCATTTACCATGACAAACTGTTTGACATGCTTTATGGAACTTTTCCTCTGGCTAAATCACAAAAGAAAATTTCTCATATAACTACAAGTAGATGTTTTAAATTGTACAAGAAATATAAATATTTGATAACCTGACTATAATTATTCATTCCATCAAGTACAATGGATGCCAGATATATAGAGATAAACCAATATGTTACTTATTCAATATCAGATATATATTTCTTTGTTGATAATATTAAGTGTCATAAGGCTATGGAGTATTGTATTTTATGCAACTGCAGCATCTGCAGGATTTGCAAGAATCTGCCCGTGGGTTGACAATACATATGCATTTGTGTAACACAATATATGTGACACTCAGCCAACAGCTCTGACACAATGAATACATTTCTGTCTAATGATAGATGTGTCCACAAAGTTTGGCATGAAGCAAGGAATCTTCAAATACATTGCTGACAATCAAGCTTTTGTTATATGTATATGTATATATATATATGTATATATATATATATATATATATATATATATATATATATATATATATATATATATATATATATAGGATAATATATATAGGATAATATATCTTTCAGAGGATCATCTTGTTTCTTTTATCTTGTATAAAACTGTGACGAGACAAAAGAGGTTTTTGATCTGCACCATAAAATGATGGAAGATTGCAACACAGGTTTTGACCATCAATATTTCATAACAATAAAAGAAAGATGATGGCTTTATAGTTCGGTTTGATAGTGAGCTATTTTAGTCTGGGCAGGTCCCGAGTGGATACACTGGAGCTGATTGGGTGATAAATGGTTATAACATGACTTCTATGACTTCTATGACATGTAGATTCTGCTCCAAACCAGTGCAGCTAAAACATCCAGCAATGCTAAAACATCCAGCATGAATGCTACCGTGGGGGCAGCTGCTAAAACATCCAGCGTGGATGCCATTGTGGGGGCAGCTGCTAAAACATCCAGCGTGGATGCCATTGTGGGTTCAGCTGCTAAAACATCCAGCATGAATGGTACTGTGGGTTCAGCTGCTAAAACATCCAGCATGGATGCCACTGTGGGGCCAGCGTGGATGCCACTGTGGGTTCAGCTGCTAAAACATCCAGCGTGGATGCCATTGTGGGTTCAGCTGCTAAAACATTCAGCGTGGATGCCACTGTGGGGGCAGCTGCTAAAACATCCAGCGTGGATGCCATTGTGGGTTCAGCTGCTAAAACATTCAGCGTGGATGCCATTGTGGGTTCAGCTGCTAAAACATCCAGCATGAATGGTACTGTGGGTTCAGCTGCTAAAACATCCAGCATGGATGCCACTGTGGGGCCAGCGTGGATGCCACTGTGGGTTCAGCTGCTAAAACATCCAGCGTGGATGCCATTGTGGGTTCAGCTGCTAAAACATTCAGCGTGGATGCCACTGTGGGGGCAGCTGCTAAAACATCCAGCGTGGATGCCATTGTGGGTTCAGCTGCTAAAACATCCAGTGTGGATGCCACTGTGGGTTCAGCTGCTAAAACATTCAGCGTGGATGCCATTGTGGGTTCAGCTGCTAAAACATTCAGCGTGGATGCCACTGTGGGTTCAGCTGCTAAAACATCCAGCATGGATGCCACTGTGGGGCCAGCGTGGATGCCACTGTGGGTTCAGCTGCTAAAACATCCAGCGTGGATGCCACTGTGGGTTCAGCTGCTAAAACATCCAGCATGAATGGTACTGTGGGTTCAGCTGCTAAAACATCCAGCATGGATGCCACTGTGGGGCCAGCGTGGATGCCACTGTGGGTTCAGCTGCTAAAACATCCAGCGTGGATGCCACTGTGGGTTCAGCTGCTAAAACATCCAGCGTGGATGCCACTGTGGGTTCAGCTGCTAAAACATCCAGCGTGGATGCCACTGTGGGTTCAGCTGCTAAAACATTCAGCGTGGATGCCACTGTGGGTTCAGCTGCTAAAACATCCAGCGTGGATGCCACTGTGGGTTCAGCTGCTAAAACATCCTGCGTGGATGCCACTGTGGGTTCAGCTGCTAAAACATTCAGCGTGGATGCCACTGTGGGGCCAGCGTGGATGCCACTGTGGGTTCAGCTGCTAAAACATCCAGCGTGGATGCCACTGTGGGTTCAGCTGCTAAAACATCCAGCGTGGATGCCACTGTGGGTTCAGCTGCTAAAACATCCAGCATGAATGGTACTGTGGGTTCAGCTGCTAAAACATCCAGTGTGGATGCCACTGTGGGTTCAGCTGCTAAAACATCCAGCGTGGATGCCACTGTGGGGGCAGCTGCTAAAACATCCAGTGTGGATGCCACTGTGGGTTCAGCTGCTAAAACATCCAGTGTGGATGCCACTGTGGGGGCAGCTGCTAAAACATCCAGCGTGGATGCCACCGTGGGTTCAGCTGCTAAAACATCCAGCGTGGATGCCACTGTCGGGGCAGCTGCTAAAACATCCAGTGTGGATGCCACTGTGGGTTCAGCTGCTAAAACATCCAGTGTGGATGCCACTGTGGGGGCAGCTGCTAAAACATCCAGCGTGGATGCCACTGTGGGTTCAGCTGCTAAAACATCCAGCATGAATGGTACTGTGGGTTCAGCTGCTAAAACATCCAGTGTGGATGCCACTGTGGGTTCAGCTGCTAAAACATCCAGCGTGGATGCCACTGTGGGGGCAGCTGCTAAAACATCCAGTGTGGATGCCACTGTGGGGGCAGCTGCTAAAACATCCAGTGTGGATGCCACTGTGGGTTCAGCTGCTAAAACATCCAGTGTGGATGCCACTGTGGGGGCAGCTGCTAAAACATCCAGCGTGGATGCCACCGTGGGTTCAGCTGCTAAAACATCCAGCGTGGATGCCACTGTGGGGGCAGCTGCTAAAACATCCAGTGTGGATGCCACTGTGGGTTCAGCTGCTAAAACATCCAGTGTGGATGCCACTGTGGGGGCAGCTGCTAAAACATCCAGCGTGGATGCCACTGTGGGTTCAGCTGCTAAAACATCCAGCGTGGATGCCACTGTGGGTTCAGCTGCTAAAACATCCAGCGTGGATGCCACTGTGGGTTCAGCTGCTAAAACATCCAGCGTGGATGCCACTGTGGGTTCAGCTGCTAAAACATCCAGTGTGGATGCCACTGTGGGTTCAGCTGCTAAAACATCCAGTGTGGATGCCACTGTGGGGGCAGCTGCTAAAACATCCAGCGTGGATGCCACTGTGGGTTCAGCTGCTAAAACATCCAGCGTGGATGCCACTGTGGGTTCAGCTGCTAAAACATCCAGCGTGGATGCCACTGTGGGTTCAGCTGCTAAAACATCCAGCGTGGATGCCACTGTGGGTTCAGCTGCTAAAACATCCAGTGTGGATGCCACTGTGGGTTCAGCTGCTAAAACATCCAGTGTGGATGCCACTGTGGGGGCAGCTGCTAAAACATCCAGCGTGGATGCCACTGTGGGTTCAGCTGCTAAAACATCCAGCGTGGATGCCACTGTGGGTTCAGCTGCTAAAACATCCAGCGTGGATGCCACTGTGGGTTCAGCTGCTAAAACATCCAGTGTGGATGCCACTGTGGGTTCAGCTGCTAAAACATCCAGCGTGGATGCCACTGTGGGGGCAGCTGCTAAAACATCCAGTGTGGATGCCACTGTGGGTTCAGCTGCTAAAACATCCAGCGTGGATGCCACCGTGGGGGCAGACATAATGCCTTTAACTGCCCAGCTTTTATTGGAGCCATTATTTTTAGTGTACTTGACATTTGATGTATTGTTTTATACTTCTAGCACTACCAATATCGTTTTGTACCTAAGCACTGCAACAAAACGGCATTGTTTACTTGATTTTTGTGCAAGCAGAATTAATTTTTATATCATTGTAGTACTTCTAGTGCAACTAGCTTTTTTGTACTTAATTCAAATGCATTAATTTGAACTTTGTTCTGGTGCAAAACGAAATGTTTTGGACATGATTCTGATTGCAGATTAGGCTATATTTTATTCACCATTAATCTCTTTAGCATCTGTTAAATGCGTGACCACCTTAAGTATGCAATCGGTTCAGGTGTTTCCATTTTATTTTTGTCCATGCACTCAGTATTTGCACTCAGTTATCTCATCATAAAAGTCAAATGTATTATGAGACCATCTTTGAAGTTCTCATTTATATGATTTGAAATTTAAGATGTTAAAGAATCAATCGATATGGATAATTATGTTTTGACAATAAGGTAATTTCAGATCTGATTAAAATCATCTGGCATGATTGAGTCGCAGGTCTTTTATTACACCACACATGCTTGCTGCGCCTGAAGAATGACTGGCAGGTACCAAACATGCTGAACAAATATATCTGACCCAAGATGTCATGGCATAGAACATGGCTTTTAACAGGAGGACCTCACGTTGATGCCTACTGTATATATGATGGTAACCACTCCTCGTCCATCACTGCCCCATCCTGTCAGGGCGGGCACGTGTAATGGACACAAAGGAGATCGCCTAATGTTTTATATTGTCATGTGAGCAGAATATGAACAGGACTCCCCTGCTTGTTTGTGTGACCTATTTACATTTATAAACTCCCCTGCTTGTTTGTGTGACCCATTTACATATATAAACTCCCCTGCTTGTTTGTGTGACCTATTTACATATATAAACTCCCCTACTTGTTTGTGTGACCCATTTACATATATAAACTCCCCTGCTTGTTTGTGTGACCCATTTACATATATAAACTCCCCTGCTTGTTTGTGTGACCTATTTACATATATAAACTCCCCTGCTTGTTTGTGTGACCTATTTACATATATAAACTCCCCTGCTTGTTTGTGTGACCCATTTACATATATAAACACACATACAAGGGAATCATGCAGCTCTCTCTGTGAGTCAATGTGGATTTAATGCAAGGTAAAAGAATAGAAAAGATAATTGCCTTATTTACTATCGGGGATTGGGTGGAGTGATATGGGTGGATGTGATGTTTTGCACTCACCACATACATGCATGCAATATTGAATGTACTCCAGTTCATCTCAGCTAATTCAGAAGATCACATTGTTGACATAAGGTTAATAAGGCAAACCCTTATATCCAATATATAAATGGTTAAGACACATCTGCACTTCTCATTTGTGCATTGTTGCTCCTCCCAATTTGATCAATGCAATGTGTAGGCTAATATGTTAAGAATAGATCCCCCAAGTTCAATTCAGTATTAAGATTATGATATACTATTCCTTACCGAGTAAATTGATCACTCATGTTCTATTCTACACCAACAAAGCAGGTAAATGGATCATTTATGGGTTTTTTTCTATAAAAAAACATAGCGGATTTTAAACTATCTGATTTCAATGTTGTATTTTATATTTTAAAAAGTTTAGTGAAATGCATACTATTAGATGATGTTTAAAATTATTTCATAACCACTACTCAGGTATAGATTAAATTCTTATTGATTAAATTATATTGAAAAAATATGATCTGTGGTGTATCAAAAGTGTCCCCTCCGAAAAAGCGAAATACATTGAGTGTAGACCACTCCATAAGGAAAAAGCAGTACATATACAGTGTGGATAACATGATCTCCATTTTATGTCACAACCAAAAACTGTTTTCCCAAAAATACTGAGACTCATGTTTTTTTAAGCAACAGAAATCCTATGTTAAAGCTTTTGGACCCTTCCTGTTTCTGTGAAAACAAAAAAGAGGTTTTTTTAAGCAACAGAAATCCTATGTTAAAGCTTTTGGACCCTTCCTGTTTCTGTGAAAACAAAAAAGAGGCAAGAGTTTTTGATATTTGGACCATCCCGGCGCTGGAGACCAGCATGTGAGGGAGTCCGCGTGTCCATTAGTATGACATGTTTGATGGGGATTCTGTGTAAGCATGTTGACACCTCCTCCCCAGGGTGGCTTAGGGTATCTACCCAACCACTCAGCACACACTTACCAATACATGCACTATTCAACGTTTATAGGCCCATCACGAACGCGGCTCTACCATACCACATGTACTCGCAGAATCCCTGGTTATAATAACCAGGCCTGCCTGCATTATGTACATATATGCAAGGCATTATGCTTTATTTCGTAATTGCCAATAAAAACGTTTCTTGAAAGCTCTTGAAAGATGATATAGTGACAAAGTAACATCTTATGGTAGATCTAAAAATCTTGAATATTTGAGGGGTTTATTTTAGAATGTTACTGAGATATTCCAGACTTTTGCAATCACCTTTTGCATACTCTCAATATTATTTTGGGCTTGGCATTTTATGAAACAAAGAAGCATAAAATTTCAAAAGTAATTTATCATGAATGTAGCATCTTGGTCTATGTTGTCAAAAGGTCTTTTATAATGTGATGGCACATTTAGGTGACTTTGAACGCCTTACTTTCAAAGAGATGAATTTCTATATTGAGAAACATATCCCAGGAGAAGAATTATTGATCAAGCAGAAAACACATTACTTAATTGACTGTGCTATCTCCATGGCAACGTCCTATCATATCCAAACTAGAGTTAATTTTTTTTAGTAACAATAAAAAAAACTAACAAGCGTCAACCCTATCTTGATGTTATTCTCTTGTTTGTTTGATGTAATTTCTGATTATACATTGACACGCACTGATGATAGGAGTTTCCTGGTACAATCATCATCATACACAAGGTAAGAGTGCTCGGACTATGGTGCTGGCATCAGGGGCAAATAAAAACTAATGTAGAGAAAAAGCACAGAGATGATTTGATGAGAGAATTGTGCATGTGCGTGCCCTACATCATAGTCTGGTACACAAATCGCCATGGTGATGTTAGGCCCGGAGACCAGACTGGTCATCCTGGCACCAGTGGACGGGTCCCATCAACCAATTAGATCTGTCTTTGTTTGCTATTGCGTAGGGGGCACCAGTTGAAATGGTCAGGTCACAATTTGCAATCGATATCGCTGTATAGCTTTGACTGGGTCATTGTTTGAGAGATCAAGTTGATAGCATGGACACGATCTGATAGGCCCACTATTAATGACTTGACGACTGAACGATTTCCCTGCCATCATAATTTACATGCAAGTAGTTAACCCTTAAACATTCTATCTCCGATTTGAATAATATTTAATCCTATTAAATGATCAGAAGCTTTAGAATCTTATTACGAGTCGGCGCTTTTAGTGATTTCACCTAAAATACAGTGATCTCCCTCTGCATATTAAGTCTGAGACACTCAAATGAAAACAAAAGAGTTTTAAGTTTAAAGCCTACATATATTGTTTCCAATATCGTATAGCAATAAAATAAATAGATTTAATATGAGTGGTCAGCTATCAAGTCCTAAACAGCAAGTCCGCATTCATAAATCAAATATGATCTAGTTTTACCAGTATGAGGCCATTAAAATCATGAAAACACATTGTAAGGCTTTGCTCATCATTGCTATTTGAGCAGCTCACAAGTCTAACATCATTTCACAACAAATTAGGGTTATTTTGTTTCAGACATTTTGTCACTTACATGAAAGTATGATGTTTTGTAGTTATTTACATATTTAAGCTCCTTACTCTGCCAACTGGAAACAAAAGTGTATGATGCTTGTGTGCAATACGGACTATGATCTATTTATATTTGGATATACAGAGATTTGCAGTGCAGCTCCTTACCAGCGATAATGAGACTGTCCTTCCAGGCAGTGTAACTTAAGGAGAGATTTGTTGTCTTGTCTTGATGGAGATAATCCTAATCTTAGATTTAAGTACATGTCTACACAATTTGGTGTGTAAATATACAATGGGTACCCCCCCAGGGCTTCTACACTTCAAAACATAAAAGTCTGAGTCCCACTATTCTCCTCATTTCAGATACTTCTTTTATCCTTTTAACATTGAAAGAAAGTAAATTTTGGTTGACATTATTAAGTATAGCATAATATTGATTAATAAAAATTGGCATTCTTAGCATGTGTCTATGAGAAGAGCTTTAGATTGTATGTCAAATTGGCAGTCTCAACATATATGTAAATGAGAAAAGCTGGAGATTGGATGCGCATCTATGAGAATAGTTGTTGATTTGGTCTGATTGGAATAGGTAAGCTAACCACCTTAATACATATCTATAAGAACAGCTGATAACTGGACGTGATATAGTATTGGTATACTGACAGCCTCAACATGAATCGATGAAAATAGCTTTCAACTGGACGTGATTTGAAAATAGCTTTCAACTGGACGTGATTTGGTATTAGTATACTGACAGCCTCAACATGAATCTATGAAAATAGCTGAAAACTAGAAGTGATTTGGTTTTGGTATACTGACAGCCCCAACATGAATCTATGAAAATAGCTTTCAACTGGACGTGATTTGGTTTTGGTATACTGACAGCCTCAACATGAATCTATGAAAATAGCTTTCAACTGGACATGATTTGGTCTTGGTATACTGACAGCCTCAACATGAATCTATGAAAATAGCTTTCAACTGGACGTGATTTGGTATTGGTATACCAACAGCCTCAACAGTTGGTTGAATCCTGAGCAGTTATAGAGAATGCCTGCAGTGGCATGTCTGCATTTTGTAGACAAACACAATTTGCCTCTGGTGACCTGAACGGGATTGTAAATTTACATTATACAGAGATGTCCCAGCGTGCAGAATTGATATCCAGCAGCTCCTCAGAGGAATTCTACCTTCAAAGCTTTGACTTTGCACTCATCAATAGATGATACATAGATACAGTTACTCGGTGCATTTGATATTACGATTATATTCAATTGCTCACTTCACAATGGTGCGTGGATTCCAGTATTTGAGCTCTTAATCGTCTTGGTTGTCACTTCTTATAAGCAATATTCTTTGAATATATTTTGATAATTATATCTGAATTGTGCTATTTATGGTAACACTCATTTGATAAGCAATATGGGTTGAAGCCTACAAAAGACGGAATAAAAAAAAAGCCAGCACTGACAATAATCAGGCTCAATTTTCTCCACCCCTGGCATTAAGTGCAGACGGTGGAAGATGACAGAACACAAAGTGACATGGACACAGCGCGTTGTCCGAGGGACATGACCGTCCAATCCAATAACTGGCGACCAGTCTCATATTGGCGCCTTGCTCTTATTGGCGTTAACCAAACAACTCATTGCGAGCAGTATCCTCCTCCGGTGCATCCAAATACTGTACAAACACACACAAACCAAGCATAAAACCACACTTTATGTTTTGCTTGTGTTGTCCTCTTCCTCACATGGCGCTCTTTACGGTTGCAAAGTTTGCCTTTTACGGCTTTATTTTGTTGCCGAGTTCAGCTGTTCTGTGGAGAGCTCATACAATGAAGAAAGAAGTGCTTTAATGTACTTTTAATTACAACATAAGATTTGAACATTGTCCACTTTATCAATTAATTAACCATAAAAGTCACATATAAGGCACAAAATATATTGCACTGCTGCGACAGGTTAAAACCAAAATGTCACTGTGACAATGAAAATCTCTTAAAAGGATTTCTTGATGCAAATGCAAAGGAGAAGTTTATTTTTGGAGCTGCCCCAGGTTGTGTGGAGATTTATACAGAAAGCAGTGTGGTGGGTTTATTAATTATGGGGCAGACGTGCGGCTGAGATGCGGACAGTCTCAGCGGTACTGATAATATCAACAGAGAGGATGACCATACCAGAGCAAGAGCAACAGATGAAAGCTCCACAAATACAACAACCTAGCCACTTCCGTCTGATAATCAGTATACAGCAAACTAATACACAGTCCAGCATGATCAGCGTTCAGTCCATGTCAGACATCAATAGTGTCACCATTAAGTACCATGTTTTTATGTAATTTTTTTTATTTAAGTTTGAAAATATTGTCCCGATTCACTACTTTTGATCCATAGAGTCATGACTGGTTAATACATACATGTTTTATAGTAATCATTATTTCTGTTTCATTTTTGAGTCATTTGTATGGCAGTTTATATCCAACATTTTTCCTGACTGATAAAACTCTTCAGCATTTGGACACAGAGAGAATCCTACTCCCAGAAACCATTACAAAAGTGTAAAACTAGAGCATTTAATGTTGTGAATGGGAGAAGCAATGCAAATTTAGGTGTCCCGTTTCTATACGCTAAGTGAAATAAAAAGGGCAGCTCTATGCATAGATATTTGTTGCACCATGAAAGCTCTGTTTTATTTTTTAAGCTGGCTTCAGTGATTACCCTGATCTAACTACAAAACAATTTTCTCACTTTGAAACAAGTATCAGATATTTAGAAATGTGTATGTTCTGTTATCTTCTGTTTATCTTGTTGAGAAAAAAAACCATCAAAGTTTGAAATCATCAAAGCTTGCATATATGGTCAAATTAACCATGCAAATGAAATGTTGCAACTGGAAAGTTGTTTGAAAGGGAAAATATGGTAGAGAAAAGAGTTAATATTGAGAGCAGGATGTGGTTTTTCGGTTTCTTTGACGTAAAGCGTGTGGGAAGTGTCAAAGACAATACCATAAAGGTATCACAGAGTGAGTTACTTCAGGATGTAGGGAGGTGTGAATCGGAGAATCCACGGACAATAAAGAGCGGCGCTTAGAGACTGAAACACAAGATCATTTATTAGTGGGCCATGCTTTCTGTGTAACTGCAATGGCATTTTTTAACATAGCAAAAGTGTCATTCTCAAGATCATTTATTAGTGGGCTATGCTTTCTGTGTAACTGCAATGGCATTTTTTAACATAGCAAAAGTGTCATTCTGGTGGTGCTTCTCAGGAAATATATTTAATATAAAATATAATATATATTAAATAATACAAGGTAATATGTGCTGTGTCCATGTGTTCATATAGAGAGTGGCGAGACACTTGGCCATTTTCCACATTTGTCATTTAATGTTGCCTCCCACAGCAGAAGTCGGGTCTGCCAACCCTCCCGCAATGAGAACGAGTACCACGCTCTATTTTCACAGCCGTCTCCGCAGTCACTGTGCAATGAGGCTGTTTGTTTCTTAGCAGGAAAGCGGCTCATCAATTTTCTGCAGTGCAAGACAATTTTGATCAGCAGTCCAGGCAGAAGGAACGTATCATATGGCCATGATTTTCATGTGGCAGAATTAGCAGGGAGTGTGTTGGGGGAGGCGAGGGGAATATGGAATATGTCGGGGGAGGCAAACGCAACTCCCACCAGACTCTGTGTTGGAGGTAATGGATTCCTTCCCCCACATTCTTTCATTGAAAGAACACGGCCATTTCTCCGACTCCAGAATTTTTGTTGTTGCTTCTGCTGCCAGATTTGCTTTAGTCGCCGACTAATTTGCTGTGTGGGGGTCTTGCTAACAGGCAATTGGAACGCGATTAATTAATGGCTTTTCACTAGCTAATTGCAAACAGAACAATCTAGACTCTAGACTCAAACTTGCAAACTTAAGTATTCATCTAAAACTTCCATTATAAATGTGCTAATCACTGTGTGTAACAAATAAATTAATGCGTCTGCAACGGAAGATCCAGAACATTATGTTAGCTTCAGTGATTGATGATTTTGCACTTTTGTTTAATTTCAATTTCCAATCCAAACAGCATTTCATATATGGCTTTTTTCATTTCTTTACCTCTATTTTCTTCTATTCAGGTTTTCTTCTTAAATTACATTTTTACACCCAGTAATTAGTAAGAATCCTGTGTATATCACTTTAGAAATATTTCATGGAATTGAGTACATGTGCGATGTGAAACCACTTAGTTGATATTTCAAGCATAGATATCTAACCATGCATTGATTAGTTTTATAAACATACACATCTCCTTATTTCATTTCACACAGGAAAGTCCTTCACAACCAGCCTGGGCACTACTTAAAACTTGTTAAACATATGGTACTTTATACTTGTTAAACATATGGTACTTTATACTTGCTAAACATATGGTACTTTATACTTGCTAAACATATGGTACTTTATACTTGCTAAACATATGGTACTTTATACTTGCTAAACATATGGTACTTTATACTTGTTAAACATATGGTATTCTATACTTGCTAAACATATGGTACTTTATACTTGCTAAACATAGGGTATTTTATAATTGCTAAACATATGGTACTTTATACTTTCTAAACATATGGTACTTTATACTTGCTGAACATATGGTACTTTATACTTGCTAAACATATGGTATTTTATACTTGCTAAACATATGGTACTTTATACTTGCTAAACATATGAAAGTTTATACTTGTTAAACATATGGTACTTTGTACTTGCTAAACATATGAAAGTTTATACTTGTTAAACATATGGTACTTTGTACTTGGTAAACATATGGAACTAAGCAACATTTTTATCAATCTATTTAGATGAGAGAAATGGAAAGACTCGATTTTTATTTGATCTATGTTTTTATAATCAAACAAGCTAAATCAGCAAAATACATATAGTGAGCAATACTTTCACACTAGAGGATAATGTCAAGCTTTGATGAGCTGTGTGGTCGTTTTCATCTTAATGCCTCAATCTGTGAGGGGCTACTTAGTAACAGACATTATACTGCTATACTACTGCTATATTGCTGCCATACTACTGCTATATTACTGCCATACTACTGCTATATAACTGCCATACTACTGATATATTACTGCTATACTACTGCTATATAACTGTCATACTACTGCTATATTACTGCCACAATACTGCTACTGCCATACTACTGATATATTACTGCCATACTACTGCTATATTACTGCCATACTACTGCTGTATTACTGCCATACTACTGCTATATTACTACTGCTGTGTTACTGCTGATGAATGGAGATCCACATAACTCACACTGTATGATTCCCTCAAGACATGCATGAAATTTTGATACGCTCAATATGTTCTCATGAAGCTTTGATGAGCGTAAACTTGACTCAGCAGATTGTTCCTAACAGCTCTCCGGTGAGCTGGTGATGTTGTTAGGAAATGTGCACTGCATCCAGTAACTGGAATAACCACGGCACAAATAGTGTCATTACATCACAAATTAAACCGTGAAGCTCAGTGTTGGGAATATGATTTTTTCAACAAAATATTTTTTACATTAAAATTGTATTGAAATGGAAATAATAGATTTGGTATCAAATATCTGTCGGATCATGTTGGATCATGTGCAAATGTGTCTCATGAAATAGTGTCCCACAGAAATATCATGTGACTATTTGTTCACGTGATTATTTGTTCACGAATCTAAAGCATGAAAAGATGTGCTTGCTGGACGTTGGTCAACATCTTTTAAGTTAGTACTGAAAGTAATAATAATAAACGATTTTAGCATAGAACCAAGTGAAATGATTTAAGTGACGACGTTTTGAAGTTTTACGGCGCCATATTGTGCTGTGGCCAGATTTTGTCAGCTGACATGGGCCTTTTAGTACTGGCGGGAAATATTATACTAGAGTTTCAAATTGCTGGATTTACATGAGATATCGTGTCTATCTAAAAACAGAAATCAAACTCTTTTTTTTAAAGATTATCTGCTGTTAATAATATCTGAAACTGATACTGACTTCTCGGTATGATATGACTCTCAACATTTACAGAGAATGTAAGCTTATCTTTTAGCTCTGTCATTCTCTGGGTTATTAATATTTTTTTTACTATTTTTTTCATCCACCTTTAATCATTATGATCTGGGTCTTTTTCATAATAGTAATCATATTTAATGATATCGCATTTCAATTGTAACACGAATATTTGTGAAATATTTTTGAAAAATATGTTGTTTTTTTTAACTCAGATTCAGGAAATATTCAGTCTCCAAATATATCGAAATATAATCTTTGTATGTAAGTGAAAAAAAACATTTTAAATCAGATATTTATTTCATGTTTGGTAGCTATTTGTATTTTATACTTTACTTACAAAGAATTTAACAAAATATTCTAAACTCATTTATGATTGTATTTGTGTCCAAAACATGACTTTAATTGAATAGCATGTCATGTAAAATGCAAAGTATATATGTATAAATATAAATATTTATGTGTATATATAGTATTATCTCTGTGTGTGTATGTGTGTGTGTGTGTTATATATGAACATATTTAATTTGGATTGACAGGAGACTTTATCAAATATTGCAAGATAATTCATTTGTATCTGAAATTACTGTTTATTGGATTATTTTCTGTCAAAATCTAACAGCCATCAAAATAAGTCTTTGTGCTTGGTGAAACCTGACGATCCATGCATTATGAAAGTTTGTACTCTAATATGGCATATAATCTGTGCTGTGTGTATCATATTTCCCAAAACTCAACGTGCAATTGACATGTGCTATATATTTAGTGGTGTTGTTTTCTTGTTTTCTATTTCCTATTCAATGCTGACAAATAACGTATTCACAGAAGCATCAACATGTTTTGAGAACATAAAATGGTATCTTTAATATATCATGTAACACAATATCTTATTTTCTCTATATCGTCTCTTTTTAATCAAATATGTTGTGTAAATGGCCAAAATGATATGTGTTGGGACAATAAAGAAGTGTGTAGTGACAGAAGTACAACTTTATACATGACATACATTTTATTCTTGTTAAATAAACCAAGGCTTAGTGTTGCATTTGATCATGTTCCACTTGTTTCAAACGTTATCTCATTTTTACACTTGTGTGTTTTGTACGATGAAAAAGAATACTTCTTTTGTTTCATTTCATCAGGCGTGATCCATCCATCCGAGTGTGTTGTGACAAGAATCTGTATCATTCTCCATTTCTTTGTGTTTTTCTTTGTGTGGCCAATATCACTTCCTTTTGTTATTTAAAATGAAAATAATAGTCTCATATGTATGCAATTTAGTTGTAAAATTAATGAAAATATGATATCTTGACTGTAGTTGCTGTAATATTAATACAACACTAATGAGTCTCTTGCAGCAAGATTGGGTTAGAAGCCTGCAAAATGCAGAAATTTTAAAGCGAAATAGAAAAGAACTATAAATATTGAAAACATTCATGTAGTTAATTATTCAAGGAGAAAATAAAACCATTACATTGATTACTAAATCTGAGTACCGCCCAAGATGGAAACTAATTCCATACTAAATAGTGGAATGTGAAATCCCTATCAAATTATTCCAATGTTGTCTCCAGCACAGCTGTTTGTCTAATCAAGACTTCATGTATTTGCGACTAATATAATAGTACATTCTGTGCCTTGTCAGTTTGATATTGGAAGTACCAGGAGTTTGTACATTTGTGTCAAAGCACAAATGGGAATGAAAAGCTTTGAAGCAAACATTTGAATTACGATACCTTTGTAATACAAATAACAGATCTCGAAGATTAACTGCCATATTTGTGGCAGAAATATTACTGCTTTTGGTAAACCCAATAGGCAGCCATTTAAGCTCAGAATTAGTGTAATGGGAAAAGAAACTGGCAGAGAAACAGGTGATTAAGAAATCTATACATATGTTTTGATTCTCAGATGCATGATACATGTGCACTGTCAGATCATAGTTATTAGGCTTTTGTGAATATTTGATGAGACGTGTGTGGTTTCGGCTTCTTTCTCACAGAGATAGGATAAACAATCGCCTGACTTCTGCGTTAGTCTTTATTGCTTATTTCAATTGTTTGACAGATTTTTTTCTCAATATAATACCTTTTATAAGGTATTATATTTCATCATTTGGAAAATAAGTTGAAATTATTAAAATATGATAAATTACAAGAAAGTTCAAAAGAACCAGCTTTAAAACATTGTTGTGGTAAAATGAGATGTTGTCTAGGATTTTTAACTGAGAAAAGTTAACTTTCCAAAATAAATGACGGAGCCACAAATATATATTTTGTGCTGATTCCAGACAATGTCTGCTCATAGTGCTTGATAGCAACTAGCCAGGATTTGAACCAGGAATGCATGAGTCTCGAGGCAATTTTTCTACTAATTAAGCTAGCACTCGGGGACAGGCTTGATCAAAGGAAAATCAAGAGATACTGATGTGTTCACAACTCTAAACCTTCTTTATCAGTCTGAATAAGGCCAATTCTTTGTTTTACCTCACTATCAACAGTATTTCAGTCCTTTCTTGATGAGACCTACTTGTAGTAGATACAGTGCTGCCTCACTGAATTGTCATGTTGCAGGTCGTTGACATGACAACCCACCTGGTTACAGATTTAAGGACAATGGGTTAACCCTTCAGGCACGGGCCTCAGGTCATGCGAGTAATTTTAATATGAGTAATCCTGGCATGGCCAGCCACAATATCAGATGATATCCCTGATGAGGAGTGTATTCCCATATAATAGGTGGGAGGTGAAGCATGTTTATGCCACAATATCAGATGATATCCCTGATGAGGAGTGTATTCCCATATAATAGGTGGGAGGTGAAGCATGTTTATGCCACAATATCAGATGTTATTCTATGATCACTGTGTATTCTGTGCTGTGATTGGTCAATTCCTGGTCACATGAGCTTCTCTAAATTGTTTTATTGACCAGATGCATCATATTGCACGTCAATATACTTTCCACTGCACTGATGGGGAATTCCATGGCGGGAAATGTTGGGGAAGCCCTATAATGACGTCACCAGCTTGCTCTGAGTGACCTGCAGACTGGGAAGCAGAAGACAGCAATCAAGTTGATACAGACAAACTCGTCCCTTTCAGTTCTCACTTTTAGAATTAAACCAACAATGGAGGTAATTAACACAGTGATCATAGAATAAAACAAATATGGACCTGGGTGGAGTGCAATATGGCTGCGCCTCGTGCAATATAACTTTCCGAAGGTCCATAAAAAGTCATATTGCACTCCACCCAGGTCCATATTTGTATATTATTCTATGATCACTGTGTATTCTGTGCTGTGATTGGTCAATTCCTGGTCACGTGAGCTTCTCTAAATTGTTGTATTGACCAGATGCATTATATTGCACGTCAATATACTTTCCACTGCACTGATGGGGAATTCCATGACGTCACCATACAGACAAACTCGTCCCTTTCATGGCAGGAAATGTTGGGGAAGCCCTATAATGACGTCACCATACAGACAAACTCGTCCTTTTTAGTTCTCACTTTTAGAATTAAACCAACAATGGCAGTAACTAACACAGTGATCATAGAATAAAACAAATGTGTACCTGGGTCTCGTGCAATATGACTTTTTATGGACCTTCGGAAGGTTATATTGCACTCGGCTGCGCCTCGTGCAATATAACTTTCCGAAGGTCCATAAAAAGTCATATTGCACTCCACCCAGGTCCATATTTGTATAATATCCCCGATGAGGAGTGTATTCCCATATAATAGGTGGGAGGTGAAGCATGTTTATGCCACAATATCAGATGATATCCCCGATGAGGAGTGTATTCCCATATAATAGGTGGGAGGTGAAGCATGTTTATGCCAAAATATCAGATGATATCTCTGATGAGGAGTGTATTCCCATATAATAGGTGCGAGGTGAAGCATGTTTATGCCAAAATATCAGATGATGAGAATGGGTTGCAAAGACAAACCACCAGACGTCTATGGATAAACTCTCGGCACAAAAGCCAAACAAATCCATTTGATCAACCCTTTGATAGCCCTTTGATAACCCTTTGATAATCACTCAGCTTTTCAAACACTCTTTATATCTCTTTATATCATTGCGTGCATTCCCTGCATATCATCTGTGTACTCGACTTGGCTGGCTTTTTTGCCGCATTCAGATAAGTAGTGCTTAGCAACATGACAGATTACCTATCGACAATGAAAGCTTACAGACTGACAGATTATATGCCATGCATGTCTTCTCACTGTCAGAAAACATATAAAGTTGAACAATGCAAAGATGGTCTGTGCACTGCCGTCTGATCAAATCTCCACCAGGTCCCTGCTCATAATTCAAATGCAATTTTATATGATGAACATATATAATCTGGCAAAGCTTACCAATTAGGTTATATATCATAAATGCTTTTGCACTCAGTCAAACTGTATAATTAATTATAGTATGATTCTACCACCCTGTTCTGATATGATTGATTATAACATGTTTTATCATGGTCTCCCCATATTATCATGGTCTCCCCATATTATCATGTTTTATCATGGTCTCCCCATATTATCAAGGTCTCCCCATATTATCATGTTTTATCGTGGTCTCCCCATATTATCATGTTTTATCATGGTCTCCCCATATTATCATGGTCTCCCCATATTATCATGTTTTATCATGGTCTCCCCATATTATCACGGTCTCCCCATATTATCATGTTTTATCATGGTCTCCCCATATTATCATGTTTTATCATGGTCTCCCCATTTTATCATGGTCTCCCCATATTATCATGTTTTATCATGGTCTCCCCATATTATCAAGGTCTCCCCATATTATCATGGTTTATGACCACTCATAATGACATCATGTTAAAAGTTTTGCCATTGAAGATTTTGACAGTGATATAAAAGATGAAATTAGTCCTAACTTGAATCCATATTATATATTCACAAATTAATCTCTGCAGGAAAATATACTTCACTTTGGCATATCCAATGAAACATCAATCATTAAGGCCAGAAAACAAAAATATTTGGTTTCTGGTTTTGAAAAAAAGAAATTCTTCCACAGAAAACAATAATATTTGGTTTCTGGTTTTGAAAAAAAAAATTCTTCCACTTTGGATCAATTTTGAAGTAAGCAAACAATCAAACATTGGACAAATGACAGATTTTTTTTGCCAAATGTTTTATTTTCCTGAGCTGGCTGACTGTTTCTTTCCTTATTGCATCATAAGGCCCACCCACCTGGTGACAAGAACATTAATTTTTCCAGTTCTTATCTTCCTGCCATATTTCATATGCATTTATATCTCTTTAACAATTTATGACAAAATACAAAGGTAACCATGATGCATTTGCCTAAGACAATGGCTTATTGTCTTTGGTTGCCATTAGCAACAGGCCATCAATAATCTTGTGACCATGTTTAATGGCAATATTTATTGATAACTTGTCTACAGAAATGATCAAGTCTTTTAATATATAATCTTCAGATATGGCTAAAATGTATTAGTTATGTCTCAGCAAACGACAATGCTTCATCTCAGATGCTGTTCAGAGTGGTTAAAACATTACAGATTTGTATAATAAGTAGGTTATTTAACATGTGAAATGATACATTGATTGATTTGGTCTCTCTCATTAGTTAGAGCAGACTCTTCTAATGATCAGATTCTCAGCATTAAAGTTCAATAATATCTCCCTTAGTTATTAATGTCATTGAATAGATTAACTTGTCAGATCAAGAAAGACTTGAAGTTTCAACACACAATAGACGATAAAATTATTTTATGTCTTGCAAAGTAAACACAAAGCGTGATAAAAAGTTTGTATTTATAGAATTAATCTGAATCTCTTAAACTCATGATCCTTAAGAATATACTTAATATAGATCTTAGTGTCTATGAAGGTACTGTTTGATTTGGTATTTAAAAATGTTCTGTCTATTAAATTGCAGTTTCATAAATAGCTGATTTTGAATATTTTTTTTGTTTTGAAGGCACATTTCAGGAAGGTATTGAAAAGGAGACATGAATAATTAACTATTTATACGGAGATGGAATCCTATTGTTGTGAACCTCTGTTATATTAATGCCAGTATGAGAGTTCAAGGCCACTGAGTGTGATCATCTGAGACTCTAAAAGAAACAAGCAATTTCTTTTAAAAGATGCTGATAAATGCCGAGCACAAGGCAATTACTAATCTGCTTAATGGCTTTTAAAAAAATACACCACTCTCTTTGATAGAAGATGGGAACAAGAATACTGCTGTATGCGCATAAATTACAAATTTATATATATATATATGAATATATTTATTCAGAAAAACAATTGAAATGCATTAAGTTATTACATATTGTAGTCATCATATCATTATTTCTGGCAGATCTCGTCGGAAAATCTAAAGGTGAAATATGTCATTAAACTGTTTGAATATCAATCCTTTGAAATAAACAAAAAACAAAAACAGATTATATCTTGATTAACAGCATTGGTATGGAGGCTAGTTGATAATATACCACAGCTTCCTGGACACATGGCCTGTACTTCACATATGTGTACCAAGCTCATACAGGACACATTCATGTCCTAATGTCCTAATGTCCTAATGTCCAGACTGGCAAAGTCAATGTAGTTAGTATTCATCCCACAAATTTCATAATCATTTGAAGATACAATTTGTCAGAAATGTAAAGCCGATTTGACTGATGGAGTCAAGAGAGGTAAGAGGGATTAAACTAAACAGTGACTGAGCCGCGACCATTTTGGCCTATCCCACAATGCCACGCAAGGATGTAGATCCCTCGGCCGGTAGACAGACCCTTTTATAGATAAATATGCAGCTATGAAAGTAGCGATTAATATCTGTCATGCATAGACATTTGATACAGTTTGCCTCCCAACGCACAATCCCAATTCAATCACTATATGGAAGCAGTCAATCCAGCCAATATCAAACCGGATGAGATACACTGTGTGGTAGACCCCCGTATGTAAACATACCCTATCACATATAATTGACATCAGCACAAATAATATCGTTCTCATTCTCCTATGTGTACATATGGCATTTAGAAAGTGTGCTCACAATTCACGTTTGATTAGGAAAATATCAACATTTATTTAAGGTCATAAAAACTGTGAGATTGAATCATTGCTCGAATGGAGCCAAAATTGTTTATTTAAAATGGAAGGAAGTGTTTCAATTCTCAGAATGGCACTAAGAAATATTGAAAAAATGTTTTCTTTTTGTAAACGGTGTAAATAGGGTAAATGGTTTAAATATTGTTTGCACAATTTAAACATATTTTGAACTTATTACATATGATTGATAGTGGAATATTTTCAGATTATACTCTTGGTTATTATCTTTTGAAATAAATTAAATAAAATTCACTTATTCATTTATAATTCATGAAAACTTGCCAATGGTTAATGAGAAAATATTGCAAATTGTCGTTAGACTATATTTCATCAAAGTAATTCTGTTTTCAGACCTGATTCATACTGTTTCAAATCATTTGAACTCCACATAAATCTGATAGAATTTCTATGTTTTTAATGAAGCTCTTAGAATTTGAGGCAGGGATGCTTGCAGTTTGATTGAGACGGGGGTAATTTCCCAGATGACACAGATCTGACTGTGAAATGTGATCAGTACTTATGCAGAGTCAGTGAAGTGTGACTATCTATTTATAAAGGTTGATGAAGCATGGCCTGGGGGATTATTTGCCTCTCAGCCAAGATTGACATCTGCAAGATTTTAATGTGAATTGAATGAACCAATAATAAATATACTTTTTATAACCAATGTTTCCTAATAATAGTTCCTTTTCTACTTATAATAATAATATAATAGTGCCTTTTCATGAAATATGAATTAATTATAAAAAAAATATATTTCAATTTTTGGCAAAAGTAAATAATTGTAAATATGACAATTTTTCAATGTGAACTTTGGGTAAGTACATGTTGAATTACATATGTTTCAATGTAACACATTCTTATCTTATTTTCCTTGTTCAGTTAATAATCAGTTGCCATTTTGCATAAGTGTGAATAAAAATATCACAAAAAAGAAATGTTTTTCTACAAAGTTTAAACTTCTTCTAAAAACATTCTTATAGTCTCATTTCTGTTGTACAGTAAAAACACTGCATTTTCATTAGGTAAAATATAAAATTACCCAAAAATTTGAAAGAAAAATTTCATCGAGAACTTTTCGACTTTTTTTGTTTCATAGATTGAATGGTATTATTTGCAAAGTGATTTTATATTGGAAACTTTGTGCCGTGAGCATATTATGGTCTGTTATTGCAACATTCCAGTAGTGATCTGTAACTGACCATGCAACCTACGCTTCCTGTAGCAGCTTCCATGTGTATTCTAAAATACGGACTGGAACACTGGAACAGCTTGTAATATTAATACTCGATTCTATTAGCTTTGTCAAAGCCATATCTAAAATGTTAGAATGTTAAAAACATTTTTTAAATCATTTAATATATAATATGAAATTATATTGGTGAGATTGATGCCAAATTTGAGCATGTGCTTGAGAGGTATTTTCCGAGAGGCTAAGACCGGACAGTGTAGGCAAGCTTGTGGGCACCTGTACTGCCGTAGCATTGGCACGCGAGGCAACCATTTACAGAGATACCACACAAAGCAAAACATTGCCTTGTGTAGGAAACAGGTACAGGTCACTTATGAAGAAAGTGAATTGTCATCTCTATCTAGCGGTAGAGTATATAGCATGATATATTCGCGCACAAAATATCTTTACGCTTTCACCCAGATTAGCATTTTTACAGCCTTCTGTTTCCACAGTTAGATCCCAAAGATCAAAGCATGTTTTGTGCCTAACATGCCATAAAAAATGTCCTCTTGATATTTCTAGTTTTTGTAGCAATTCAGAATGAGTTCATGCTTAAATTCTGCTACATTTGAGTTGATTTGCAAAAGTTTTCGCTGTGCAAAAATATCTGGGTTTCTAATATTTACAAGGATTGGCTCAATAAGGCTAAAAGGGAAAACGAGAAAAACATAGAGGTCCGTGAAAACTGACACGAATGTCAAGTCATGATTATAAATCAGGTCACATGATTTTCTCCTCAACATTAACCCATACAGACATTAGGGTAATTGAGATAAAACAATCTAAATCTAATGAGAACGTTTGAATATAAAATCTCCCATTTTTTTTACTTCACTTGAGTCATTTCTCACTGTATGTCAAGCCATTTTTTTGTAAGATACACAATGTCCATCATAGACACAGTTTAAAATCAAATGCTTAGCAAATACATGCATTTGTGGCTTGGTACACATAAATGATTAGTACGGGAATTAAAGTAAAGTAGCCATCAAAAGCCTCATCAAAGATTGGCACATAATATAAGGTCTTCCAGTGAAACGGTCAATAGCTACTGTCTGATCAAATCCCGGGTCACATTGTGTTAACAGCTATCTTTATATCTATATAGATTTCTTCCCACAGTAGGTAAGCTTTGATGTGAGATCACTTAAGTCAGTCACTAGAACATACTGTGACTCACCCCTAAGCTTGGCCATATAATGATGTCTGGAACTGTACCACAAGTCTAAAACGATTAATAGACCAATTATCTTTTTCAAAATAATCTAATGAGATTATATGTTATTACTGTATGTCATTGGTACATGATGATATATTACAGTTCTTACTAGTCAACACTGGGTGTACATATATGGATTTAGTAAATGAATCAAAATAATATTACCCACTTTTTTCCTTATAGATTGCTTGTCTTATATTAATGTGGGATGTCAAATCTGTCTTTCAAAGTGATACTTATTCTTATCTTAATTACCAAGTGAACCACAAGACATCAGGAAGGAAAGGTTTCAAAGCATGTCTCTTTGATAACGCACTGATGTTAATAGTGCTATGAATGCAGGACGATTGAAAGAGAAATATTCTGTTTGTGACAGACCTACTTTTTCTGCTTGCCAAAATGGGTCACCAGGTCAGACGTGGAGCAGGATAATTTCATTTTGGAATCTCAATTGTTGCGTAATTACATTTTTTTATAATTTTAAACTGTGATCACTTAACATACAGGACAGCCATAAATCTGAAACAGCTCACAGTTTTGTTGTTGATAGTATAATAGGAAATTAAATATACACATTTAAAAGAAAGATGATTAATATACTTTTGAATTTTTCACAATCTCTAATTGGTTCATATATTTTAGGGATGTAAGCAGTTAGTTAATTACACAAATCTTTAGGGTGTATTTTTTATTTTCTTGCTGCACCATGTGGTATGCTAGATTCTCATGGTTGGCTCACTTTCATGTGGCCTAGAATATTTCAAGATCAAAGGAAATGTAAAACAGAGTCATTAATATGAACCTGGGCAGAGTGACAAATCAATGGAAATATATATGGTCTACACACTGCACCCACCTACCTGCTGTGTTCTCTGTCTGATCAGCCTCACACTTATCTCACAAATAAAACATTTTCATTATCATTGAATCACACCAGAAGGTGATATATTTCTGAAATTATTTTTTTAAAGTTTAATTTATTTGAGAGTGGAATGCAGCTCGTGCTATGGTAAAATAACAGGTTGGTATTTTTCATGCCGATGATTATCATATGTTCTGCATTGAAATTACAATACAGACTAGTTTGAAATTTGAATTTGAAATACATTTTACAAATATTTTGTGCTGTTTCAAATGACAAACACTTGCAATGAGAATTCTGACAAAAATATTAAATAATAAATTGGCTAGACATTTGATAGCAGATTAATATAAAGTTGTATGACGAGTCGTATCTAATATGAAATATTTGATTGCCCAAATAGCAATATACAATGTTAGAGTAGAAATGATATAAATTGTCTAGAGCCATGAGACCAGTGGTGGAACAGCAGCAATATATAATATCAGTTCAGAGAAATTGTATAGATAATCTAGAGGCATGGAGCCAGTAGTAGAACTTGCCAACTAATGATCCTTGTTTTGAGGCAAAATGAAGATTGAAAAATATGGGGGATAGGATAATTAAGCATTGTTTTATAACAGGAATAATTGATCTTCATCGCTGCGTCTGATAAACACCGAGAGCTAATGTGCTCAGTGAGAGGAGCTGAGCGGCTAATGATCCAATATCTCTCTGTAGTCCGATATTTCACTCAACAGACTAAAGTGGTGAAAAGCGACACTGTTTTGATCTAAATATTTACCATGGAGCAATAAAGTCGAGAAAAATATAGCAATTTTTACACAGCAAATAGAATGCTGTTAAAAGCTATAAGGTGTTGATCTAAATATTTGCAGTGGATGGTGTGATATGAGGATGGGGAACGGAGGCAGCGATGGGAGGGCTAATGCTGTGTAACTTCGCCAAACAAACGCTGAATTAATAAGCAACTTTATACTGTGTATATGCCCCATGCCAGATTAGGCATCCGCACTTCTTGCAAGGAAACCCAGCATATTGTGTAGTCAAATAAATGCCGACTCCAATTTACAGCCAAATGCTAAGATTTCTAATCTCGTCTCAGGCTGAGTGGTTAGAGTGTTAGGCTTGCCATATGTGACGCACACATCGTGGCTTGGCATGGGTTCAAGTCTTTACTGTGAGTTGTTTGAACTCTCTGTACTAGAGCATCGCATCGGAATTTCTCTATTATTGCAGGGTAGTGCATCAATATGTTATACCATTAAATAGGACATTTGATGATATTTATGATCAATAATTATCAATGACTCATAAACATTGTAAGGTGGATAGACATTTAGAATACACATTAATATATGAATTTTACATGATATTATGTCACTGCTACTGGCAGAATTTCAACTAATGTAAAAAAGACAATGTTGTCATATACCCTCTAAGCATTTATTCAAGAATTAAATAACATTTTGAGTAGAAAACAGCTGTGAAAAAAACAACATACAAGTTACCTCTGCACCAGCAAAGGAAAACCTGGGTTAGCGGGCATAGCGCGGTAAACAAAATGGACGTTTCCTTTCAACACAAAGCCAAATCTATGACGCTGCTCTTTTGTCCCCTGCGAGGGGGGCCCCTGTTGCATGTGAGCAAAGCTGAGTGGGGGCAGCTGTAAATTACTACGTATCATGCTCGGCAGACATGATGTATGCTTATAATACAGCGCTCGCAACCCTGCCAATGTTTACGCCATAGACTTCTTTGTTCGGGCCTTGTTCCTTTTCATCCAGTCTCCCTAGCCTTCTCCAGAGCACGGTCTCAAATGTTTAACGTTAATTTATTTATGGTAAGTCTCATTTGACCTGCACTAACATGTCGGCCCCCAGTCTTCTCGGTATTATACGTGCACAACTCACTTTACATCGACTTTATTTTTTTTTTACCAATTCAAATGCAATGGCATGTTGCACAAATCAAATGTCTCATGCAGCGATAATTCTTTTTCTTCTTAAAAAAATCATTCAATACAACTAATAGCACATTATGCGAGTTTAAGACCTTTATAAAACTCAATTAAACAGGAATTATATCCATTTCAATGTTTTTGAAGTAGGAGTGATGCACTTTATATTTTCTTAATAATATTTCGTGATAAAATCATAAATATACCTTCATAGTTTCCCATATAAAATGCATTTTGGTGAAAACCAATTGACTGCGTAGGGTCGGGATGACGTTCCCAGCTGAGAACTCTGATTGGTTAGGGTCAAGCGGTGCTTTTTTTGCCTTGGCTATTGTCGGGAGACTCACTACTGAAACTTACTCAAGGCTTTTATCTCCCTGAAGTTTTACCCCCATAACTTTCTGACATTTAGAATCTTTACTATTCTTTCACTTCTTCTCCCTACTCCATTTCTTCTATAATGTGTGGCGGTTTATATTCTTACATTTCTTATCGATCGAAAAGATTCTATGAAATCAGAAACCACCTGTTGCTCTACACTATATGCACACTTTCAAATAATTGAAATTCATATTTCGATTATACCATGTGCATAGCTCTGTTAAGAAATCATTAAAATTCTTCTCTTGATGGCAGTTCTAAAGACTCTCAGTTCTTAAAGACTCTCAGTTCTAAAGACTCTCAGTTCTTAAAAGACTCTCAATTCTAAAGACTCAGTTCTAAAGACGCTCAGTTCTAAAGACTCTCAGTTGTAAAGACTTCTCAGTTCTTAAAGAATCTCAGTTCTAAAGACTCTGTTCTGAAGACTCTCAGTTCTAAAGACTCTGTTCTAACGACTCTCACCTCTATATGAAGTGAAAGATACGGATTAACCTTTTGCTTCTGAGTCAAACTACCGAAATACATTTAACTAATGAGTGGGAATCATTGAGTAACCCCGGTGGCCACAAAGTCGGCAGATCATCGTCATTACCTGAGGCCATCCCGGAATGACTTCCTTCTCCAATTAACCTCTCACACCCATCATAGAAGCGATGCCAATGATCCACTCCCCGTCCTCACCACTCTCGGTCTCTCACCTGTACCGTCTCTTCCTATCTCATCTCATCTCAAACTGCAGCTCATTCCCCATCTATTCCCATATTTATTCCAATATTGCATTTATATTTGGCTTTATGTTATCAGTACAATTTATTTTTTTATATTGCGATATATAGTATGTTAATATAGATCTGGGCCTACTCAATTATTTATATTTTATCTCTTTTATATATTATTTCTTGTCAAATGTTATGAGAGTGGTGGTTGTATTGAGTAATTTTTCACCAAAAATATAATGAAGAAAAGTTTTCTATAGGACTGTGTTTTCTTTATTATGTGTTATTAACCCTTTTCCTCTCTGTTTGTGTTGGGATGACAAAGGTTTGGCTGATGAGGAAGGTAGTAATTTACTCTGTATTTGTATGCTTTGCAAAATGGTGACATATTTGTATGGAGCGGCATGCAGAGCTTCCTCGCTGTGTGCCCACCACAATATGAGAGTGTGAGTGTCTCAGAATGGGTTCCTGACTGTGCAACCCCGCACCACAATGGACTGCCACAGCGACAATGAGTAGCCCTGACTTATGCGTCCATAACTTAGCCTCGGACTGTCACCGCAAAGCGAACAAAGACATAGATTAGTTCTTAGAGCCACACCACTATATATCTACATGGGGCATATTGCTAAAAGGCTAGCTCCAGGCTGGCTGTGGCCCAGGACCTGGGACCTCTAATGTTGCCAGACCTTGATTGCAACATACAAACTATAAGACCAAACTCAGCCCTGCACTTAGTATTAATCCACTAAAGTAAAAAAATTCTGGTGTGTGCAAAGCCAAATAGAGAAAGATAATTTGTTGTCACCAACAGGATGTTATATTGTATTGATGTTTCACTGTGTTCTTTATCCTACCTGTTTGTCAAAGGAAATATTAGACCTATTTACCAGAGGAAAAGGTATATTTGTTTATCAAGGGAAAAGGTAGACTTGTATATCAGAGGAAAAGGTAAACGTCTTTATCAAGTGATATAGGAGGTCAGCTTTTCACAAAATATTAAATTGTTTAGAAAAGGATCTATAGTCATTTTGGTCAAGATAAATTTTGGTCTTTTCATCAATCTTAAAAAATAAATCTTGATTTTGATATGTGGAATAATATAAAGAGAAGTTTATGTAATTCATGATGTGAATGAACATTTTTCTTCTCCATGCCACTTGTATGCGAGGCAATGTATATTGTTAAGTATTAGACTTTTGTCATATGCTATTTGTAATAATATATGCTTGGAGTAAGTAAGCCATTCCTGGAGTCCTGAAGTGAAAAATGATATTGAATGATGAAAATAACAGTATTCCCCGTAGCCTACGTCTCCTGCAAACTGTTTGACCTTTTCCGTCGTTCACACATAGAATGATACGAGCAAGAAAGGCTGTCATTTTCAGCCTCTAGGGGATAGCAAGGCTTTCCATATCCGTCAAAAACACCTGAGTTGGTGTCCTTTCCTGAATGTGACGTGCGAAAAGTCCCGTATAATGAGATCGGCAGATAGTATAAGGCAGCTGTGATGTGTTAAAGTGTTGTGACCTCTCAGCCCTGTGTAAGCGAAACATGGTCACAACCTCAAGGCATATCCCCATTCAAATGTCACTAGACTCGTGTATTTTAAGGAAGGAGGCATTATTTGTTTAGTTCAAATTGTCAGAATATGAATTAAGTCTAGTTGTAGGAATCTACCACATAGCAAGCTCTACTAGTCTTCAATATGGTTTAATACCCAGGAATAATATATAGCAAGACTGCGACCTGGTTTGCTTTTCATGGAAGATTACTGAATTTTATGACTTAAATTACTGATAAATATCATCAAAGTATGATGATCAGGACCATCATAAGTAAATGTTGACTCTGATTACTGATATATTGACTCAGATTACTGGTATACTGACTCATATTACTGGTATACTGACTCAGATTACTGATATATACTGACTCCGATTACTGATACATACTGACTCAGATTACTGATATATTCTGACTCAGATTACTGGTATACTGACTCCGATTACTGATATATTCTGACACAAATTACTGATATATTCTGACTCCGATTACTGATATATACTGACTCAGATTACTAATATATATACTGACTCAGGTTACTGATATATTCTGACTCAGATTACTGATATATTCTGACTCAGATTACTGGTATACTGACTCAGATTACTGATATATTCTGACTCAGATTACTGATATATACTGACTCCTATTACTAATACACACTGTCACAGATCACTTTCCATGTCTGGAGTTTCTCTTATCCCTGCATTATATTATTGTTGTATATTTTTGGGTTTCAGCGATGGCTGATACTTGTGATTTTGGGAGCTGCCAGAAGTGGCCATGTTTTAATGGTCTGTTTTGCCTATAGTGCTGTAGTAGACAAAATGTCAGCATTTGCCCCTAGTTGTGACCCCAGCATCGCTGTGTTCTACAAGTCATGGGTCCTACCCGCCATCTCTGGCTCTCATACATCATAGGCTGCTAGGTGACCAGTCTAAACTGCTACCACATTAACCCAGTATATATACCACCACGCATAATATTTATGATAACGCTGATATAAAGAATTAATATGTTCAGGCCATGATTCATCATCTTAATTTTTATGCAGACATTTGTTTGGTACAAAGATATTAATCCATGCTCATAATTGCTGAAACAGCTTCTATTGATATTGGCAAAGAAATATAACACAAAAAAGCCATATGGCTATGTGAGATCAAGGTTATGATTATAAGATATTTTTCCATTCAATATTTGCACAGGCCATGACGATACATGTTTTCTAATTGAGTGGGCAGCTAAGATATCTTGTGTTTTATATTTTAGTCTGGAGTTCTGTGATCCTTTATTCTGAACAAAATTATTTTTTGAAATTCAAAATGGTGACGTCATTAAATTCTGCTGAATAATCAGTAGATAGAAAGAATTCAAATCAGGCTAATTTTAACATCTAAACCAATCATTATTTAAAAGTATATATTTGACACAAAATAGTATTTCAGATCAATACTATGCTATAAAAACAACTCTTTTTATCCCATCTGGGTACTCGTACTAGTTGAATGATACAAAGTGATAAATATTTTTTAAATAATTCATACAGCTCTGTAACCTTGGGGGGTATGAGATGAAAGTGAAACATTGGATGACGTCCCACTCCACCCGTCCCTATACAAGGTCTGGTATTGTGAGTTTTCAACAAGCTGCCATCATATCTCCTCATATCACCTCCTCTGTCATCCCCGTTATTGATAGAACCATTTGTACTCTGCTCTTTTCAGCATGAGGCGGACATCTTGTTTTTGTGATCTTATCATTTCTCTGTATTTGTACCTGTTACTCAATGTCACTGTCACTCATCTGTGTTGCATCTTGGGTAATTATAGCTCCTTTTTGGCTCAGCATTTGAGGTATCGATGAAATCATCAACTTCCACTTAAGAGGACTCACAAGAAAGTTATATCTCTAAAATGCCTATCTATCAAAGTTCCTATGCAAATTCACTGACTTATTTGTGTTTTGCAGGTTTTTGTGATTAAACGCCACTGCACAATAGTTATACATATATAAATATATATCATATACTGTGATCTATTGAGCATATCACAAAAGATTACTTATTAAATATGATTTAGGGTGTGGTTAGGTGATATTAATATATATCATGCTGCATTATCTGACGGTAACAAAGCATTTGATATGTCACAGGCTTTTATGCATCTGCAATAAAGCTTCATCTTAATTGATTTCGCACAACAATAGTATTCACAAAGATGAAGGTATTATCATGTACAATACCTTCTAAAAATCTTTTCATGGATTTTAAAATGTGAATCAAGATTATTATCGGCATATGAGGTCAATTAAGAAGTCAAAAGGTCAGTAAAAAGGATGATGAAGTGAATTAGGAGATCAGTTAGAGACTAAGTCATGGGGTCAGTTTGAGGTCAGAATAATTTCAATAAAATCATTTGAAATACGAAATGAAACAATATACAAAAATAATGTACACAAAATTATGCCATTAATAAAAATCTTTTCAAAATAAGATTTTATTGGTTTATATTATGACATAAGTTTGAAGACAAGTTTGTAATGTACTGTTTGGAGCTCTTTATGCCTGATTAGTACCAAAGTTTAAGAAAGTTCTTGATAATTTATAGCTGTTGTACTCTTTCACCTCTTGCCTTAATTGATTAAATTTGTTTACACATTTTTTATTTAATTAGAAGGTAATATAGGAACATAAAAAAATATAACTATAACTAATTTTATAAATTAAAAGATACTTTTAAAATATTTTAAAGTTATGTTACATAAATGATGTATTATATCAAGTTTAATATTACTTAAAAAACCTCAGTATTGCTTTTTTGCCTCAGGTTTATTAATAACAATAAGGTCAAATCTCTGTGCATTATTGTTATCAATTCCAATGTATCGAAATGTAGTGTGTTTTGACCAGAAAACTTTGAATGTACTTTTCATGATTTATGATTGAAAGCTTTCAGTTTACGCATGGATTATCGACTAAGCGGTATGTCATATAAACGTTCCTATTGATAACTTAACCAGCCATGAATAGGTCTGACTTTAGGCTAGTAAACGAAGCAATATAACTGTGGGAGGCATATCTCGGACATGATTTTGGTGTCTGATTCTTAAGTTATTTCAATACTACAGCAACCATTAAGAAGTCTAATGGGATTTTCTTTATTCATCGCAGTATATTTTGTTATTCATTAGATGACACATGACCAGAGTAAAGTTTGTATCATCACGAAATATTACATGTAAATAGACACCCATAATCCCGCAGATGTGAATAGTGTCATAGTTAATTAGCATATGTTTATTGGAAACATGTTCCTGCATATGGTTTCATGATTAAGGTTCATTGAAGATCAGAGGGAAAGGTTAAATTGTGTGTGGATTAATGTGATTGAAGTATGCCGTAATGTGATTGAATTTATCATATTTGTAACATCTCTTTGATATCTCAAGTTTCAAAATGACTCTCATGGTTCTTCATAGAGAACCATAAAAAACATTTGTGACAAATGAAATATCTGATAAGTCTGGGAAATTTTAAAACTATATTCCAAACATAAATAATATGAAGTGTTGTATGTTTAAATGCTAAGTGTGGTGTGAGTTAATATGTCTATTCTTAAAGGATCATTCTTGGTCCAAGTATGAGGTCAGACTTCCAAACAGTATTTCCCAAATGGTTTTCTCTCTACATTTAACTATAATAGATTCGTTTTTTTTCTCTTTTACAAACAAAAGAGACTTCATTCGCTAAATCGTAAAAGGCTATTAAATTCTAAAAATTCAATTCTGTTGTGTCTGCCCTGAGATTGGAAAAATGTTTTTCTTATCATCATCAAAGATAACATTGATTCATGCGGTGTTTCCATAGTGGAGTTTTTATTCAGCATTTTCCTTTGAGGCAATAGAATTTTCAATGGCCGCCAGGGGTGTTCTATAAGTACTTTAAAATGTGATCAAACATCAATAGACACACCATTTCAATTGTTGTAATTCTCAAAACCATTTTTTCATCAATGTTCCCAAGCTAATATGGACATATATATCTTTAAACTATAGAAAAGACCACGTTTTAATGTGACTATCGATAGCCAAATTGAATGTTGAAGTAAATATACATTAGGAGGCAATTAAGGGTGTGTGAATTATTAAGGCCCTCCACACAATTCCCTAGTTTATAATCTATAAATCATTATAGAGATCAACACTGGCCATCACCAGATACAAAACATCTTAGCTCATATAACAAACTACAGTTTACAGCCATTTCAATAATTATACGCAATTTTTATTTTATTTTCCACTAAGTATTTAAGTTCTTTTTCTTTTCCACCAAATATGATGCTAAACTAACAAAATCCAGCCTCACATTGCTTCTGCTAGAACTTGGAATTAGTTCAAATTTTTTATGTGAAATAATGATGTATAGCTTTGAAATGTGGAAAAGCAGTGCCACGTATTTATATAAATCATTGTAGAACAGCGAAGACTGGGATAATAAGGAGAGCAGTAAGTTGGTCGTGTGGTGTTTGATTGAGGATTGAGTTGCAATTTGGAAGCCCCTTCCTGAGCTACATAATGGCGTATTGACCATTTATCTTAGTGGTAATTTGACAATTATGATGGAAGAATAGTGACATGTGGTGGGAACTCCTACCTCCCCCTAATCAATAATCAATGCCAACTAGCATGGTTTTATTGTTAATATAAACGCCACCTGCCAGATAATATGTTCAGGACCTGCAACCCAGTGCTTTCTACACCAGTTTCTAATCATTCTTTGCCCCAACAATTTTCTGAGACACCTTGTGACATCTTGCTGGCTTATGTAATGGAATATGGTAGTTCAGGAAGGAGGCTATTTTCCCTTGGATTTAGAGGATTAAATGAGGCAATTTGATCCACATAATAAAATGTCATCTATATTTGTTATGAACAAAATGAGAATGAAAGTGTGAATTTTAACTCAGAACCTAGGAAAGCGGGTCAAATATTGTTAAGATTTGTGTAATGTTGGAATCAGACACCACAAATGATTAATGGATACCAATGTTTTGTCTCAGATCTGAACATTTCCTAAAAGAAACCATTTCAAGAGTTTTTCAAAATCAATAGTCAAATCAGTAAACTGTGGTACATTTTTAATCGCATCACACACTCATAAGCAAGTGAGTTGGCGTGATGACATCACTGCGGTTAAAATGTGTTTGCTTCAAGCAGTTGGAACTGTGAAGTAACTGAATCAACATCGTTTGAACTCCACCAAACATTGTGGCAGCCCTTTGGCACACACACATGCCGTACTTGGCCATTTATACCACAATTAAAATTACATGGTTTTGTACTAAAACCATGTTCAATAGGCGTTAACCTTTCTTCTTGAAATCGATATATCGCCACTTCAAATCACAATCAGTGCATTGACTTAAAAATTAACAAATACCTGAATTATTTATTCAAATAGATGAATTACAATTACTTAAGTGCTCATAAGTCACTTTGTAAAATGAGCACCACCCTACACATAATATAGCTGCCATTATATCCGGCACCATATTTACCTCAGATGTCACTGACACAGACTACTTAACCTAAGCATGTGTTATTCCCATCACGATTATATAGTAGTTACCACATCAGATCAGATGTCTGACTGGTTTGTGGCATATCTGTTGACCGTGTTTGGGTTTTTACCTACTTTTATCATTTTCTGTCAGGATCAACTGATATTTATCATGTCTGGTTTCAGGAGTGACTTATATATTTACTGTATTTGTTGTTAGGAATGACTAGTCTTTACTGTATTTGTTGCTAGGATTGACTAGTATTTACTGTATTTGGCATGAAGAAAGACTAGTATTTATTGTATTTGTTGTTAGGATTGACTACTCTTTATTGTATTTGTTGTTTGGATTGACTAGTATTTACTGTATTTGTTGCTAGGATTGACTAGTATTTATTGTATTTGTTGCTAGGATTGACTAGTATTTACTGTATTTGACATGAAGAAAGACTAGTATATACTGTATTTGTCATAAGGATTGACCAGAAATACTAGTATTTACTATATCTATTTTCAGAATCAACTTGTATCTACTGTATTTGGTTTCAGGTCTGACTGTTATCTACTCTATCTATCCTCAGGATTGACTAGTATATACCATACCTGTGATTTTCCAACATTTAACTGCTGTATTTGTGTTCATAATTGGCTCAAATTGCTTGAAATGTTCCAGATATACAGAACTCCTATCAGCCAGAGTTGCCCTTTTTTATCTGCATACAAACTGCATACAAATTCTTTTGTATTTTAAAAAGACTTTCTTGTTATCTGCATTGACTAGTATTTGATATATCAGTTTTTGAGGATTGCCCTCTATTTGCTTCATCTGGTTTTGGAATTGTCCAGAATTTGCTATAACTGTTCTCATAATTGGCTATGATTGCTTTGAGTATCCCAGACATATCAGCCCGATTTGCATTATTTTCTATCAGGATTGACTAGTATTTGCCATATCTGTTCTTGTGATTGGCTGTGATTGCCTGGAGTGTTAGGGATACACATAGATTACTACACCTTATAGATAGCTATATTCATGGTCACATTGCGTTAGATGGAGTGTGCTCTATGCGACCTGACTCGGGGTGTATCCCAGAAGCTGGGTCTGTTATAGCCCCGTGTGGAAATCAATACTTGATGAAGATAGTAGGTAAGTAGAAGGATATAATGATGCAGGTTATATTGGCTTTGTACTTAGCCTGATGGATGAGTGAATTTTTAAATCTGACAGAATCTCATTCTCTATGCACTGTCATACAAAAAGTACTCTAAAATGG
Source organism: Amphiduros pacificus (assembly GCA_949316495.1). Lineage (NCBI taxonomy): Eukaryota > Metazoa > Annelida > Polychaeta > Phyllodocida > Hesionidae > Amphiduros > Amphiduros pacificus. Next base: position 9,618,284 of record OX439010.1, read on the forward strand.
CATTTATATGTGCAGTGAGTGAAGACAACGTGGTAAATTAGAACGTTAATGCTCAGAAATATGTCTTGCAAAGTGACATAGTGTTTTTTGATAGAAGACATATCATTTACTTTGTGGAGAAGTGGGCTTAATGTGACAAGTAGCATCAGGGAGATGGTCAGAAATGATAGCCTATTATATATTGTATTGTCTTTTGCAATGAGAATATCTCCATGCTTTTTGGCTATGGCCATTAATACCTTGCCTTGTATGGGTATTTCATAGGTTTCTTTAATGGCACTATAAGTATGACTGACATTGTAAGAAAATATACAGAAGAACGTTGGTTCATAATCACTGTATTCTTTGAAGGGGTATACAAGGATTCATTCAAAGGGCATTTTCTGCAACTCAAAATCTTTTTACATTTTTTTTTCTTATTCTAAAACGTGATTGTCAATACAAAAGGTGAAATCATAATGACATTACTGTGACATCCTAATGACATAACACTGACATCCTAATGACATCACAGCGACCTCATCATGACATCACCAATACATACATGCATATAGGCATATTATGCAGTGTAATTCTGTGCCAGGCACATGTGCTTTGTGACATCGACTTGCATGTAAGCCGTTATAAGACACAAGAAGTGGGCACAATTTCCCTCGTGGATCAATTATTATATGTTTAGCATACAGGTGTAGATCTTCTCTGATTTAACACATTACCTGTCTACGTGCCTCATCAGGTAGTAGACTTAAAACATCAACGATGAGTGAACTATTTACACAGATATGTCCATCTGTTTACACAGACTGAGGAGGCTTATTCAAAGCACGTTTTCATGTGATATTCGTTATGGTAATGAAGACAAGATTCAACAAATTGGAGAATGTAGTAAATTGCCAAGTTTTTTTGCTGTGAAGTTATTTAAGAATTTGACCTGTTTTATCAACCTGATTTTGGTAACCAATTTCATGTGTTAACATCCGTAGGTTTGTTTGTTGTACCATAGATATATTTGGTACCTAGAAATATCACATTTTATCTGGATTTGTTGTGACATTTGGTACCTAAAAATTCACTTCCAATAACTGTGCATTTGTTGACCCACAAATTATTTTGTAGTCCAGCAAAAATATGAGTGACACAAAATATCTTTGAACATATTATGGGAAATTATTTACCATCTGAGGTTTGGAATGAGTAGATGTGACAAGTTTTGCAGATGCCATAGATTCAGTGATGCAGAGTGATGTCGAAGGCCGGTGGTTACTGTCAGATGTGTCGAGATCTGAGAGTAGAATGCTATCACACCTCACACCAGCTATCACACCTCACACCAGGTCTACGTGGCCAAAGAGAACACAGCGCCAGAGCAAAGTGCAAAACTGCGTCCTCTCATGGTTCAGTGAACCTGTGAAAATCTTATGCCAACTTCTCCACAAAATCATTGACAGCAATAAGCGTTTGAGATCCTGCCATTAAACCACATAGGATACTTTGTCCCTTTTATTCGTAAATAAAAGAAGGTTAAAAAAAAGTCCAAGCGTCTCTGAAGTTATTTGACAAGTCTCTATCCATGAGATTATAGCCTTAATCAATGAATGCATGTGACATATACGCTGAATGGTCGGATCCATAAACACGGTTCAAAGCTTTAGAAATGGAGATCAGAAAAAGCTGCAGACAACCTGCCAGTAAATGTATATATACCCAACATGGCTCATTGTATCCCAGACTATCAACATACACAGCCATTAATCAAGTCATTGATGCTGGAATTTTACGATACATAATTGCATGTAGTTAGTAACATGAGTCAGCAAGCATGTTATATGAATTTCTGTAAACACTTTTGAAGTCGAGACAGCACAGATGTGCTGGAATGTATCGCTGGCATGGGAAGAAACCTTTGAGTATTAAGTATATATATATATCCATATAACTTATGTGATGACATTGTGTAAAGTGATATACAAATCACAATATCAGCTTCATACAAATCTTGAATGTAAAGGCTATATATCTGCACCTCTTGGTATTATGTACTGACCATTGTCATCGTAAGGGCATCTTTATCCCATAAGCCAGGAACTTGTGTGGCTAAAAATACTGCTGATCATTTTATTACATGTCAGACTGTCTGGAGATAGGTTTCTTGATGTTTTTATCAAGGTTTTATTCAGAGATTTACTATATGTGTGGATAGATGAGTCTTGTTTTATTTTACTTTAGATAGTAAATCCTTGTGAATGGTTTATGAAAAATTACGGCTAAATTTGCACTCAATTTGTTTGCTGAAATTGAGGCATTTTATAGCAGACTTTACACCTCTTTGTTATTGGCTTCACAATCGAGACATCTGCCACAGAAAGGGTTGCGAGTTTTAGCATTTCTTGATCACCGCAGATGAGTGTTATCTGAGACGTGAACGGCCGGTATAAACTAGGTACTTAGGCTAGGCAGCCATTCTTAGACCATACAAGACGGTTGTCGCCTTTTCCCCTCCTCTATTTCAGCCAGACGTCTGCTCTGTGAGAAATGGTAACACCTCTCTCTAAAGCACCAATTATTGGGTCACCATGGCAATGGGACGAACAAGCAGGGATGCTAAAATCCCCCAAGTGTTTGGTGAGAAATTTTAGGCTGGTAAAATACTACCACAAAAGGTGACACGCTTTAGAGTCTGGAACCTCCGTCTCGTCAATATCTTGAGCAAGAGAGTTCCTTAAGGAAGTGGCTTCTTGAGTATAAAGTGTTTGTGGCTTCCTGTAACATGAAGTGGTCATGGCTTCTTTTCACCCGCAGTGTTCTTCAGCCCACTGCACCACTCCAGTTGCTAAAGAATTAACGCCCGTTCACTTTCAAGGCTTTTTTTTCGGCAGTCTGTGACATGGTGTTGATACATTAGGTCAGTGAGTGTTGATCAGTTGTGTGTTGATGCACTCTTCTGGGAAGTCTCTAACAACCAGTCCAGTCCATACTTCTATAGAGTCAGGCATATTTGTGACAATATAAGGTCACAAATACCCACAACAATTATAGGACAGAATTAAAGTGTGCATGTCTAATATAAATCACACATGAAACAAGTACATCTATTTTTAGAATCAATATCCTTACATGACCTAATTTGAGAATGAGATACCCTTACATGACCTAATTTGGTCATATGATAGCTTGCATAACCTTATTTGGTCATAAGATAGCATTGCGTGACCTAATTTGGTTATGGATAGCCTCAACTAAAGTAATGTCTTGACAGAATGGGTAAAGTGCTTCCGCAACATGTTGACATATTCCTGAACTTCCCACAATGCAACCTACTTTACCAAGCAACTCTTTTTCATTATGAAAAAATGTAAGGAGATGGATTGTGCAAAGAATTAAACATGTTATTGAATTATCTTCTGAAAAAGCTTAAAAAGTTTCCTCTTAAACTCACTCCCTTTATAAACAAAAATAGAAGTTGACTGTGCTACTTAATTGATGTGCTTCTTTTCCTGATCAATATGGCAATTTTTCAAGCTCTGGCCTCCATCTTCTCCTGCTCAGACAATTAGGGACATTCAACTCGACAGAAACTTCCACAAAGATATCATAATAAAAACACATATTTACAGATATTATTTATGGCTATTTTAGGAATGCATCTATTGTTCCATACATATACTTGAGATGATTACTGCTCATTTAGGATAAATGCACTGTGTTTATATAAAGAGCAGTGGGTACATTGTTTGTATCATGCTGAATGACATATAGCTAGGATCTTAAGAATATCACCCTCCTTTCATAAACAAACATTATTTGACTAATTTTAACTTTAAATATGATATAATATATTCCAAAAGATATAGATGTTTTTCAACAAACTGCATAATGGCCACCATGCATTTTTGCTATCGTATACTCCTATGTTGAGTAGTCTGAAATGTCAAACTTTGAGAGAAAGATATATGCGTTTGTCTATGTATTTCTAGCGATGGCTCAGTTGTCCCAGGAGTTTTACCACACATAAGCCTATCTGCAAGACAAACTCACAGTAATACAGCCCATCTTACACTATTGATGTATTTTCATGAATATTTCAAAGCATTGTGATACTGTGTGTTGTTTTGCTAAACAAGCATGCTGAGATTTTGCAGAGGAGGCAAGCAATGTCCCTCTGGATCCAGGTGGGTTCGCTGAGATATCAGTGCTTGATACCTGCATTATGGCAAGATGTCCTTAAATGAAAAGCACAACAGGGGCCAGATTTTATTTATAGCCTGCTTATTGAATTAGAAAGGAGACTGCGGCGTAGTTTATGAGAGTCCCGTGGCGAGCCTTGAGAGGATGAACATGGCCGCTACTCACTAAGCCAACCTACATTCTCAACAGTTGCCCCACAAATATATAAATCTCATCATCAATGTCTCGCAGTCCGGTGTCGACTTAGATACATCAACATGGTCGCACATTTTGAAACTATGATTTCTTTTGTTCAATGTGACAGAAGACTCAAGGTCTGGTGCAAAACATTGATTGGTTTATTAGGTTTGCATAATCATGATAATGACTTTTGAAAATCAGATTTGTTTCATATTAATGAATCAACATCTTCCTTCACATTTTGGCTTTATTTCTGCAAATTTTAATAAATTTAGTAAAAATGCATATTTATCATTTTGAACTTCTCCAGCAAATATAGATTTTTTTTTTCTTAAAAGACAGAGATGGGATGGAATGAAGATATTTGTGATGTTATCTTTGTCTTAGATCAGTGCGCCTCCTGCGTATTTCAGCGATAAGATCTATTTGGGATGAGACACGAAGGCCCCCACACAAGACGACAGGGCCCGACCCATTCCTGATCAATGCCAGATTACAGGTTCTGATTTCATCATCGATACCGTCAAAGAAGCCTCTTTTAAAAAGCCACAACACTCGTTGTGAGCCATGGTTGCACCGCCAATGGAGACTGATAAATTTCCCAAGTGAACTCTTCACCCTTGAAGGTAGAAAAAGCAGGCTCATCAAAGGATATGGTAACACTGGTTTGAAGCTGTGCTAATCTTCTATAAAGTCACCAAGATTTGAGATACTTAGAACAGCAGTACAGGAATAATGCTTGCCAAACCGACCATCAAACTGGTGGATTTGAACTGTTTTCTGCTAGATTGAACAGTGGATTCACAGAAAAGGCTCAATTTATGCAGATACAAATAACAGAGGACACGATCGCGGCCCTGGCGTGGTCTCTTATTACAGTATCTAGTAGGGATGTTCACTCAAGCTTTGAGAAAGGCCGAACTTCTGAGAAATCTCCACTCTCACCATTTGTGATTATATTTTTATGTGATGTGTCTATGACTCGGCAAAAAGTGATCATTCACCCTAACTACAGTCTCATGCCATATGCAGAGTCAGGCACTGCCATCCCCTCAAACCTTTTTTCTATCCTGTCCCGCCAATATTGAATCATCTCATGTTTCTGATACACAGACATTTAAAATCTGCCACTCCCTGCAGAACAGAGTTTCAGAATATTTATTTCCTAAAGTATTTTTGCATATAATTGTGAATGCCAAACTATATGATTTAAAAATAAGATTCACTTGTTGCTCAATATAATACATCTGATTAATTCAGCATAAGTATTACAAATCAAGAAGTTTTGGTAGGCAACATTGAGGTGACAGGAACATCTGTGAATTATGGGTAATTGGCTGCATTTCCTGTCACCTTACCTCCCCGGCAGATGTGGCCACTTCTCCCAACATGTACCTCCCTGGCAAACATTCCGCCATGCACACACTAATTAACAATACCTAAACCCAATAAATGCATTCGTCTTGAGGGGACTCCATATCTGCACCAGAATCGACTCATAATGGACCCATCAGTCTTCGCGCAGACTCTGCTCGCAAGAAAAATGGTCCCCAAGCTAACAAGAAACCATCAGCTCAACAGTTTAAATGCACCGCATCAACAGGCCCCTCCTACAGACAATAAAGACACCATAGAAACGGATGGCATAGGGGTATCAACAACTAGGCTGTAATGTGTGGAGATGCTACTAGTCTCCGAGGACAACACAAAAATACGCCCATCCTCCTGCCATGAAAATGTACTCATCAAGTAGAGGATGTTGTACAGAAAGCTGTCAGTCTAAAAGGGACACACATAAAGTTATCCTTTCTTCATACATCAAGGGTGCTCTCAAAACGGCATTGTGGGAAATAATACTTGTAAATTTACCTGGCAATAAGTACTGTATTTGATATAAAAAAAACCTGTTGAGGCTGATGATTTTTTTTAACTTTCTATTACAACCTTTCAGTTTACATTTTAATTTAAAGAATTTAGTTCTACAATTCTTTTTATAAAATCATTTCAGAAAAAAGCTACAAAAATGATAATATATACATTATTTTGGTTATAATGTTTATGTTGTGATTCTGACCTTATGGTGTTTATTTAACGAAGCAATTTACACTCTCCAATTATATTATAAATGAAGATGAGAGTTGTCCCCACTGTAAGATATGCCACACTCCCTCCGGCGTGACACGCAGCTATTGAGAGGAGTTCCTACGCCAATCAACATGGTAATATGACACTTTCTCTCACTAATTAGTGGACTTGCCAATTAAACTCAAAATTTCAATTTTCCAATTTCTCAAATTTCATCTTTAATTTTAATGTTAACATAAGTCACATTTCACACATTCTCTCATTTTCCTTTAAACAATTAGGTGAATTTATAATTTTAAATTCAGATCTGTTTGTAATTGGATAATATGTGAAGGACGTATTGAATAGAAAGACCCGGCTCCACATTATGACGCCTGTATTGTCGCATTACCGATCTCGTACAAAGCACAAAGTGCCAGAAAACATATTATCTTCTCCAAGAAGTGGTATTAAATAAGTCAATAATGCTTCATAAAAAGTGATAGATAGCTCTCATAAAAGTTTCTGTTTGAGCGTTTTTTTTCCTCACATGCATGTATTGTGTATCAAAGCTTTACAAGGTCTCAGGCAGGTCTAGTAGATAACTTGTTACGTTCAACAGGATGCAACATGTAAGTGAATTCTCCATATTGAGCAAACATCATAACTAGGCATCTCTGAAGTGTCTTTGATTCCGGATAATGTTTCTCCGACATTGTGAGGTCTATCTCTGACACCATTCCTTCTTCTCATCTCATCACAATCATCTCTCCCACCTCCCCAATCAATTCACCTCTCTCAACTGATAAAAAAAACATACATGCCTTTTTTATTTATTATTAATCCACTCATTATCCACGACATGCCATATCTTAGCAGCGTGCACTTTAAGTTAGTCAAGACAAATGCAGATTTCTTTGTTTTCGCGCAGTAAATCAGTCAGTCATGCATTTTTATTTGCGTCCCCTGGCATTTTTATGGTGTGATTTCCGAGAGCATCTCAGAAACTCATCACTGCATTCTTATTACTGCGCACTAACTGAGCCATCAAAACATAAAATGCACTGGCAGATGCCACATGACATCTCTACTGGGCCTGAGGCATCGCAGCTTTACGCTACCTCACCTTCCCCTAATGGTGCAGACACATGAAATGCTTCAACCCAATAAATCTAGGATGCTTACATGTATATCTGTTTTTGAATCTTTATCTATATATGTTACTTAACCTCGGCTTTGTAAACAATTAAACTAGCAGGGATTTGCAGGAATATTCTATTTGAGATTATCATTGTTTACCATCCCTGGCATGGAATGGCTTGCAAGACACTGAAATCAGACAAAATAGGCCAAGTCTGTTGATACTAGTGTGAGGAGATTTGTGGTATTCTTTGAAGAAGACATTTTTTTTCCTTTGCTTGTCTCTGTTCTATGAAACAACTTATAATAAATGTTTCTTTGTTTTATTTGAGATAGAATGCATGGAAATTACTGGGTAAGAAAATGGGGTTTCCCCTGACAGGTGGTTGACAAAGGAGATTATAATACAGGGGGTCACAATTAAGATTGTGCAAGGTCAGCAAGGGGCTCGGGGGTGAAGGTACAGGGGGCTGGGTGCAGGCAGGCGCAGGGATGAACCACTGAGTTATGAGGCCCCTCTAGGGGATTTATCTAAATAATGGTCACGGAGATTGGAATGCAACCCAAAGGATTTATCCATTATTGTCTACGATCGCGTACATCGTCACGGCCAAGGGGATAGTCCTCAGGATATTTCTGCCTGAGATTACCACGAGAAATGAGCTTAATTAAAAATGAATGACCACTATCTGGCTAGGCTTGGGTTGCTTAATTTGGCGGGAAAATTTTCCCACACTGTTCAGAACACATCGATAGGAGGTGTATTATTGGATGTTTGTGACTGCTAATCGCTGAGTTGTGACGAGATGGAGTTGTGACCTACTAAGACACTCACTGTTGTGTCATGAGTGAGCAACTCATCAATATAAGTGTAAACTACCAAGGGAGACAATGCATTATCCAAACCATGTCTCGTAGGAATACTCTGACAAATATAATAGATACAAATTGATACAAATTGTCAATAAACGAGAACAGCCTCTGATTTGTCTCTATCAGGAACTCTATCTGCAGAAATGGTCACATTTAGGCATTGTCTGCCGCGGAAGACGGCACCGAGTCCATTACTGCGTTACAAACTGTGTGCAGCATTGTTACATTGTGCTCCGTTCCCGTCATGGATTTCTTCTATTAGATTACGCGGTTTGAGCCGTGCTAAATCACGGCTGATAATATGCTATAATTAGATTTGTAGTAATTAATACAAGGATGCATCCGTTATCTCATCACATTGTTGCTGCTAGCCTGCTAGAGTCAGCCCCATTGGTTCACTATCAGCTCCGTAACCTCTTTATACAAAAAACATGACGGAGAAAAAGATGGCCTCCCATTCTTATGTAGCAGCATGTGGCCAAAAATGGGTGATGCTATTACCTTTGTGCTCAATCGGACATATTAATACAAGCCGTGGCTTTTGTTTACCAATCGCCATAAAAGACATTGGAAGAACGTGCTTGATTGTTATGTTTTATATTGACAAGCTGTAAAAAATCCATAGCGGAAGTGTTTCATTGCAATGAAAACGGATGGACCGAGAGAACCTGATGCATGTGTAGCTGCTATAGACTATATAAAACAGTATAAAACCCTTCCATGGCCTGCTACATGTCAGGGATAAAAGCTGCATGTTTTACAATGGCGCTGGTATTATATTTTGTGAGGCTTATATTGACATTTCAATTTGACGCCGTCTTTTGTCTGTGGAGTTAAAACAAACATATGTGAGGTTGCAAGTTGCCATAGCAATTGAAGTGGTACATTAGAGAGGTCCAGCGAGATGGCTCATACATCTTGTTGTGGGCCCCCTAGCTCCATGACAGATAGCGGAGTGTGGGGCCCCCTAGCACATGACAAATAATGGCGGTAGCCAGTTACAATGCGAGTCTGATTTGATAGATATGACAGGCAGTGAGCCGCTAAGGATGAACGATCCCTCAAAACACTGCCAGCATGCAAGTGAATCTAAAACGTCCCCGTAATCACATTTGATGGAATCATAACGAACATCTACACTGTGCTGTGTGACCTTATTCCAGTTCAACAGTTCCCCGTATCATTGTATCTCCCCAATTAGCGTGTTCCCCATCCTGAACAGTGTGACATTTACTTGTCAAAGTTCACCCCCATTTACAGATGTGACCCTGTGTTAATCTTTCATATTACCGTGTTTCATCAGATGCCATTCCATATATTATCACACGCAACAAGGCGTATGCCACATAAATAACCGCTTAGCATTCTTGTTCCTGGGATATAAAGCTGGTGGGAAGGCGGTGATCAAAACAGGTGGTCTTTATATAGACACTGTAGGTGTTGTTCACATCGCATAGTAATATTTCACTCTCATGAAAGACTAACCAGGCCATTAATTAATCCCTGTTGGTGAGATATGTCTGGGATAGCGAGCTTGTTAGACATACTCACAGCCATCAATAAGCCTGTGCTTCCTCAACTACACACACAAACTCTAAGCTTCATAAGGTTAAAACCTGGTATGTTCATTTATCATTCTTTTTAAGAAAAATTCAACAAGAGTTATTGAAAATTATCTGATGAATAACAGAATAAATCTTTGGCAGAAATGCAATGCATCATGGGAAATATAGTGATGCATATCACATGACCATCACTTTATCTTGGCAGATAATGCCTCTGATATGATATGATGTTAACCCCCTTTTAATGCATTTAAATGCCAAGTATCATTCTGGTAACGACCTTTAAACAATAAACCCTCAGGGCCCTTAAAGTTCTTAAAAGCATTGTGAGATCTTTGAACGTTAAATCTGCAAGATCGTCCATAATTGCATTTAAGATGATGAACTGATTTATCCTTTGTGGGGCTCCTAGGTGGCGCTACTGATTCTGTTATTTGAGACGGCTGAGAACACACCAGTCCATTAGTGCTTCATTTTGTTATATTGATACAAATTGAAATCTGCACTTGTTGCTATTTATGTTTTTTTATCATATTAATCAATTTGAAACACATGTGTGTGTGGGAATGTGCTTATTTGATGACAGATCCCGTGCAGATTTAATCTACTGAGCACCTCAGAAAAAACACTAAAATAAAATGTATGACGAAATTATCATTTTAAACACAAAAATGCTAGTTACAAATAATACTGAATAATTAGATCTGGAGACTGGTGTATGAAGATGTTTTTATTGATATAAATGGGTAAAAGAGCTCATTTGGCGATCTTCTTCGCCATATTATTCGAGTTCTGAGCATGCACCAAGTGTCTAATCATCAACCTGAGCCGCAGCTCTCAAGTATTTCTCAGCAAATTTTTTCTGCCTGTCTGCTTAGCATGAACAAAATATTTCATTTCAGGATTAATGAGTTTGCTGCATCTGTGGACTAATTGATTTCAAGAATGTATTCATTAGCTGAAGCTTCAAAACATAAACATTGCATGGATCATTTTGTCCCATATTTTCTATATCAAAATGCTGCTGTCCATCGGGACATTCAAATCGCAGTTTCAGAAGTGATGGATGTGGAACACTGCCGTATATATAACGTTTCATGTATAATATCTATATATCATTCTCAGTGCACAATAAAGCAGTCTTTTCGGAAAATTGTAAATTCTAGTGGCTGTCTGGTGCAAAGAATTTGAATGTGTATTTGATCTCAAAACTGTCATTTTTACATTGTTACAGGGAGCATTGTACTTGTATTTCATATTTTTCTTCAGTTGAAATGGATTTTTGGAAGGATTAAAATTTGCTGAAGTAAGCAGAATGTAATTGTAAATAAGAAATGCACAGATAAAATAATACAGATATATTTGTTTTCATGCTGATATGCAAGTACGTACATCCATATATGGCAACAAATTAATCTAAAAATTTTTTAGGGTATAATTTTTTATAATAGACAACCTGAGCAGTTCTGGAAGGTTCAAGATATCTTCTAAATCATCTTGGTTTTAAGTCACAAGTGAGAGTGAATATTTATTTCTGAGAAATACTGATATGCTTTCTATGTCTTTTTCAATGAAATATCACATGTATTTCTCATTAACATTTCAATATAAGATATTTTTTCTTTTTGATTAAATTTCACTGAGACTATATCTTGAAGATAAATATGACTTTCTTTCCGTAAAATTATTTCCCAGACTTTCTGTCTGAAATATTCTGACAATAATTATTGACAATACACTGGAATGTTATATGTTATTTGTTCCTATCTATCACAATCTTCTTCCTTTCTTTATCATTTATTGATAACAGATTCCAAACCACCCACAGATAGTGACTATGATGCTAATCTTAGAAATATCCATGTAATTGAGACATTTCTAGCAGCACTGTGACAATATAAGGAGAATGATTTGTCTGTGTTCTGTAGCATTCCTGTCTTGAGCAGAAGTAAGTCACATTCTGAGTGGGTGTATGGTAGTTATGCCGTCTATGCTTTATCTCATTTCAAAGGCAATAAAACTCAAATTTCCACTGTTCCTTTGAAATTGATTATGGCAACTGTCTTTTGACTTCAGTGGACAATAATGTTTGAATAACTAGAATCAGTTATATATAGATGAAGGGAGAATTTTTCAAAGAGATAACTTGAAAGGAAAATATGTAGTAATTCATTGATTCTGATTTTTTTTAAATGTCTGAAGTATAGATCTGCACAAAGACAATAATGATATTAATTATTCAAAACTATATGTCAATCCTGAGTGGATTACTGTGTTCAAGCTTTCATAACGGGATGTCTTTTTGAGCAAAGTTTGTATTAATATTATTTTTTTCATATATTTGGCTGAGCTACTGGCATAAAGCAATTTGAGGTGCAACACGTTGGCAACGGATGAGGTCTGCAGAAACAGGAGGTCAGGATAGTGTACTGTCCTGGAGGCAGTGGAACATTGAGTAGATTGTATTGTTCCCCCAACTGCCACCTCTTGTTTGTCAAGAATTTCCTTGTCTCGGGATTTATCTAATTATTACATCAGTTCTGTTTTGAACTTGGCGGAAGGTCGGTTACAGTACTTTGCTAAACATGAGTGACACACAGCATATTTTTCACATGAACAAGTTTGCACCTTAAAAAATACTGTTACAGGATAAAAATACTATGTCACAAACACGAGGCACCATTAAAGATAAAAACCAGTGATTTTGAGCAGTGCAATATAAGAAGGTCTTGGGTTCTCAGGCCTAGCCTGACTTGATTGTGATTCTATGAGTATTGAGTTTCAGTATTAAGGAAAAGACTGCCAGGTTGAGGATGCTTCTGTATTCTTTCTGTCCATTAATGTTAGACAGTCAGACATCTTGGTGTTATGTTTCTCTGTAGGAAGTAGTAGTTTATACGATATACTTTTCTAATCCACAACCCACAATATGTCCACACTAAGGTACAGTTTCTATGTGAATAAAAGTCATCTGTCGATCAAATGATGGCAGAGTAAATAATACCTCACACATATCAAATATAATGCATGACATCTCTTTTAAATATCTAGGTTCAGGAAACAAATGCAGTGTACACCATGAGAGGATTTGACTGCACTGACTATTGATTTGAGTCATCGGTGAAAAGGTAGGTGTATCTTAGCAGTAGATTAATGGTGGACTGCTAAGTGTTGATTGTATGGAGAGGATTGTACGAGACCTGTGTGCCGAAGTAGAGAGCGAGGTCTGTGCCTAAGCTCTCATAATCTGTCAGTTCCATGATGGATGATGGAAGGGCCGGATTCTTCCAAGATGGAGGCTGGGAGCCTGGCCAACTGGGAGTCCTCCATACCTACACTACTGCCACCTGTAAGTTGCCGTTTCTGCTTCACTGACCAATGTCTTCGGCAGCAATACCAGAATCCTGCGGGACAAAGCCATGTGCAGGATGGCTGCCTTATGCCCTTATATATATACTAGAGGTATAATATCTGGCTCAAATTAAAGACAGATTAATATTGGTGAGAAAGCCTTCAATGCAAAAGGTGTGTCGGTAAGCTTATTGATTGTAACTTCTCAGCAAATTGCCAGGAATGTACGTGGGCAAAGCTATCATACTGAATTGGCTATAAATATAATGATATCACATATTTCCATGTATCCATTCAAATAAGTCATCATCACCATTCAGTAAAAGTAAAGAAAAATACTCCTATTTTATAAGAGTTATCTTGATTCTTGCTTTGCACTAATTGGTGAAATAATTTAGGTTTCAAATGATTTGTAGATATCTAGAGGTTATTAAGGACATATATATCTGTTAGATGTTCACTAATTGCAAGAGTTCAAATCTCAGCCAATACATATTTCATAACCTAGATTTGCTTTAAATACCTTGAACTAATAGATGTTATACACAACTTTTTACATAACCTAAAATGTTATTGTTCAAATGTTGTATTTTGCTACACATTAACTATATGCTATCAAATACTACTCTTAACATCTGGGGATTAATTATAGTTTTCTGTTTAAATTGTATGCAACATATATCATAAAGCTTTAATGATCCCACTAAGTTAATCCTAATTTTTATTACTGTCTCTGTGATGTGAGGTTTAATGTATCTTCCCAGTGAAATATAATTCAAGCAAGAACATGTTTTCATTATAAGTCTGCATTGCCTGTATATTCATAAAACAAAAAATCAATAATTTGCTATATTTGAATGTGTCTTTATAATATGGCAGCAATTTTCTCTTTGGAGATAATTTAAAGCTATGAATTCTAATGATTGAAATATAGGTCACACAGATACTGTGCCTGGGTGGTATGGATGGCTGTCTTCGGTGGCTGGAGCAGGAATCCTGCGGTGGAGAGGGACAGCGCCGCCATGGTGTATACATGCTCATAAACTATAATATACAGCGTGACAGGGTGACCATATGTGCAGGCAGAGTCTCACTGACAAATGTCCCTCCGCACCTTCCTCCAACATCCCAGCCCCACATGTTCCAATATGAGTTACCATGGCAACACCATTCATGGGTTCTTGGGATGTTTTTAGAGAAAATACCAGGCCCATACCGAGAGACAGAGAATTTGCAAGGATTGTCGGAGTACTGTTTTAGACATAATGTGTTCTGGTGGTCAGAGACATGTTTTTGTTGTATGTGTCGCTCTAATGCTAAAAGCCACCATTTTGTTTTAGGATGGGCAAGACAAGCATTGCATCGGAGGTCAAAGTTCATGATCCCCCTTGTGATGGTCTACTTCCTGTATCACCATCCAACCACGACCAGTACAATGTTTATGTTTAATCTATATGGGTAACGTTTTTAATTCCACAGAGGTGTTGGTGTGTGGTTTATTAGTGCCAAGGATTATACCCTTGTTAAGGAGAACATATTAAATTTTCTGTATTGAATAGCACAAAGGACTGTTTTTGGCAGAGAATTGTCCATTGCACCAGTGTTGCCTTTACTTGTTAATTATTGATAACTTCCCATAGAACTTTTGCTATACAAGGCCTTGTTAAGACAACCTTAAGAAATTTACCACTAGCTTCTACCAATACTTTAGCTCATCTTTAATATATTTTTTATATTTAATCTTTAGATAAACATTACTCTGGTCATCATGGACAGACAGAAATGTTAGGGGTAAATGCCGATTTGACTAGTATTTATATATTAATTAATGAGTTGAGTGGCGAAATCAACTTAGCGAGTCCATGATGATCAGAGGCGTTTGTTATCTGAGGCAAGGGGAGGGGATAATACATAAACTGAGAGTAGTGTTACACCACTGAGCAAGGATTAGGCTGTTATGTTTAGGCTGCTGATCACTATGAACAAAATTCTTCAGCAGATATTTGAGATGCAAATATCAATACCATTAAGATATCTTTAAGCTGTGATCATTATTATCTGCAAAGTGAGTAGCAATTCTCCCCCAATTAAAGCCATATTGTAGAAGTCAGACATACATCTGATGGGAGTAGGTTTTTTTTATCTTTTTAGTTATAGGTTTATATATTTGTGGCTGGAGGGGGATAAGTAATAAACTTGGAACTTACCGTGGCATTCTAGAGCAAGTAAAAGACCCAGTAAAACCCAGCACCTTAGTTTGTGTATTAGATTGGCCATCACCATGGTCAAATTTTGGTACCGTAAATCCAGACTGAGCGAAAGGAGCCCTTCTCCTACTCCGGGCAGAAGTAGGCAATCCTAGAGAAGAACGGAGTTTAATACACGAGAGTAATAATACCCCAACATCACAGGTAAAGCTATCTCCCAGTGTTTAGTGCTATCAGATATGGTTAAACCTCCATGGTGTATAGACATCCCATACGTATGCATACTTTAGGTAAGGACTCATACATTCCGTTAGTTAGCATCGGGTGAAGGTAAAGAGGGCGACGGCGGCTACACGGGACATCAAGAGACACTGGATGGCGACATTATCACATCGACGGGATGGTAAGAAGGTACGATCACCATCATCACCTTGACGAGTAATATCCAATTAGTGATACACAACACTGCCCAGTTGACTGACAGCTACGCATGTGAGGAGAGGGTGCCAGTTTGCACGGGTCTACCCAGTTGTGCGTCCATGCTGGTACGTGTGTCACGAGGGTTACGGCTGAGGTGGTGGTTCCGACAGTCCTCTCGCAGGCAGCATGGTTGTGACTGGCTGCGGTGCGTGTCAGCGCTTGGTGGCTCTGTGTGCCGGAGCAGTATCACCACTGCAAAGCACCCAGCAGCAGCTGCCGTACTCTCCCCTCTACCTAGGTAGCCACACGGACTGCAACAGATCTACCCCCCCTCTCTCTCTCCACCATCATTGCTATTAACTTGATGGCATATCACCATGGATTTGTCACATATAATGTTTTCTAGTCACAACTCTAGTTTATATGTTTGGGTCTATTGTGTAGCACCTTCTCGGTACCAGATCAGGTGAGCAGCTTGCATGAGGAAATTCACCTTGCTGACTACTCACGTTTCTGTGTTTCTACTCATATGATGCTCTAAATCTACTCTTTTAATGCCTTGCTTCTATTCACCTTCTTATATGCATCTATTCACTTGATTTGTTATCGATCTATTCACATACTCGTGTGTCTCTTTATATCTATTCACACACTTGGTTCTGTAGTTTGTCTATTTACCTGTCACTATCCATCTATTCATATACTTGTGTGTTTTATCTATTTACCTACTTGTGCCCTTTTATTCATCCTTAAAACGTATTGTTGTTATCCATGTATGGATCCACAAGCTGAATACTATCTATTCACCTATCCATCTATTCATCTATTTCTTAGGTACTATCCATCTATTCATCTATTTCTTAGGTACTATCCATCTATTCATCTATTTCTTAGGTACTATCCATCTATTCATCTATTTCTTAGGTACTATCCATCTATTCACCTATTTCTTAGGTACTATCCATCTATTCATCTATTTCTTAGGTATTCTCCCCCTATTCACATATTTCTTAGATACTATCCATCTATTCACCTATTTCTTAGGTACTTCATTTTTTAATAGAATATCACTTGAATGTTACTATTCCCTATTCAACAAACTAGTGTATTCATTTACCCACTTTCTGCATTTCTATCAATATTTCACCTATTTGTTAATAGCCATCTATTCATCAATGTTTATGTTTCTATTCAACTACTTTGTTGTAATCCATTAATCCACATTGCTGCCACATTGTTACCATCTACTAATCTACTTCATATATTGCTACATATACCTTGTATATATATGCTTACAGAAGATCATATTATCTGCATAATATTACGCTGAACCTTTCCTTTTTTGTCTCCGCTGGAACCATCTTATGGCTGACTTTGGTTTCTCCATGTTGAAAAATTAAATTTTATGTTATATTACTTAGCTTTTTACTGACATATGACTGCCTTAGGAAATTTAACAAGGTGGTCAGGTTTTACATCTTCTTGCTCATTTTACTATTTATAGAGGAGGTTCTCATACAATATGACAATATAATTGAATATCGGCACTAACATGAGACCTCTGTCATGAACATTGTCTTTTCACAACCTAATCCCCCAACCTGAGTAGGTATAAGCTACATTCCCATGTGTGGTGTACCGTATGTATATAAGCTTGAAAAAAACTTCACTTCTGAAATGTCATCTGTGACATGTTATTTTCCAGAAGTTGATGAAAGATGTATTTAATTTTTTAACAAAAAAAGTTACATAAAATTGGGAAGTCCACACTAATTTTGTGCTATCGGGCTATGCAGGGGTCTGTATACTTTGCCAAAAAACCTGTCCACTTTCCATTAAAGCAATGTGATTTTTGTAAATTGCTCAAAAACATGTGACAACAGAATTGACTGTAACATTTTATCTGGCATCACTCACTTGACACGTCTAAAGCCTTCTGGGAATTAGCACGGTCCTATAACATCTAATATCCTTCCCATCATCCCTAGGACCAACCAAAATGCAGCATAGCTTCTGGTAATGTTTCTCTGGTGTATATACACGTATATTTTAGAAGTGAAAGTAGAATAAATTGGGAATATATATCAGATATATGTATACATTATCAAATATGGACAAAAAATATTGAAGTCATGAGCTGTAGCAGTAATACAAGGAAGCTGAGTTTGGCCTGGTTCCGGGAATAGTTGGAATATATGCCAACATATTGAACATACCCTGCAGCAAGTTTCTGTACACCAGTACAGCAACAATACGTGGCTTAAGCTATTAACACAGCCATTATTGATAAACTTGAGCGAGTCATTTCATATCAAAAGACAATGGAGACTAGCACAGAGAGTACACGCAGTCTCAGGTGCGCCCCCTGTCGCCAGACAACTCACTTTACATGAACAAAGTCGGCACATCTACAACACACATGCCTGCCTCGCTTGCACAAATTGCTTCAGACTGTTATGTCAGTGAATTCTCGTCAGTGCAGAATAGAGTTTTTATCACATTACAATGAGAGAAAGAATGCAATATGTCATTCTCTGTTTGGAAAGTGCCGGAAAAGACAACGATTCTATCATTAATTCCATGGATAGCTTTTTGTTCTATACTGTATTATGTCTTCCATTTAACATTTGATTAAATGCTATTTAAACAATCCTCATAATTATATCCTCATTCCCCACTTACTCTTTATTCAAATATAGAAACATGTCTTCTGTATCAGTGATTGCAAAAGACAATTATAAAATATGTCCCTATCAGCATAAATAACAGTGAAAAGTATGCTCAGGTTTTAACAGAAATTAGATGTAATTTTGAGGTATTTGGTGTTCATGGAGTCTTGTGGGTTAGAGGCATATGACTGTCAATCATAGAGCAGGTCAAAGGTTCAGGGTGCATACAATAGAGGCATGTAAAGTAACCATCAATAAATGATGAACAAATGATCACCAAACAACGCCATTGTACATACTACAAAACCAATAAATGAAATTGCTTGATAACTAGGCGCAATTCATCAACAGGTGGGGAGATTCCGTGAGTGGAAATAACAAGAAAATCTCCTTGTCAAAGAAAATTATACTGTACTGAGAAAATGTTGATATAAAAGAAGGGTGATGCAATCCAAATCCATTTCAAACACGGTAAAGTTATATAAGTCAGTTTCAAACATGATAATGCCCTTAAAGGTCAATTTCAAAACATAAAAATAAAATTATAAGCTTATGTCAAACTTGATAATGCCATTATTAGACAGTTTTACCAAAGATTGTGGGATTTGATTTATATTGTGTTAAATTATCTTCCTGCGCTTCATATGTTCATAAAACAATTCAGATATCCTCGTGTAGATTTGAATATGGAGGGATCCATATTTAACAACATTCTTTGATGAAAGTGTTAATAGTTTTGTTTCCTCTAATAACTATCGTTAACTTTGTGTGTTTGATGAATTTATTTGTCTACAAAGTCAAGGACAAGATGGTCCTCTTGGCATTTACATAAAATCTGTGAAGATGGTCCTCTCGGCATTAAGCCTCAGACAAGGTAAGTTATTTATTAAATGTTATTGCTAATATCTATATTGCAGTCATCAGCTAAACCCTCTCATGGTCGGTAAGTTACATCTGAACATGAGATATTACCTCATTCTTACCTCATTGCCATGTTACGGTCAGTAAACGTGTCCCTCAGGAACGGGGATCAATGCATAATTATCACTTAACCAACTACTCCCCGTATTAACCACTGGTGAATTGATATTGAAGTGAGTTCTGTCATGCACCTGCTGTCCCATCAACATCTTCTAAATACTTTTCTACTTGCTAAAATTCATCATAAAACTACAAATCTGTGACACATTATGGCCAGGTTCTGTCCTCAAAAGAATACAAATTTTGAAAGTAGATTTTGATTGTGGTGAAGGAAAGCGGTGTTTTCATTGGTGTTGGCAGTGGGAGGGCGAGGGTCAATCAGGGCAGTGTAAGGGTTAAGAGAGGGTCTATTATGATGGGCGACTCTGGACATAAAGCACTGCCTATCAGTCAGAATGGACAGGTAGCTTTATTGTGACATAATACCAATACAGCTGCCCATCCCCGTCATTTGTCACCACCAGGGGGCACCCATAATGCAGCACAAAAGCTTCATCGTCGGGTTACCGTATCCCACAATGCCGTGCCATCCCCGATGTTGGTGATGATGCTGGGCTGTTCAGTATGTAGACAATATATACCCCCTCTGTTGCCGCGTAGTGATCCCTCTGTTTCTTAATACAGACTACAATACAATCGCGACCAGCTCTAACCTACAGAGCTGGGCATTTCTGTCAGCACTTTTTCCTACCTCTCCCTCATTGATTTTTCGTCCAATTTGGACAAAATAGGAAGTAAATTAGGTTTGGGCAGGCTCGGCAGAGGATGTACAGATCAGATCTGAAGGCACGGGGGACGGTGCACACAGTTGTGCAAGGAATCGTGAGCTAGTCTGGTCGTGATAGGGCACACGAATACTGGTGTCGCACCACTGGCAACTAAATTGTCCATTTTTTACTACCTTTAAATTCTCCAAGAAAAAAAAACACTTTTTCAACCTAAAAAATGAATCAAAATGTTTTTTTTTTTATTTTATCTAATTTTTTTTTCATAAGCAATTCTGCTGCCTGTGAGGTTAGGAGGTGATCGGTATGACCCAGATGAGCCTCAAAGTAGACTATTGATTTGTGTCAGCTGGTCAGGTGGGCTGTTAAAAGAGCCCCGAGGGGTGATCAGAATGGACTCTGAGGTACGGCGGGGTACTAGTGTGACAGCTGGGGGTGAGTACAAGGGGGTGGTGAGTGGTGGGGTGACTCACAAACAGAATAACTGGTCTCTTGGGGTGGTACCTCCCATCACGCTAATTATCTCAGTAGTTTGTTTTCTTAATTGAGATTTTAACTAGATATTTGCTGAGTTACTCTCTCATTTGATTGAGAGCCATTTCACTTGGTACTCACCACTCGTCATTACCAGTGGATTTCATAAGCAGAAAGCCAATCTTTTCATACATGGAATTGACCCATATTAATCCAAGACATCCGAGCCTAACCAGACTAGTCCCGGGTTGGCCATTAACATCTAATTAAGTCAATCTAACGTAAGCCTCAGATTTCATACAATTTGTAAAGGGGAATGGGAGGAGAAAAAATGTCAACTGATATGAGATATATTCTGCGTGAATCAGGATTTGGATCAAATGGTCAAAATGTGTAAATTGTGATTGCAGTGATCTGTAGTGAACATATATATGATCTAAATATATATATATATATATATATATTAACAGATATTATAGTCTCATATGACAATATGTATTTCCTGAAAATGCAGGAACAAATATATGTATACAAGTTTTTTAATAATCAAAATCTTAAAAAATAGATTTGTTTCAGAAATTTCTTGTTTTTTCTGTCGCATATCACTGAATATCCCGTTTCTTACTGATATTCCTTTTAGCATTTCTTTATATATTCACTGCAAAGGGAAACCGTTTTGAGATTTGAAGTAATTAGTTTAAACTGTAAACCTAACTGCATAATGATAACGATTTGATCTCTGCCACTCCGTCTGTAAGGAGCCATGACAGTGAGTCACTCCACATTTTGTCACAAGCTAGCGTCACATTGCAGCAATAATCTAATTTGAAAGCCACCTGTTAGGTTCCTAATTATTTATTCAAAGCCTTTGCAAATGAAATTATCTTTGGTTAATAGATTGAGAGGATAATTGTGAATTTAATGAAATGATGAGATTTGCTTTTAAGTTGCTTTATCATTTTTAGTACTGTCGACTCATCCCTGAATAAAGTTGAATACCAACTCCGGTAAACAAACTACTTGACATTGTTGCTATGCTGTGCCATTTTATGAACAGATTTATCATCAAATATCGAACTCCAGATGCCTGAATTAATTGCAATTAAGAGCACATTACTGTGGACTATATTGAAATGTTTCTACCAATATGCAGGCCTTCATGATAAGTGTGCTCCTTTTTGCACATCCTGCAAATCCTGCATATTCTAATTCTTATTATATTCTGCGATGTCGGCATTGAACAAATTGAATGGAAGGAACTGAAATACTGATATACACTGAAAATAAATCTTTCAATTTCATCCCAGATGTACATTTTTTACAGTTTTCAAAATATCTATTTTCTATGAACCTATATCTTATATGGGTCCTAACCATTCGCAGAATGGCATTTTTATTTCTTCAAATGAAAATGGTTATAACCTTTGCAGCACAATTTGGTTTAACAGGCTAAGATGTGAATGACTCTCTGTCTTGTCTTGTTAGATAATCGCCAAGGCATGACCTACGCCTTACATGCAGTATTTGATGATAATAGAATTGTGGATATTTTGCATCTAATATTTTGGCAGAGACTGCTTCTTTGGTTACGCTCTTCTGGTTGGAAATCATGTCAGGAATCAGCGAAAAAAACATGGGCGTGTGTTTGTATTTCTGTCACCTGAAAAACTGTGTTCTTATCGTAATCTTAGTTAACTGCATGACGCAGTGGGGAGGAAAACTATTTTGATAGTGGCATATTAAAATATCACATTGAATATTGTGTTTCAGATAGGTAAACAGTATTTATCACATTGTTAAATATGTCTCGTTCAAATTTAATATGGTATATGTTATTTTACCCAGTTGCGTTATAAACCCATAGAGCAATTCAATGAAAAGCAAATATTGATAATATCAAAATTAATGATACAGCAGCCTTTTTTGCTATGAATGTGATTACTGCAATGGATAGTTTCAATTATTTCTATTCAAAATATCACGATCAAAATGCTGACTTTGACAAAGTAAGTATTTTCTATGTGTCAAAATGCTTTAAGCCTTCAATAACAAAGAGAAAACAAATCCGAAAAGACTTTGATCTCAAAATGGCATCATGACAATTTGATTACATTAAAAACAACATTACATTTTCTAGCAAATAAAACAAGTATCCGAAATCAATAGAAGCATGCTGGCCCAGTGAAAGGGTTATAATTTAGGCCCAGATAAGCATCCAGATTTTCTAAAGTTTGACAAGATAAAAACAGGAGCATTATCCTAATTGAATCCTGAGAAAAACTCGGATAGGGCGGGCCGTTTCAAATTCCTGCAACTTCTCGATATAATTTCAGGTGAAAATTGCTAAATCGATGATGACAGTGTTGCGTTTTTCACCTGCTTCATTGAGAGACTCGTGATTCTGGTTTTGCTGGCTTGAACACACTAATAACACCCTAAATTTGACGTCCCTGCGACAGGATTAAAATTAATCTATTCTGCCTAAGCAACTGACAGGTCTGTGCTTATGGACAGATCCTGGGTCTGTCAATTGAATTTTTTATAATAAAATAAGAGGGTGTAATCGGAGAGGCCTTATCTCCGCATACGGATCACTGAGCCAAAATAGAACGAGGCGTAGCACACTATACAGGCAAATCAATAGTCAAATATTACTAATATTGCTAAAGCATTTAACTTAACATATTTACACTCAAAATGTATGTATCAATAAATAAGTGTATGAAAACCATTAAATTGGATTAAGTCAATTATTCTTTTCATGATTTGTGTGAGATTGGTAACTTAATATTTCAGAATTCTCGATCCTAATGATTATATGATTGAATATACATCTAATTGGTGAAGGGTTAATAGTATGATTGTATGTGATATATCATGAAAGGAATTTGCATGCAGGATTAATTAACATTATATGAAATACCATCAACATTTAAGTCTATCAATATAATGAAGTTTGTAGCACAGCAATTATGTTGTTTTTTTTTCTTGATAATTAATTACAGCTTAATTGAGAGATTTGTTTAGATTTATTATTTTAGATATCATTATAGATATATGGCTTAGCTGGGACAGTAATTGAATGTATTAAAGTGAGGGTAGGACAAGGGGGCAGAGGGTTTAATCCCAAGGTGCCACTGATATAACATATTGCAGAAAGATGGTCAGCTGAGAACAATGTGCTCTCCCAGGCTATGAGTGCTGACTTAGCTACCAAAGCCCGCCGGAAATAAACCTGTAGTGACCGCTGATATACCGTGGCCCCATGGCAGGAAGTCACTCCAAATTGGTGTGGAATATAACCCAAACTTTTCTGCAGATATGTTTCTTAAAATCTTATTCCATCTTGGTAGAGGGATGGATGATGGAAAGATCTATAAAATCACATCATAATACAGAAACCACCACCAAAACCAATATATATAGAATATGTTTTCGTATATTACAATATATATTTTTCAAAAAAACTAATTCCCTGAAATAACCTGCCCATGATACCAATTATTCAACGTAACTATGTGATTAGCCACGTCTGGTATATTTTCCTTCAAATTGTCGTATTTATATATAATCTTATCAGTAAGCAAGATACCTGTCATAATTTAAAATTCCTCGTAGATGCATCCTCATATAATATAACTGCCTTGTAGTACAGGCCTAAATACCCTGCCCTGTAGTATAGGCCTAAATACCCTGCCCTGTAGTATAGGCCTAAATACCCTGCCCTGTAGTATAGGCCTAAATACCCTGCCCTGTAGTATAGGCCTAAATACCCTGCCTTGTAGTATAGGCCTAAATACCCTGCCCTGTAGTATAGGCCTAAATACCCTGCCCTGTAGTATAGGCCTAAATACCCTGCCCTGTAGTAAAGGCCTAAATACCCTGCCCTGTAGTATAGGCCTAAATACCCTGCCCTGTAGTATAGGCCTAAATACCCTGCCCTGTAGTATAGGCCTAAATACCCTGCCCTGTAGTATAGGCCTAAATACCCTGCCCTGTAGTATAGGCCTAAATACCCTGCCCTGTAGTAAAGGCCTAAATACCCTGCCCTGTAGTATAGGCCTAAATACCCTGCCCTGTAGTATAGGCCTAAATACCCTGCCCTGTAGTAAAGGCCTAAATACCCTGCCCTGTAGTATAGGCCTCAATACCCTGCCCTGTAGTATAGGCATAAATACCCTGCCCTGTAGTATAGGCCTCAATACCCTGCCCTGTAGTATAGGCCTCAATACCCTGCCCTGTAGTATAGGCCTAAATACCCTGCCCTGTAGTATAGGCCTTAATACCCTGCCCTGTAGTATAGGCCTAAATACCCTGCCCTGTAGTATAGGCCTCAATACCCTGCCCTGTAGTACAGGCCTAAATACCCTGCCCTGTAGTATAGGCCTCAATACCCTGCCCTGTAGTATAGGCTTCAATACCCTAAGTAATTAATGAATAACTGATATAAATGTGTGCCAGGAGATAAGATGCCATCCATGGAAATGTTAGACCTTTAGAATCTCTGTTATTAATCAGCTAAGATTGGCTTGGGTCAATCTCATAAACAAGACAAGACGTTCGGCTGAATGCGTGGCCTGAAAAAATTATATGGTCATAAAGGAGTGGAGCTGCACAGTGTCATGGGGGAGATATCTAAGTCTACGATGTCATGTGTGATCCAGACGTGGATGGAGTAGATGACAGTCTGTTATTGGAAGCAACCCATCTAGATCTCTTCCATGATCAAAGTTTGACAATCTATTATTGCAGACTCTATGCTCACTTTTCTTCCTCTATTTGGGTGGTCGCAATGCTTTGTGTCTTTGAAGAATAAGAAAATAACAAAGAAATTTAAAGTCAAAACTATGTGATAGTGACTGGTTTTTTGTGTGCTTGATTTATATGCCTAGCTGCTTGTTATCTTTGGCAATTAGATTGGTTTAAACCTTATTTAAAAAAAGAAAAAGATGGTAATTTTGTAAAGTACATATATTAAAGAATGTCGGTGTACTTGTTATCATGTGTATAATCATAAAATGTTTATTTTATTTATATCTTATAATTCTAAAATGAATCCCCTTTTTTAAAATGGTTTTCCAAAATAGAAATCCACATATGGTTGAGGAATTGCACACTTTTATTTAAAAGTAGGTCAAGTGATATGATGATATAAAATATTAATGTTAATTAGTTGTAGCTGCCTGCGCAGTAATGATGCGGTGATAGATGGTGCAGAGGGGAAGGTGGCCATCAGATTTACTGCAGTAGCAGGTGATACCTTACCTTATACACAAAGGAATAAAGTCACTGATGAAATTATGTTATACCAAATGGCTGCACAACAAGCCCTCTATCCAGTGAGATACGGCCAAGTTAGTGAATCATTTAGAATTACTCGGTTTCAGTCTGATACGAAGCATGGTTTTCAGGTAATTTTGCAAGTGCAATAAATGGGCTGTCGGTTGGAAGAACAGCAGAGAAATATTCAGTGCCCCCTGGTGAATAAAACAGGAGAGCCTACATTATAAATCTTCCAGCATATGCTGAATGGGCCAGAACCTGCGCACAGGAACCTAAACACATCATCATGGAAGTGAGTGTTGCTTTTCCCCCACGGTACCGTTATCTGCATTATAGGATCAAAATACATTAATAAAATGTTAAACTCAGCCCTGTTTTATAAATGCAAGACCAAGATACACAAAGAGATTTTAGACAGAGTTTTGGACAAGAGGCAGAATTTAGATACAGGTGTTCGACATCTCTCCCTTTGTCAATCATTCAGTCCCAACGTAGTAAATGTGACCTTTAAACAAAGACCCCTTAAGTCAAATGTGGCACCCTCTGGTGGGGTAATTTCATTAAGGTATTGACATAATATCAAGAGGCAGGACGATGGTTGAAGAGGCCATGTGACTTGATTGCTGGTTGCAGTTTGAAAGGCTACACCTAATTATACATCCGTTTCCTTATTTGGCTGGGATACTGCCATTTTTGAATCTTTTTTGACTGGCAATCTTTCCAATTTCTTGTGTAGTACAATTTATATAAGCATTCAAATGATGGGGCAATACATATTTAAGAATTAAAAAAAATAATGCATTAGCTTGTTTAAATTCTGAGCCTTATATTTACTTTCAATCAAGTTAATAACTATTGAAATACACTGTAAAAAGTGTTTGTGTGCTAAATACACACACCAAGGTCAGGTTTAAGACTGTTTGTGGGACTTTTTCCTGTAGTTTGTGTCAGACAGGAAGTTATATTTAAGCTTAGCCCTGTTTGTTGTATGTTTCCATATACAAGACAATCCATCAGTGATTGGGTAACAGGTGACAGGTCCGCACCAATATCCTGCCTTTGTGCAGACCACCAGATTTTATTTCCTTAGCCTTGGCTAGTAGCAGATATGATATTATGGAGCTTGGTGGAGGAACGCAGATTGTATTTGTGTGTGGACATTAGGATCGGTTTTGTTATGTTGTAAGGGGCAGGTGTTCTGCAAGGAGGTATATTGTCTGGGCGATGGAGAGGCGATCATGGGGTCTCGCACGCCTAGGTTTGGGTGGACACTGCAGCTTGGCCACCCGGTCTGCCACTTTGCACCACCATCCATCATGGGGAGAAGCAATTACCTGCCAGCAAGCAAGCTGGACATAGTGAAAGACACGATGCTCCCTCAGCCCAGGCGGCCATGATGGAATGCTCCGTCGTCTGGGGGTCAGGGGTCATGGGCTGCCTCGTGTCGACAAGGTGTGCTCCAACAAACACAGGGCTTTAAATCTTGATGTGGTACCGGCCCACCTTCTCCACTGGTTCCCACCCATCTCCTTATATCGTTTCATCTACACTAATATCTTATGTAGGAGCCACTCTCATACAACTCGACCGAAAAAAGGGACCTTTTTGGCCATCTAACGATTTCACAATATGCATACTGTATTTTCAGGGTCAGTTCTTCAAATCAACCCCCAAACAAGACATTTTAAGTTTTCATCCCCGGAAAGATTTTTATCTTTTTGAGGAAGAGGAAAATATGTCTTTTGAATAAGACTGAGAACTAAGATTCACTTTTTGAAAGTTTCTCACAGTGCAAACAGGATATATTTTCTCCATATGGACTTTGCAAATTGAATGACATGTCGTCGCTGTGTGAGACCACTTCCATTTGGTTTTTGGTAGTTTTATGGATGTTTTTATCCTTAATATCAATACGTATGTGACATTAAGATCACCTATTAGTGCCCCCTAGTGGCCGTTTTGTGACCTCCTCAGAGAGATACACTGCATAAACACACTGCGTGCTAGCTTTATTCTCATGTTTCTTATAGTATGAAGTCTATAAAGAGTTAGTGGTCCCCCCTGAGCCATGATAGTGCATCAGTGGGGAATGCCCTAGTCAAACAAAGCAGTGCACATTTATTTTTCATGGTGTTGTGGAGAGTTTACATAGAAGAGCCACATCCCTTATGCCTCTTTGTTGACAAGACCTGGTCTCGTGGGGGAGGTCCTTGTGCATCATTCGTGGGGTCAGATCGGAGAAATCTCTTCTGCACCCCGCGGGAATGCCTTACGCCCACCCATCCTGATGCTATAGATCTACTGACACAACTCGCAGGTGACAGCCAAACAATGTAAGTTTCATGGTCATTGTGTAATAAGGTGATCTGAGGTTATTGTTGCTACTCTTTCTGCTTGATATATTCAGATGGCGAGATCCAGCTTGATTCGAAGAAGTATTCACATATCACAATATAAATATGTAAAAAATACTGTAAAAAACATCAAGCATTAATGACAATATGGTAACTGATTCTAACAAAATATTTTTAAAATCTGATAAAAATTTTAAGCCAATTTTGACAGTTCCACTCAAGTTATCATTTCGTTTATCTCTTTGTATATATCGTTTTGACCGTTTATATCTCTTATGAACCTTCTCTACCATTAGGGAGTGGGAATGTTGCGAAGAAAAGTATTTTTGTAACTTTTGTTCTACACTTCTGAAGAGTGAAAAAAGAAAGAAATTCTTTTGGGAAAGTAAGGTAATTTTGCTCGGGTTAGTCATTTTGTGATGCCTGAGATGGACTTGCCAATAAATGTAACCAAAATTGAGTAATGAGTAAGAATTACAAAAAAAAAATAATTCAATAAAAATGATACATGGAAAACTTTCTTTGCCAGAAATATAACTGCTGTTAAAAAATAGACTTCCAGATATCTCTGGAAGGAATCGTCAGCAACAATCTCAAGATATAGGGAGGATTTGTGCCATCTAAGCATGAAATGGCCCAGAGCTGACATTCTACAGGATGTCATGGTTAAGGTGAACCTCATCTTTCATGTTCATTTCAAGGATGTGGCCCCATCCTGATTGCATCAGCGTTCATTTCTTAAAACAATGTTACGAGGCCTCAAGAGGGAGCCACCATCACGAACAATGCAGTCACCATCATTCACGAGCGGAGAATTCTTCCAGATATATCCACTTATCTGGAAACATAAAGTGGTGAGCAAGAATGAAAAACCTGCCAATTCCCCCAGAGACTCCTGCCCAAATGGCACTTTTATGTCCACCTTGAGACTAGAACAAGGAGAACGTATGCTACCATTGATCCCAATTCACATGCCATTGGCTCAGGTTCAGCATGTACAAGTACGAGCAAAAGACAGTATAAGATTTAGAATGTTATCAATCTTGTCAGCCCCAACATCTCCAGGGGGATTTCACTTAATTTCAGCAAAAACACAACATGCAGGTGCAAAACCGGACAATTTATCATGTTAAACAAACATGTAATTTATCACAGGAAAATAATCAGCAAAATTTGATAGAGTGTAGATAGGTTTGAAGTTGAAATTGGAAATAAAGCAAAGTTCACAAAGGTTATGAAAGTACAAATGTTTTAATACCCTGCATATTGGAGTCAAGGTTCTTAAAAAATGCCCATATTTCAGTTCAATAATTCCATCTATGTGGCCATGACCTCAAAGGCTTTGATCACATATCTTTTTGGCATTAAATATGAGTCAAAATCATTTGGCTTTGTAGAATAAAGAAGAAACTAAAACGTTTAGATTTTGTCTTTTAATCATGGTAGTGAGTCCAAAAAACTTGAATTAAGCCAATCATCCCAGCAACTATAAATAACTTAAGTTTAATCTTTGACTTAAATCATGGATGAGCATTAATCACAAGATATGATAAATTAATGTAATAAATTCTCGTCATTAATGTCCATTGTTGCATAATATGACATAATCTGGAAGGTGCATACTAGTACCATAACCTAGATAAGCTTCACACCATTACTCACCCAAATAAGCAGCCATAAATGTGCATAAAATTATTCAATCTTACAAAGCTGTTCCAGAATATTTCCAGGGTGATGGAAGCCAAAACCCTGGAGATTTAACCAACTTGATATGTAAGATTTCTTGATTTTGGTGCATTAGTTTCAAAACCCTATTGGCTCTCAGAATTATAACATTTAGAATTAATTATCAGAATTTGGACTTGTTATGCATGTTATATTTTATTAAAAGAGGAGATATTCAATGCAATCATTCAATATCTCTATGCAATTTGTGCTACTATTTTGGTAGATGTAAGCAATAAGTTGAGAAATTGACTTTCATGTTGGGACGACACCTAGTGTTTAATTAGCAAGGTTATGAAATAAATGAATTTGATGATCGTGCATGATAATTTTGATGTATGAAAGTGGTTTGGTTTTTCATTCAGCCTGGATGATTGAGATAAATTTACAGATTATTAGATAACAAAAGTTTAAGTTCAAATCATCATTAATACTGCAACAGATGCCTTTTTCTTTCAAGAACATTTATCCTTTAATTAAACACCAGGTGTCCCAACTTGCAAGTCATTTTCTCAACTAATTGCTTTTTCTTTACAACGAATTGACATAAAATCTTTATCTGGCAATGAATGCCGAGTCTATATAAATTTACATATTACTTGTTAGATTCTACTTTTTAATCTACATGACAACAATTTCATCTGATTTCCAGCTTTAACAATGAACATACTTTTCTTGCCTTTTTCCTTGGTAATTAATGTGTCAGGTCACTAGGTAGCCTCTATTCATGTGAGATGAATTTTGCTTACACTTTCTCCAAGATTCTTGACCTAAAGATTATTCTTAATATTTTCCTAGCATTTGTCTCCTATTCATGCCTTCACGATTATTCTCAATGTTTTCCAGCATTCTGTCCACCATAACTACACGTTTCATCTCAATGATTTCCTTATATTTTGTCTATTATTCATTAATACATGTCACTTTGCAATAAAGCTGTCTTAATATCGCCAAATCTAATGAATAAATTAATTTAAAACATAATAAATTCCAGTAAAGATGTCATCAGACTATGGTACTGTATTTGTATGGTTTGAATCTCCTCTCGAATCTTAGGGACGGGTCATTAGACATCTAGGGGGGGGGGGGGGTTGAGATATTTTTTGTGTGCATCATTGAGCTAAGATTTTTGTTTTCTTTTATAACTGGACTAGGATATTTTTCTTACATTTTTGGGCTAGGATATTTTTTACTGATGCCAAGATATTTTTTATTGCCAAATGAGGCTAAAATATTTTTTTTATGGCAATCATGAGCTAGGATATTAAAAAAAACCATACCCCCCCCTAGATGTCTAAAGACCCGCCCTTTATGCGATGTGCATCTTTGTCTATGGTCAGTTTGGCTTTATCATCACATCATTATCTCATATTATTATTGCGTTCATAAAAATATTAGGTTTTATCAATGAATATATACATTTCATTAATTTATATCACCTTACATGTATACATCTCACATAATTCAATGGAATATTTCGGTATAACGAGAGTTCTGTGGACCTCTAAATTTACGTATCTTAGTATTTTTGCAAATAACACTTATTGGCATAATCAACATAATTTAATAACAGGAATATATATTTTATTTTTAAACACTAGAAGCAGTCAGTTCTTTAAATTTACATTGAAGTATACTTTTATCCCATGTCATGGTTATGCCAATTTCCTCAAGTTTGTTGCCAAGAATGTTCCTTTCATATTTGTTTTATTGCTGTTTGCATCACAGACATGATCTCAGGTGGTATATTTGCCTGTATTGATAAACTATATGATGATATTGTTATCTGTCCTTTTTCAAAGCATCCAGTAGGAAGACAGACAGACAATCTCATGACAGGTCCCCAGTTATTGGTGTCCCTTTTGACATATCGTACTATAGACCCTTAATGATCTGTGCTGACTTTGCAGGACAAACAGAGGGATTCAAGAGGAATCAAAATATTAAAATAATGTGTACATACATTTTAGATTAACACATGGTCACGCAGTGTTTGGTGAGACAGAAAAATATTTCCAGCACAGAATAGCACATTGTAAGTGTCAAGTTGAGGGTTTAAGAGAGAGACAGAGGTGAAACTAGAGAACCCAGCAGGTGTGAGTTACAGTTAGCGTCGTTAAGACAAGCTTTAGTACCATTGAGACCACCAGGAGGTGTTTGAGTGCCAGACTTGACTTGGGCCCTCAAGTTGGCTGTCGTAATTGAACTAACTGCATCCGATGACATTTTCCCCTCTTAAGAATGAAGTTTCAATGGTTAGGAGCGGGAGAGGGTATGAGTTTCTCTGTGGAAGGTGGTCAGGGGATAGTCGGTTGAGATTGGACAACTGTTGCGTCTTAGCGTGGCGCGGCGGTGCGCCCTGGGCGGAACCAAGGCAGTTCAATATGAGCGTCCACACCGGAAGTGGTGGTAATAGGTAACACATCAAGTCATAATGAGGCTCCAGCGTAGGGTAATTCTAACCTGGGACAGGAAGCTTACATATGGATGCATGGCCCCTACCACAGGAAATATCACCCATCACAAATCAATGGCGCATTATTTGATCCAAGGTCTTGAGCGCATCTTCATTGCTGACACCTGCTTATTAATTCAGACTGGCTCAGAGCTGAGCAGTTTACATAAATCAATGTTTGCTGTAGGAAAACTCCTCAGTCTTTGTAGTCCATAATTATATCATCTGAGTTCTGTGTGGTGGATGGGTTAGGCCCAGGCAGTGCTTGTATTTAGCTATTGCATAGATATTCACGGGCTTTGAGCTGCCATTTGGACAAAGAACAGACCCGCCAAACACCGCCTAATATATGCCTTTGGTGAAAGGGAAATTACTTTGCAAAACACCACAGTGGGCATGGATGACGTTTTCCTCGGGACAAAGTGGAGAAGGTCCGCGTCAGTTAATAGTGAGGTCTTGGCATCAGTAAAAGATGCTCTTTGCAGATAGGACTTCATGTCTGATAAGGCTGAGGCAACCCGACAGCTGACATGGCTGGAATCAGGGCTTATCATATAACGTCCGCATGCTGATAAGGACGCTCTCCACCACAGAGAGGCTGAGTCACCAGAGAGAGGCTGAGTCACCAGAGAGAGGCTGAGTCACCACAGAGGGGCTGGGTCACCACAGAGAGGCTGAGTCACCACAGAGAGGCTGGGCTGGGTCACCACAGAGGGGCTGGGTTACCACAGAGGGGCTGGGTCACAGTGTGGTCACCACAGAGGGGCTGAGTCACCACAGAGAGGCTGGGCTGGGTCACCACAGAGGGGCTGAGTCACCACAGAGGGGCTGGGTCACCACAGAGAGGCTGAGTCACCACAGAGGGGCTGGGTCACCACAGAGGGGCTGAACCACCACATAGGGGCTGAGTCACCACAGAGAGTCACAGTGTGGTCACCACAGAGGGGCTGAGTCACAGTGTGGTCACCACAGAGGGGCTGGGTCACCACAGAGAGGCTGAGTCACAACAGAGAGGCTGAGTCACCACAGAGAGGCTGTGTCACCACAGAGGGGCTGGGTCACCACAGAGGGGCTGAGTCACCACAGAGAGGCTGAGTCACCACAGAGAGGCTGAGTCACCACAGAGAGGCTGTGTCACCACAGAGGGGCTGGGTCACCACAGAGGGGCTGAGTCACCACAGAGAGGCTGAGTCACCACAGAGAGGCTGAGTCACCACAGAGAGGCTGTGTCACCACAGAGGGGCTGGGTCACCACAGAGGGGCTGGGTCACCACAGAGAGGCTGAGTCACCACAGAGAGGCTGGGTCACCACAGAAAGGCTGAGTCACCACAGAGAGGCTGGGTCACCACAGAGGGGCTGAGTCATCACAGAGGGGCTGGGTCACCACAGAGAGGCTGAGTCACCACAGAGGAACGGGTCACCACATAGGGGCTGAGTCACCATAGAATCACAGATTGATCATTACAGTTTTCATGACAAAAAAATAAAATAAAATGTCCAAAAGTAGATGTCCTCTACATGTTTTACACAATTACAGATCCGACGCAAAAAAAGTATTAATTGAATTGTGTGATGTTTGTTCACATTTCTATTTTGCTTTGATTGTTATTTGGGGGATTTGCAATTGTAATGAGTGTACATCATGTGATTGCGTCGAATCGCTGCTTGATACCCCTACAAGCCATCTATCAGTATGGCCTTGGCCATTTAGACTGTTTGTGTTGATAATGTTCATTTATCGTAGCGGTGTTGGGCTGTGATCACTCAGGGTCGGCTGACACTGATGAGCAGACACACTGTACATACCGCCAACTTAATCTAATTGCGGGTCGGTATTGTGCGGGTGTGACCATGCCGACTGGGTGGTCAGTGTCCGGTCCGCCACAGCCTCCCATCCCTTACTGCCGGTCTGCCGCCGGCACACAAGCCTCATAGTCCCTCTCCCGGGACGCCCTCCCTGCATAACTGCGGCAGGACCTCACCATATACATACTTCATATTACACTCTCTATGCTCCCTCTGATCTCTGGAGAATCTCAGGAGAATGGGGATTTTTGCATTTGATTTGGAGGTCATTCACACCACAACATGAAATCCTTCATTTATCCCATAACAATTCTTCTCTAACATTCTTCACTCAAAACTATAATAAAGAAATTGATCTGATTTGCGAAAAATAGGTTTGCTTTTGATATAATTGAATGCAATGGCCATCTTTTTAGGCCAGCATGTTCATAAAAATGGTCCATGTCAAAGAGAATGCAATATATTTGTTTTAGACTCAAGATTTTGCATCAAATTCGTCATTCAGCTTGGCTTTTAGTTTTATAATCCTGACTTAATGTTTTAACATGTTGGGGCAATTCTACTATTTTAAACCCAACCCAATAAATAGGAGCCTTACTCCACAGTTATGCTGTGAAAGTATCTTGTAATATTACATATCAGACTTGCCAGTTGCCCTTAATGATGTTTGTTCAGTAAAACAACCTGCTTTTCCATTGTAAACTCATTATGAACGTGATTTTGATGAATCACAACCCTAAAAAACCAGATTCTTTTTTGCAAATAATTAAAATGTTCCAAACTTGCTGTTTTTTTTCCTGTCTGTCAGGTACAGTTCCTGGTCATTTACTAAGAAAATAGAACAACTGAACAAACACCTGCTTTGTAATCATGTAAGAGGGGAAATAACTACCAAACATCTGACAGCAGGAAATGGAGTCTGTTCAGAGGCAGTGTTTTATGCTTTTTTTGCACTGACTAACATACTAAACAAGGGATGCTCAACAAATATTTTCAAGGCCAAGTCATACATAGTAACAAAATTAAAGATCTGCAAAAAGCTGAAAAATTATATTAATTAGAAAAAAGTGTCAAAAACAAGGATCACATATATGTAGCAGTCATGAAATGCAATTCAATTTTAAAAGCAAAACAATAAAAAGCTGTTTTTAAAAAGAATAAATCCAAAGCTTTGTAAAGGTTATTTCATGGTTATTCCCGAGCATTGTTTTGAAGTGTGTGATATATGAGGTGAGAACAACCTGCAAAGTTTGGAAAGGTGTGAATAACCTGGAGAATGGAAGCAGTCCTTTGGGACATTAATATTTATAACTTCATGGAAAATATAGTTATGCACCCAAAAAAACTTGAATTTTAATTACAATAATGTTAGTAACAAATCATATTGGAGTTTGTGAAACAATCAAATATTATTTACCAACTAAGATAAAAGAACAAATCCTTACTACAATGTGAGGTATTGCTTGTTGTGTCTCCTTCCTTGTAATGTGCCATTGTGAGTGTGTACATTAAGGAATAACAGATTAGAAAGAAGGTGAGGTAACAAGAACAAATATAAGAGAAAGAGATGTAATAAGAACAGAAGAAGAGAGGTACCAATAAGAGAAAGAGAGGCAACAAGAACAGGGATAAGAAAAAAAGATGTAGCAAGAACAGGGATAAGAAAAAAAGAGGTATCAAGAACAGGATAAGAGAAAGAGAGGCAACAACAACAGGGTTTAGAAAGAGGTAAAACGAACAGGGATTAGAAAGAAGTAACAAGAACAACAGCGATAAAAGAAAGAGAGGTAGCAAGAACAGGGATAAGAGAAAAAGATGTAGCAAGAACAGGGATAAGAGAAAAAGATGTAGCAAGAACAGGGATAAGAGAAAGAGGTAGCAATAAGAGAAAGAGAGGTAGCAAGAACAGGGATAAGAGTAAAAGAGGTAGCAAGAACAGGATAAGAGAAAGGGGTAGCAAGAACAGGGATAAGAGAAAGAGAACTAAGGGAAGTATTTGAAGCAGATATAGATATGAAAAAGGCAAATATAAGGTCAGATATGTTACAGTGGGCAGAGATGTCACAAGAGCAGAGGTAAGGTAACAATGGCATAGATGAGGGTTAAGATGTTGCAAGGGCAGATAAAAGTGTAACAAGGGTAGAGATAAACTTAACAGAGATATAGGTAAAGGAAGTAACTAAAGCAGATTTACATCTGTCCAGAGCAGATATAATGGTAGCAAAGGCAAATATAAAAGCAGGAGAAGTAATAACAAAAGTGGAGGTGAATATTATTAAGAGCAGAAAGAAGAATTATGAGATTGGAGAATAAGACCAGAGACGAAGGTGGTGAACTGTTTGTCGTGAATAGGGCACGCTGAAAACCTGCACTGCTGCAGTTGTGACTTATGAGCATGCAGGTCAGAGAGAAGGTCATCTGGCAGGCATACACAGCCATCACAAGGTCAACTGAGAGGTCATGATTGCAGCCAAAGTTGACTGTACATGTGACAGTTGGCTTTGACAATACCACCAGAATAGGACAAACAGGAGTCCAGGAGTCCAGGGTCAAGTTGAAGGCTATTGCAAAACTAGGTGGGTCTAGGATCCATGGTGGGGGGGGGGGGGGGGGGGTCTTGCGGGTGCTAAGCAATGAGGTGTTAGCTGCGGAAGCTGTCTGCTCATTGATCTGACCCCTCACTTGTTTGGCCCCCTCATTTAGGTCACAAATCAAGCCATTGCTGGGTTTCCTGCCGGAGTGCCTGCGGGCTGATGGCAGTGGTCTGCACCACTCTACAGGAAGCTATCAGTCCATGTATCACTGGCCAAGCAAACCAAATGATGCCGCACACAAATACAACACCTTGTAAATAATCACTGCGAACTACCACTAATGTGCTGCCAAGTACTAATCCATTCCAGAGCCCCTCATGTGTACAATGCTATATTTGCCTTGCCCGGTGCAGCATGTGTATCGGCCGTGGCCACAACTCCAAATAGCGCTGACAAAGTGCACATTTATCTTAACACATTAAATGTAATGTCACACTCAAATGCATCTGTCAAATAGCCTGAATTACACTCTGACAAATAGGGTTTACTCAATTAATTTGTTGATCACCACTTCAAAGAAAATGAATTAGTAACTTAGTAAACCTTAGGTAGAGTACTGTTTCCGGGTAATTGCTCATTTTGCGATGATTTATCCAGCAACCTCAAAGTGTCCAAATATCAGTTTTGTAGAATCATGCATCAGAAAATGAAACTATCTTGGAAAGGATCCAAGGTTTTAATCATTCTACAGAATGAAATCACAATGTGCAATATTGAAAAGTTGATGGATGTTTGTTATCAAGGCAGATATTTCAATCTGATGTTTATAGGATGACTACCCCACAATATAACAAATCATAATCTTGAAAGAGGTGAATGAAACAAGACTTTTTTTATTCATTACCCCATGATCATATATGATCTTTGATCAAAATAGCTTGTGACCATAGTTGTTATTCTATGTCACAGATGTTACACAGAATTATTCTATAAAAGCTTTTATAACTGGCTGGAAAGTGTCCTTGATTTTTCACAAGTTTTGATAGATTATTAGGCTAGGCAGGTGTGCTTGTGTGGCATAATTAGAGAAATACAATCAGGCCTCGTTTTATAAAAATATCCAACCAATATTTTACAGTGGAAACTAATCAAGGCGAAAATTTCATGAGGCATACTAATCATGATGGGACCAATTCAAAATGGGTGACAATGCACGTTGGTGAAGATGGAGTGTTATGGCAGGTAAACACACCTGAGAGTCATTGGCAGGTAAAAGAATGGGGTCATCTCAGATTACAGGTGCCCATGTAATATTATGGCTTCCTGGAAAATAGCAATCCCACATACACCATGCTATGTCCAGGTAAGTGATTTTAATACTTAAAAACTACTGATTTCATTGCATTTCTTCTTTCTCTCATCTCTGTACTAAAGTGGCAATCACATTAAAACTGATTCTGAAATTAATGTCTTAAATACCACTAGTTCTGTAATAACTTAAGTGATCAAGGTTTCCTCTTAAGTGTTTAGTTTTCCTGAAATATTTGATAAAACAAATTTATATTTAGATTCATAGCTACAAGAGCTTTGTTTTCTTTTTCTGGTGATACAAATGAAGGGAAGTAATCAATTATATAATCATGGTCATTATATATTGATTTTAGAAATAAAAATAAAAATTTAAGGTTTCTGGAACAAAATTGTTAGTGTGCCATCATGAAGCATCTGCCTTGTTTTTGTTTTTGGGGTTTTACGTCACTATCAACATTATTTCAGTCATGCTGCCTCACTAAACTGTCATGTTGCAGGTCCTCCCGGTCACAGATTTACAAGGACAACGGGTTAACCCTTTAGGCACGGACCTCAGCTCATGTGGGAAATTGTATCATGATTTCAATCCAGGGTTCGAACCCACGACATTTAGATCACCACAGAGGAAGATCTGCTAATAAGCTGGCACAATAACCAATGGCAAACTACAGACATTGTGGCATTAAACTTAACATGCTTCTTTACAATTCATAACAAGCTCTGCTCTTCATTTTTTGCTTTAAAAATAAATGTGTACCTCACCCAACACTAGAAATATGTCTAATCATAAAGTCAGGTCACAGCAGAAGAGAGCCACAAGACATAAAAATCAATGTTTTAAAAATAAATATTTCTGTGGACCTCATACTTGAAATAGAAGTTGCTCAGACCAAATTATCCTCAAATTAATATATTCATATCTGCATATTCATGTGTCAAATGAACAATTTAATGAATGTTTCATCACCAATGTGTAGACTCTTTATATTGTACAAGATGTCAACTTGTATTACAAAACCAATATTATGGACTGCATATTTGCCTCAGCCCTTCTTGTTTGGAAGGTACTTCAATGTTTTGTGGTGATATATATTCTGTGGGGGTCTGTTAGCGTCTGCAGTAGTAAGGCCCGCAGACTCTTTGTATGCTCTCATTTGTATAAACCAGTTAGAGGTGTCGTATCCACCTCGCAAACAGTCACCTTTCTATGCAGTCAGATGTGCACACAAGCTGGGTCTGCGTGTGAGGTGTGTGGCTTACCTCCTGTTGCCAATGCTGCACATTTTGGTCAGCTGCGTAAGTTGGCCGGAGGTGTGCTGGAGGCAAAGTTATGCATTCTCCACACTTAGCTCTAATGTGATTCTCTCCCACTAATACAACTAACCAGCAAAACAGCTCCACATATGACTCACAACACATGTTTCCCAACCCAACTAACCAAATAAAGTCATACTTAAAATTCTCCAGATCATATAACTAAGCTTTATGCCAAAAAAATGTATTCCAAGAGACGTAATAATTTATTGTGTGCTCATGCACATTACAGAAAGACTCACCCCAAGTTATTTTCTAGAGTGAGCTCCAGATAAAAGCCACTATGAGAATGTTTACTGTGTGCGTACCATTTACAGTTGCATAGTCAATATTTTCATTACTCATTAGAGAAATGTAAACAGATTCATGTTTACCCATACAGGTTTTTTGAAACTCAATGCTGTTTCCTGAAAAAGACAAAATCCAAGAAGTCTTTCTTTGGGGGTAGACTGAATATAATAGTTTCTTATTTGTGATCAGTATCAGGAAGAGTTAAGCTGTCAGCCATATTCATCCATCATTATTTTAACAGTATGTATCATCATATTTAAACCCACCATTGTGTTCTGTGGCTTTGACAAGCATAAAAGGGTCTCCATTCCTCACAAATTATGGATTTGATGGGATAGAAAGACTGAAGCCCATTACTGTGCTGTCTGCTTGCCCAAAATGACATTTTCAGCAACATGGAAAACACATCTCAGAAACAATGGTATTAGATGGTTTCAAAGCCTCAATAATCTAATTGAGTGTCTATTGTTTTTGCATACAGTGATGGCAAAATGGGAAACTCTGAAAGCTGCTTTTTGGGCACAGGCATAAGGAACTTATGGAGAAACTGTAAACCTGGATTATATGAATTTTGGTGATATATTTATTGTGTTACAGTATATGTTATTGGAGCTCTTATTGATGCTAAGTGTAAGATTGGAACTCACAGATGCTTTGTGAAACAGGATTTGTTGTGATGTAACGTTGTTCCGGTGTTGTATAACCAAATTGTGCATCATTTCTTTGATGTCTATCTGGCGGCACCTTCATCCTATTAAATAGATCCCTACTCCTTAATAGGTTTGTAAGAAACCTTTATCTTATTTATCATTGCAGTTATCCTTATCTTGTCATTGGGCTTGTCATTTGGAATTAACACATTAGATATCATGATCTAACAAAAAATGGCCAGATCGGAATTTAGTTATTCATTCAAAACATGTCAAAAAGGAAAAGTTAAACAGAAATGAAAAAAAAAAACATTTTATACAAAAATAGAAATATATAAAATTCACGTCAGGTAGATGGTTGTTTTTATGGTAATTTTGATAATCTGATTTAGGAAAATAAAGATGCAGATAGAAACATGATAGCTGAAGGCACAGGTAAGTATAGCTAGTGGGGATTTGACACTTGTTCTCAAATTTATCATATGAGATGAAACTTGGTATTGACCTACAATGTAGACCTTTGGAGAAATTGTAATGCAATCTTCTTGAGAATTATGTCGTGGGGGAAAAAGATGATAAGTTTCCTAATAATACACGTGTCAATTTATATAAGTTCTTGGCAATAAATTTGTTATGAAACATTTGATATTTTCATTGTAAATTATATACAATGCATTTATTAGCTTTAGAAATCTCTGGAAGTACAAGGTATTTATCATTGTGTATGTATCACATCCTCTCAAAGTGAGAACTGTAAAAGTGTGAGTGCCAGCTGTGTGTTGACAGTGTATCTAATAGTGTTTAAATTTCTGTTGAGATGTGACATGTGCAGGGCTTCTGTTGTCGGAGGCAAGAAACTGTTTGTTTAGTTTAGATACGAACCACTTTATATTTATCAGTAAATGGCTTCCCTCTTTCCAAGCAGCAAGACAATTTCATTTTCATATGATTTTACCTCAATTTACTACCAGATATGTCTTTATCATTCTAAACATAGTATAATGATGGCTAGAATACTAATATTTGGCTCATAAGTAGGAAGCCATGGGCGGGTCAGTCACAATGAGGGATTCTCTGTGCGGAGACTGAGGGTCAAGTATCGGTGCTAGTCGCAGCTGATAACATGTCAAAGCGCCGCTACTTGTGGTCCGGTTTCAAAGTGGCAATGTGACACTACAGTTCAGCATCTGCCAAGACCTCAGGAGAAATCAAAGCCAACTCACACGCTTATGAAATATATTGATATTTTTAGGAGTGGTCAAGTGCTTATATGATTTTTTAATTTTCTTATTTTGTGTTGATTTCTTTTTAATTGAATGTTTTAAAAATATTTCAGTGACTGGCCACCAGGTGGATCCTAGTGGGTGATACATGGCTTGAAGTTGTCAGACAGTGGCGCTATGGTTGAGTGTGGGCTTTGTTGAAGTCTGAGCACCCTCCAGGATGCCACAGCAATTTGTATCTGACAAGCACCAAACTACGGGTCTTAACAGTGCTTTGATCACACATATAATATGACATCAAACATCAGAGGCGCCCAGAGACAAAGGACCAATCAGCTCTCTGCTCAGCCATGAGAAGCCACCGCACAGCCACTCGGCTCTGATCCCAACTACTTAGACCTTTGTTAAATACCACACAAAGTTTTAACCCACACTGCACCAAAAGAAAATTGGCACCGAAAATATTTCCTGCAGTTCATATATGTCTTTATGGATCTTCAGATCAGAAAATGATTATGTCTTTTTATCATTTTTACCAGTATTTGTTCGAGTCAGAATAAAAAGAAGAAATGGTTTCATGGACCGAACAGTTTCATGTTTTCTTATTAGTCTTTAATCCACTTATAATTTGACAAAAATTGAAAAAAATATTATGAGTATTAAGCAAATATTGAATATTTCATCTTTGTAAACTTGACAGATAAAAGTCACGATCACAATGAGATTAATATTGAACACAATGTGAGAGAGACAATTTGCCTCTTCATGCGTTTCAATCGTGTAAGATCCCAGTCTTCACTGATTAAAGTTACCGCTTCATATTTGTTACCCTCTCTGCAGAAATGATATGTGACATAATCAAATCCCCGTTTTCAATCATGTCTAATTGATTGATGCTTGAGAATCATTTTGGGAGTCAGAACTGTGAAATTTCCCTCCTCCTTGAGATTAATGCCTTCATTGTCTGAGTTAATTCTCCAACAAGTTAATGTAGCTCAAATCGCGCTCAGTGATGGATTGTGGGTAGTTTTGATTTTTGTTCAACCTTATTGGTTCTGGACGTCATGGCAGAGATCGATGACTGTTTGCTGTGTTGCATATATTAAAATCTATTCTAGTCAGTGTTGGCTTCATTTTAAAATCCATTTGAAACTGGATATTGAAATATAGAGCCTTCATTCTCCACAATGTAACATCATCGTGGTTCCAAGCATCTCCGACCAGGTTATATTTGTTCACTTCACAGATAAAAGTCACGATAATCATGATATTTATACAGAATTCTATATAGAATACCACATGACATATTCAGATTGTGAGATCTATATTATCTGTTCAGGCCAAATATGTGTTTTTAGTCACTGTAGGTTTTAACCATTGCTATTTTTTAGAGCTTTTTCAAAATAAAAACACAAGAAATTTGCTTTGTATCTGTCAATGTATATATGGATGATTTTTGGATGTTTTTTGTATTTCTATGATTTTATCATGACATTG
Organism: Amphiduros pacificus; assembly: GCA_949316495.1. Taxonomy (NCBI): domain Eukaryota; kingdom Metazoa; phylum Annelida; class Polychaeta; order Phyllodocida; family Hesionidae; genus Amphiduros; species Amphiduros pacificus. The sequence continues at coordinate 9,661,562 of OX439010.1, forward strand.
CTGTTGTCCAACTTGCTATGTCATTGAAGGAAAGTCTCAATCATTGAGCGTTACATATCACAAGAATGGATTGAGGAGCTGAGAACATGAGAGGCAGAGTCGGCATGATTTATTAGCTTGCACGTAACCTTGCCTTTGCTAAGCATTGGCGAATTACTTCAAGCTGACTAAGATATAGGCAACACGACTTAAATAGAGAAAATAGTTAGAGTGGAGGAGGCCTGGAATGTGACCAAATGAAAGGCAAAGAAAGAGGTGAAGACGGCGGGGTTGGAGTGGGTAGCAGAGTCATGAAACACTCTGACTTATGTCACAGAAAGTTACCACAAACCAAAGAAAACTAGCAACTTAATGTATAAAGATGTAAAGGAAATGATCCTATTGTGTTCCAGAGAGTTATTTTATATACAAGATGTTTCATATGGATCAGATATTACGGCTTTTTGGATCTTTTGATTTTTTTCTCACACAAATATCTAACAGATCATGTGTTTAGCTCATGGTATCAGGTAAATAAGCAGTGTTAAGATAGAGAAAAACATTTCATAGACAAAGGAAAACAGGTAAATAAGCAGTGTTAAGATACAGAAAAACATTTCATAGACAAAGGAAAACAGGTAAATAAGCAGTGTTAAGATACAGAAAAACATATCATAGACAAAGGAAAACAGGTAAATAAGCAGTGTTAAGATACAGAAAACCATATCATAGAAAAAGGAAAAAAAGATGCAGAATATAATCACCTAACATGCTGAATTCGTCAGTGAGTTTCATACCGCTCAGGTCTATTTAAGTAGCAGTTTAAGTGGTCCATCATTGAAGGTGTAAAATAAGTAAACTATATTGGTTATATTAGGTTTTCGCTTGCAACCGTGAGTCCTTCAGTGTGGATTGGGACAAACGAACAATGTTCACAGTATTTTCTATGAGGCCGTGTAAGAACTGTGAATATTATTTAGGTTAGAACAGGGGCTGTGTTAGTAATATGACTGTGAGCCAATTAGGTTAGTACATGGTTGCACACCTTATATAAATATAAGCCAATAAGGTAAGCACAAGGCTGTGTAAGTGATATGACTATAAGTAAGTTAGTGTTGTTGATATGACTATAAGCCAATTAAGTCAGCTAAAGTGAGTATCATGACTCTAGGTTTTTGAGATTATTTGGGTTGACATGATTATAAGCACAAGCTTTGTAATCATCATGACTACACAGTTTGAAGATAATTGGGTTTGATATGGTTATAAGCTTGCAAGGTTGGTATGAAGCAATATGTCTATTAGCTTGTCGCAAGTAGGTTGATATGAGGCTGTGTAAGCAATATGACTACTTGCACCACATCAATATCTGCCACCCATCATAATCATGACTCGTGAAGGAGCCGCACAAAGTCTGTCATTTTGCATGATTTCAGAACATCAAACACTTTGTGTCAAACACAGCTAGCTTCTACGAGAGACAAACTATAGAGTCTCCGGGGAGAAATGGAGAGGCTTTTTACCCAATCAGGTGATACAAGAAAGGTGCAGGATGATTGGTGGACATGCCATACCCACATTCACCAGCTGAAAGCTTCTGATTGGTGCACAGATGGAGGACGAAGCCCCATCTTCCAGCAATGTGTGTTTCGGGTGATGGACGCTATTTGGTCATCAAAGAAGGGTGTCGGTACGGCCGTCCTATATCTCAATTTATGACATACATTTGTCTTCATGCAAGTGATTACACTTCGCTAGTAAAAGAGTAATGTGTGTTTTTATGACCCTTCTGGCCATTTGCTGTAAATTACTGTTTTGATTATCTCAGCCAATCAAAATCTGGACAACACTTTAGTGACAATTTATCACATTATTTTAGCGATGTAAAATATGTGTACAGGCTTTAGACAAATTTTCATATAAAGCCAAATGGCTTCTTAAACGTTTTACACAAAAAATGTAATTTAAATTACACCTCAGAAGACAATTTCCTTCAGAAATCTGACCAGATTGCAGAGCTGATTTTGCCATTTGATTGTATTTTTATGGAGCACAGCATAATATACGTGTACTGAGGTATTTGTGAGATGTCCATCCGTGGCAAGTTTTACTACTAAGGCTTGTGTTAAAAGACTCCGGAAGCGGCCTCATATATCTGGCCTGTCTTTTGCTTGACCTCAAAGCATGCATACTTTCAGACTTGAGATTAGGACGGCAGGTTTCCATGGAATGACCCTCATAATTAAACTGATTTACAAGCCCCAGTTTTAAGGCAGCTTGTCACACATGCAGTGCTGACATGGTATTAGTTTGGCATTTGCGAGACGTCAGCATGTCTCTGCTCGCTTTTCTCCAGGGAGCATTCATTGCTGTGAGGGAATAGTTTATGCTTGTGCAATGTGTCCCACCACTGCATACTGGTTGCTCCCTAACATTGGTGGAATTTTAACATCACTTGATGTGCTTTGACTGGTCCCCACTGTAAATCATATGTGTCACTACTACCTAAATGTTCTCTGGGGAAAAGTCAACACGGTGGGCAAGCTTCACTTTGAAAAAAAAAACACTCTGGCGTTTTGTGAATAATCTAAGACGACATACAAACTGTGAAGGAGAAAAAGATCAAGAAAAGTGTCTCAGCAATGAGAACATATAAATCATCTCTGCCAGGCTTCAAAAATTCAACATCTGCTTTGGTAAAAAGGACATTTATTCTTCTCGCCAGGCACAGATATTTGGACGCAACCACCAAGCAGACGTCAAATGGCTGTGCTGTTAAAACATTGTGGCTCCCGTATGTTTATAGAGATTGAAAATTTGAGATTTTATAATTCCAAACATTCTTGTTTGTCATGTCCAATACATTGGTCGATTGTGAAATCAATAAGTATTAATGTATGGTATGGGGGGATTTTAGATTCTTGGAAATATAGATTTTACAAATATTTTACACACATTACCAGTAATATAAATGGAGTAGATTTGATTACTACAGGCATAATGTTTGATGGGGACAATAACTGAATGGTAACTGAAATGTGTAACTGAATGTTATGTCTGGTGGCATGCTTTTGTGACAAAACAGTTCTACTCTTTGTAACATCTCTGGTTATAGTTTGAACAGATTTCAGAACATAATAACATTGAAATTGGAGAATCATGCAAAATCCATGTTTTAATGAAAACAAAATTTAATATTAAAATCTGCAATATCTGAATAATTTGCATTATGTCTGTTTATTTAACATTATTGGCGTTGTCCTGGATCGTGAGAAGCTCAACAGTTGAGATAATCATTCATAATGAACTGAATGGCTGAGTCATGGTGTGTCAATTCTTGATGACCTCTGTGCCTTGTGCCATCAGTGGTCAGTTAGGATAATAGATTGGGTGTTATTCTCAGTCTTGAGATGTGTGTTTTTAAAGCATGAGAGACTCAACATTCCAGGCAATGTCCGAGTGATGAGATATTTCAAGGGGCTGAGCAGCAGAGTCTTCAAACTATCAGGATCAAGAGTCTATAGACATAGCAAAAACATAGCACACTGTTGTATAATGACCTAAGCCTTAGCCAACCTTGACCAAATGAAAGATGGCAATGAGCTGTGTGTAGTCGGCTACCCTGTCCTAAGACCTTGTGTGTAAGAGTCTGGGTACTCCAGGTGGCCCCTGTCTGGATCAACTCTGACCAGCATGAGTGATGGCAATGGTCCGGGTGACTGAGACATGTTTCTGGGGCTGTGGGCTAATTGTTGTAGAAAGTGGACATTCATAATACATGAAGCAAGAGTGGTGTCTGTGCGTCCCACAGGAGACAGTGATGTAGCTGTCGCAAAATAAGCTCCGCCATTTTTATCTGGCTCCCGTCACATATTACCAAGAAATATTAAAATTCAGCGTAGGTGCAAAGAGAATAAAACCATTATATCCAACACACAAAGAAATCACCAAAATACAAAATCTACAAACATTGCTAATATATTTATGCATGCTATTACGTTTGTATTTAGATACATGACACAAATCTTATGTTGTCACAAAGAACAGAGCAACAGGACTATTCCAAATATTCTCTGAAAATATATCCAAGCTCAGCAATAATAATACAGCATTCGCTTTGTAAAACACTAAAGAGTCATTACAGAAATCAAACATAAATTCTCCTCCTAATGTTTCTCTTGAGCATGACATTTTAATGTTTATTCAGTTGCGGCACTCATTTTGAGGGATTGTTTATCTTATTTGTTTTCATTAGCTGCGGCAGGGACAGCTGGGTTCGTCTTAATCACTGTGTCGGGACCCAATTAACAAATGCCTGATTAAACTTTTCATTTCTTTTCGGACAGAATAATTGACATCAAGGGAATTTTGAATGTTGCTGCCCATTTCTCAGTTTACATTTTTGCATGACTCCTCATAATTAACAAAATAGTTATCTACACCTGGATAATAAGCAAAAATGCTTTTGAAAAAATAAAGAAAATGAACACGTTAACATATTTTTAATGTTTCAAAGCGGGCTTTCAAAAATGATTGGATTAAATTTAAGCAACATGATATACATATTTCAAAAGGGTAACGCATTTGATTGGAGCAAATAAAGTTATTTGGTGAACATGTTGTACACGCAGTTTGAATATCGAGTGTTTTGATTAGATCTTGTCACAGGTGTTTGATGAAACTCCAATGACACTTTAATTAGAAAAGTCAGACATTTTTGTGTTTGAATAGCTTCTTCAGTGTATTTAATTTGTCAATGTAAATGCTTGCGTCTTTTTTGTGCACCAACCGATATTCCAAGAAAACAACTTGCATCAAGATCAGCAAATATTTGAAATTTAGTTTTGCTAAATTTCAAAGAATAACTTTGAGTAATATCTTTTCATATTTTGTACAGGATTTGTTGTTAATTTTGAGATACAAACTGCCATTTATTTTCGTGATAATAAGTGTGTCCTTTTTGAACGATATCAAGAATGACCTTTTGCTGTGATACTAGTTATCGTAATAGAAATATTCTAGGTCAGATTTTTTTGGATATTTTTTCATCACATTAATGTTATATATCTTTATTACTTTTCTAAAACCTCGATACTTTGATTATTTATAAAAAAAAATAACAAATAAATAGAAATATATTTCGGTTTTAGTTTTCATGGCAAATTCCATGAACGTTTACATTTTCTTTGATAAAAAAGATGTAAATATTGACACAAATATTAATATCATATCTACATATATTCTCAGAAATAAATATTGTAAAAGAATGAGCTGATTGTCTGGCGTTGTGACTTAAACGTCGCAGCCATTCCTGTTTATATCTATAGACAACATATATACACTCATATATACATTTATACACGTAGAAATATTAATGATATGCTCCTGATATAAACATATATAACACAGACAGAGAAGAAGAACACTGACCTTGTATCTCACGAGTGTAACACTGAAAGTATCATAGCACAAGGGCACTCACCTGAAAAATATGAAAAAGAGAACTTAGTTTGTTATAGAATGAGCTTAAAAAGTAAACATAGAATATAATGATGTATATGTGACACAATCAGTATGTAGATATTGTAAACATATTATTTGTTCAGAATATTCATATAGATAAATTGGATTTTTCTCTGTGTGGACATAGAGTCTCACCATGGTATCAGAGACAGGGCGGTATGGTAGGACTGTGTGGACATAGAGTCTGACCGTGGTACCAGAGACAGGGCGGTATGGTAGGACTGTGTGGACATAGTCTGACCGTGGCACCAGAGACAGGGCGGTATGGTAGGACTGTGTGGACATAGAGTCTGACCGTGGCACCAGAGACAGGGCAGTATGGTAGGACTGTGTGGACATAGAGACTGGCCATGGTACCAGAGACAGGGCAGTATGGTAGGACTGTGTAGACATAGGGACTACTCAAGTTACCAGAGACAGGGCTGTATGGTAGTAGGACTGTGTGGACATAGAGTCTGACCATGGCACCAGAGACAGGGCGATATGGTAGGACTGTGTGGACATAGAGACTGACCGTGGCACCAGAGGCGGTATGGTAGGTGTAATTGGACATAGGGACTACCCAAGTTACCAGAGACAGGGCGGTATGGTAGGACTGTGTGGACATAGGGACTACCCAAGTTGCCAGAGACAGGGCGGTATATATTTTTGGCAGTTAACATTCTACACACACATGTATTCTGAGCGAGAGTTTGGCGCAGGAAGACACTTCAGACAAGATAAGTGCTGTGGCTAATTGCTACGACAAGTTTCCCACAATGCATTCTGATCACCAAAGAAACACTGATCTGTATGCAGCAGTGCCACCTAGCTGCCAGTACCATTCGCACATCTAGGCGTGATCCCCGTCTGAGGGTCCACGGGTCACCTCCCTATTGCTTGCACTCGAATCTCAACTTGCGTTATTAGATTTAGACTGAAGTTGTTGTGCCCCCACATCCTGTACTGCTGTATGTCCGTCTGGTCATCCTCATAGATGTGAGGTTAGAGTTCGTGTGGCGATGAAAGACTCGCCTCAACAATAAAATTGGCTGTAAGCAGAGAAGAAGTTGGCACAATGGGTCACAAACAGTGAGGTATGTCAGTGGCCCTCACTTTAACCTCTCCACCAAAACCTCGATTAACATAAAACAAGGATCCATCATTCGCGCTCAGATCTGTAGGCTGGTAAACACCCTTTAATATGTGTATGTTCAGTGCCAACCAGAATGCAGAAAAAACAGGGCTAGAGAAAGGCCATAGAAAAGATTTTTGCGGCTTCCTGATTTTTTACACCCTAACACAAAGAAATGTAAAAGTTTAGAATTTATAAGAACCTAATAAAGACAGACTTGTAAGATCTCTAAATGTGAGTGACTACCCTGTAAGTATGAAAACTGTAAAGGAAGTAAAATAATGATTAAACTTGCATTCTCTGTTAAGTTACAGAATGAAATCTGTCTACTGCATTCTAGTGTGAAACTACAGCAGTAAGCATAATCTATATATTGTCACAAAAATCACTAACACGTGTTTTGTTGATAAATCCTTTGACAAAAATTTCTCCAAACACGACAGTCACCTTTGAATGGGTTGTCATATATATATATATTTATTTATATATCAGAAAACAATTTTCGATACAGACAACCTAATAATCATATGGAAAATGCTGAACATTTTATACATTGAGTAGAGAGGTGGCCAGGCTTTAATTGTGTCTGAACCAAATGGTCACCATTGGATTATCAGTTGTGCACTCTGTTCTTTGTCCACAAATTGCCACATTTGGTCATTAAGTCAATTCAAAGACGTTATCAGGCACGATGTGTTCATGACCTTCATATCCACGCCGTCATCAACAGCTTAAGTGCAGCTTGTCTTAAATTGAAAAAGTCATTAGGCCCTCTGTGACCTTTTGTGGTGAAGAGGGCGGTCAAGGTCACCCTAATGTCCGGGATATAAAAGTCACATGTGAAATCCATTATAGTCCTATTTCTTTGATTACTCGTGCTTTTCACTTCACTTGTAGCAGTAATGAGTGGACGGACTTTCTTTTATACGCGTCATTGTTACTTGTAAATGAATCTTATAGCAATTACTTTATAGCTTTGCAAATCTGCATAATAATTTCATAATGTACTCAGCTGAAAAGGTAAACACAGGAAAATCGATATGGCTTTAGCAAACTGCTGGGCTTTATAATCTCAAACATTCAAATGATAAATGGAGGCAAAATGTCACCGCAAAACAACACAATAATGCTGCAGTTTACATCTCCAAGGGCCGTCTATTACTTGAGGAGGTGTGTGCCAAAATTAGACAAGCCATTGTATGATGATTTCCGCACTTTGCTATATTTTTGTGCTTGCCATTATATATACTCAACGTTCATTACATATCAGACCTATAAGAGATTTTTGGGAAATTTTCAACCAACTTTCAACCATCTTGTGAGAAGTGAGAAGGTTTTTTTTAATTTAATCTAATGAGATTAAAACCCTCTAAACTAGAGATTTCTCTCCAGCGAAAAGAAACTTTGGTTCAATGAATGCTAATTTTAGTAAGTGAGTATATATTGTAATTTTCAACAAAACCCAAGTCAGAGTTTAGGAAATAAGGTCACAGTGCACTTAAAATGTAACTACAAATGCCCTAATATTCATTAAAACCTGACATGCCTTCTGTTTGCATAGACCACTTCATGGAGAATATCCAAGGCACCATTTCCTGTGACAAAACTGAATGATAAGACGGTAGGTCATCTCGTTGGTTATTGAGTCTGTTTGAACAGACAATACAAAATGCCAGGATCAGTTACAAATTTCTGTCAATATTTTCTCCTGTTTAATATTTAGATGACTTTGATGTAAATCTGGCATCGATACTTGTATTGTTTGCAACAAATGACCTGAGCTTACACAAGCATTTTTCAGGAAATATCTGCTTCCGGCATTTCAGATTTGTTTTTTAATTGCAATGAATTTACAGTTTATTTCAGCAAGTAATGGGGCCAGTTGAGTAAGAAAGATAGGGGCTAGTTTTTCTTCCTATTCTTTGTTCGATTTCTTATAAAATAGAATTTAACAAGGAATATGTCTTTTTACAAACAAATGATGTGGTTTAACACATATCTACATCGCTGCCCCGATATTTAGCCATTAAAACATGGGAGTCTTGGAGCCTCGTTATAAATCCCGGACTATAAGCCTTATCTGTCCTGATTTCGATACCTTGTGACGTCATATCCAGGCACACAAAGGAGCTACATATTGATGTTATAATGTTTCTGATAAGTTTATAAACATTTATAACATTACCAACAGCTCACAACTACAAGTGGTATGTCATGAACCACGTGTGCCCCTTATAACAGATTTTGGCTCCCGAACCTCGAACCAAAATCTGTTACCAGGGATATATAAGGAATAAAAGTAAGTATATAATTTTCATCAGGACCTTGGATCCTTCTCAAATATTGCAGGTTATATTGCCTTTCTGAATTTATCAATTAGCATAACACAGGATATTTGAGGGAAATGACATAGAAAGGTGTGACTGACCTGTCCTAAGGTACTATGTGTGCATTGATTCTTGAACAAGCAAGAGAATTGTGACAAGACATATTTTTTCATTGAAAAAAAATGAAATAAAAAGCAATATGATATCAGGGTTTGGCTCTGATTCAATAATACAAAAATATCACACATATTTAATTTTTTGTGGAAAGCATGAATTGCTTATCTAATAATAATAATAATAATAAAACTTGTATAGCGCATATAGCAGACTGGAGTCTGTTCAAAGTGCTTAATATATCTCATACCATCATCACGGTTCAAATATAGTCCTCATTGCACCAGGCAGAAATAAGGCCAGATTCCAGTAGCAAGTGCAAGCATTATATTATATGATTGGTTTTGATTGAAATATCATAACAACGTCAAAATATAACTAATATTATATTCACATGTTGTATAAGTACAAAATGTAATTTTCTCTGTTTGTCTTGTGATCTTTTCTGACACTGGTCAGAATTAATTGAAATTATCTCTCGGCGGGATGCCAATTGGTTTTGCCGAGTAAACCTATAGATATAGATTATGTTATATCTTAGCTTATAACTTAAAGTTGGTTGACTTTTTGAAGAACGATTAGGTCACAATAAAAAAAGATCATTAGTTGTGGTCTCAAACACAGGAATAGACTCGATAATAATTATCTGTTTAAAAAAATTATACAAATTGTTATAATACAAAAAGAATTATACAAATTGCTAAAATGAAATTATAATGTGTAACAGCTGCCAATAATATGCTGTTTTATACGAAAATGTTATCGTGAGAAAAGTTAAAAAAAATTTGATTAATCCATTTCAAATTTCAAATTCACACCTGAAGAATAAAGAGTAAGGTGTCATTATTTCATCCAAGTTAACTCAGCTCATTAACACCGTGCATTTGCCGTATTTAATAACGTTTAAGGTGGCAACAATATAATCCTACTTTCTACCATGTCATATAATATCTGAAACCATTAAAAACATAAATTAAAGTATTTAAGGAGATAAGATTCAGAAGTTTACAGAAAATAATACTTAGATTAAATGCCACCATCACACTGGCAAAATAAAGTGCAGTTTTAATATTTTTTTTTGCAATTTTCATTTTATTTAGTTTTTTTCCAATGGACTTGGGACGTACATTTTTAGACAGTAATAGGACAATATATGTTTTTATTTTATGTTGTTTCTATGTCAGAAAATGTTCAAATAAGAGATGAGTTTAGCTTTACATGGGATTGACTGAATTCGGTCATTTTATTGTTGTGTATTTTTCTTGTACTACACAAAGACAATGCCTGATGATTTATCTGGCAAACATAAGTATCATTTAAGACTAGTATACAACTTAATAGAAGTAAGTAGAAATATACCTAGGAGCCTACTTATGAGATTGCAAAACTCACTTATAAAGAGCATGTCCTAAAAGCTTGATTTATATACTCTAAAGGCTTGTCCAGAGAAATGTAGACCTTATTTTGATTTTAAGAAACATTAGTTAGGTGTAGGCAGTATAGGGTTGGGTATTAGTAAAATATAATAGTTGTCATACTGCACTTCTCTGTTCATACCAGAATATTTAAAACACAGCTATTTACCAGAATATTTAACAAAACTATACCCTACCAAAATGTTCTACTTTAATTTCAATACTGTGTTAATGTTTTACTTAATTCTTAATACTGTCCCAAATGAAGACTTTCCACTTAATCCTCACATGAAAGTGCCTCCTACCAGATTATCTTACTTGATGTCTCTTATACGCCGCGTGGAAACAAAATAGTTGGCTTAATTTATACTTAAAACTGTTCCATACCAAAATAGATCACTTATTTCCTACTTAAAACTGTTCCATATCAGACCATTTCACTTCAATGTATTCCAAACAAGGACTTCTTAGCCAATATGAGACCAATCAATGATGTCTCTTTCAAACATGCCTTAATTATCTCCAAAGTTATGCATATTTGGCAAGGTCTAAATTACCCCCTTTGCAAGACTCTGGACATGCTATGGACAGGGGTAGTGTATACTATATGTGGCAGGCTGGCCCTGATGCTGTGTACCAAAGTGGTTTACAGCAAGAACATATTGACATCATCTATAATTTAGGCCACCAGAGTGGTCATCCACACTTGACATAGACAAACTAATGCCACAGAAACAACCCACATAGCTAAGATTATATTCAGATATATAAGGAACCCAGCTTGCAGGCTTTGTACAGCTTTACTTGCCTTTTGAATATTTCATGCATGTTATATCATACAAGGCAGGAAGGAAATGATGCAAAATTAACATTCAAAGAAGTTCATTTGTCATTCTGGGTATCAAGTGAAACCTACATGTCTACCTTGCGTAAGACTAGATACACGGCAAACAGTGTTGGTCCGTGAATGTGATATGATTAAAATCCAATGAAAGCTTTGAAAGTTTGCGTTTATAATATTTTACAGTAAAATTACATAGAGGCTCAAAGGCTTTGAGTGCGCAATCATTGACTTCTCAATTATGTTAAGTATAAGATACTAATGGGTACCAAATATGGACATGGATGTGAAGACGAGAATAGTCTCATGCAGACGAGAATGTCAAGTGAACAATACATGAACTTTGAGCCAAAAGCCATGGCCAAAAGCTTGTGATGACGGTAGAGGGTCAATGGTCAAGACTTGGGGGGATGTTAAGAGGGATGCTTAGATATGTTGTCTCTCTCGGGAACAGGGTAAGGAGAAATGCTGTGTACTATCGTTTTGTACCTGGCAGAGACTTACCATGTTCTCAAAACCTTCAGTCTTGAGTATTTTTAAAGTTCTTGTGAACACAAACAAGACTAAACTATCTTTAAGACTAAAATATCTTTATTCAGAGTAATTCTTTACTGTATTTTTGTTATTTTATTGTTGCTATTAATATTCCGATATGGAATTTATCATTTTACTGTATTTCTGTGAATCAATAAAAACATAGGTGAATAACTTAAAGTTGGTTCATCAGTAAGTAATGCTTTTTCGCCTATTTCCTCTCATTTTGCATAATCAGATATTTTTGTTTTTAGATATTTCAGGCATATGTTTGGGATGCACAGAATTTTAAGGGTATATCTTGCTTTCAGTACTTTGTTTCTTCAAGACATGACACTAGCTACTATAAAACCTCTTTATTATGCTAAAATAATACTATCAATTTCCTAACACCCCTTAAGACCATGATGATATACCATGTTAATATATATATATAGGTCACATCTGGCTTGAAACAATCACGTTGGATCTGCTGTGATGAATATTAATAAATGTTAAAGAGGTCATTATTTGTCTCTGGTGAGCGGGCAGATGATTCACAAATTGTGCAAATACAAAGCCCGAGTAATGCATTACTCGCAGTTGTAAGTATAAATTACTTATGCACATTGACCATTACCTTGTGAGCAAATGTGCCATCCATCCTTGCCATTTATTACATATAGGCCACCACAATTAAATGTTTCTATCACCAGCTCTAATTTCACAAAATCTATTTTTCCATGAACAAAATGAGTCTCAGGATTTACTTTTCGAAAAAGTCCATACTTTTTTCAGGTGTGTTGCAGATTGGTGATATTTTCTTGATAGATTAGAAGGTCAGTGAAAATCACTTGTAAACAGTTAATTACTTTGGTTGGCCTAATGTCAGAAACCAGCAAACCCGGACTTCCTTTCAGTACATGAATATTTTAGTGGCCTTCTGCAGGAGCATATGCTCCAAAGTGTCTCCTGAGGTAGTATATGTACATATTTGCATAGTGGCCTGTTTGACGCTGCTCGGAGCATGACATTGACAGCAAGAAATAGCTGTCTCAAGGGAGTCAGAAAAAGTCCCGCTTTATGAGAGAAAAACCACAAACACTAGATCCACTGAGACTTAAATGCACATAACACGTTATACCTGCCCCTACATCACCCTGAAGAAACACACGCCCAAATATAATACTCCCATCTACTTAAATCATACATGCATAGCCTGTAAAGGACGTTTTGTTTTCCAAAAAGTTGTGAGAATTCGTGGCGTATAAGTTAGATAAATTGCACATTACATAGTTAGATATCAACTTGAAACTAGTCTTTTAAGTCTTTTAATAGCCTATAGTGAATCTTATAGATTGAAACTAAACATAAATGCTTAATGCATATTTTAATAGATAATATGATGATAGACAGGAATTTGGATAGACCCAGCCCACACAACCTGCAAGCTGAATACAAATACGGACCACTCCTTCTGTAACAAAAAATAGACTTCATCTTCACAAGATTGATTTATCAAAGTTATTATATTTCCATTATCTATTTATAGTAGAATATGAAAGGCGTAATGGTGATATAAAAAAGAGACAAAGGTTTAAATTTTTAAAGCTTCATCTGAGACAAGATTAATTACAAGATATAAGAGGCAGAGGCAGCAGTTCATGGAGACAGGTTATACAAACTGGCGGTGTTAATATTGCAGTCACAGATGGGCACATGCCTGTCACTGTGGATCACCCTTCCTTATATGCAATGCTCTGCCCTGTGTTTGACACGGCCCTGTCTCTCTATGCCATCCACATAGGTGCCAAGTCTGTGTGCATCTCTGCTTTGTCTCAATTCCCTTGGGTTAATAGTTCCAGCATTTAAAGACAAAAGGTCTTTTCATAAATAGACATTTTTCGCTGAAGGAAAGGTCAAAGGATGTATGAAAGCAATTTGATGTTGCTTTTTTTCTTCTCTTATAAAATATTGTACTTTATTATACTAAAATATTAATTTGGTATTCAATATTAAATAAAGAGATATATCATGACAAGCATGACCTTTTCTTTCTATTTGGGAATCTCAGAGTTGAACTCATTGGATTTTCCAGTGCAATTTAATTTTGTACCACTTTGAAGGTCATAAAAATAGGTCATAGGTCTGGCAATGTTTTTGTGAGGTAAACACAATTATGTGGTGTGCATGCAATGTAAGCGGAGGTAATGTGGTAGGCAGTCAACCCACGTGGAGGCATGCAACCTTCTCCTGCCCCATCAATTCACATCATGTATTTTTCATTCATTTGAATCTGATTACGAGTCAATTGCAATATCCTTGTCACTCTCTACCTTGGACGGGAAAAAGGGCGGGAACTGGTTGGAGTGAGCGATAATAAAGAAATTTTCTTAATCAGACGGCACTGCCACATGGGGACATGGAATAAATCGTTATCCACTGTCGCACATGGGAGACGTCTCATAAAAAATGTATGCTGGCAAAATTGGCATAATATTTCGTTGTTTGATCAAATCAATGGTGGGCAAAGGATGCGGTTTCCTGAGGAAGGTATAGTCGACAAGGCAAAGTCATCGCCACATTGTGTAGAGTGGCAACGAGTGCTTTATCGACCTCACATCCCCGCTTCCAAGTACACCATCCCATTGTTAGAAGACTTTTGCATTCTGGCAGATATGACCAAACCTTTTTCTGTCAGTCCCACTTCAGGGTGTGAGGATTTAATTGAAACCCTCTTGCCCATCGCTGAGCAATACAGAGGCGGCCCTGCTGGGAGCATGGTAAATCTGTGATATACCACAAGTAGCCATTGTGTTGCATTCTGTACTGGTCACACTTTACTAACCAATGGGAGCGTGCCCGGCCAGATCTGATTGCCAAACTTTACTTTCTGATAAAAACTTCTACATGTGAAGAAGTTCTACAGCAATGCAGAAAGTGTTCACCAGCATTGCAGAAAGTGTTCACCAGCATTGCAGAAAATGTCGGCAATGCCGACATTTTCTACCGGCATTGCAGAAAGTGTTCACCAGCATTGCAGAAAGTATTCACCAGCATTGCAGAAAGTGTTCACCAGCATTGCAGAAAGTGTTCACCAGCATTGCAGAAAGTGTTCACCAGCACTGCAGAAAATTCAACCATATCTATTTTTGGCTCCTGCATTATCATGATTATGATTTGAGAAAGAATTTATCTTCACTGATATTTTACAGACATGATTATTTGCTGGACAAAAGCTGAAACTGTAAATTCATGATTATCTACAAATATCTCCGCAACCAAATGTTTTTTATCCTGTTTTGTATGCTGCAATCTAGGGCAAGACAAAAGAATAGATATACTATGTGAACTTTATGTATTAACATATAATATAAGGACCTTTTATTTCACTTTCGTTTGTAGACTGGGTGATCAGGAACAAAATTCTCAGAACCGAGATGCATTCACAAAGAATTGACTTTAAACCAGACATCAATTTGGTCATGCATAAGGACATGACCTGATATACTCCTGTAAGGTCATCATTTGACTCCATTTGGTCATGCTGAGCTGTTGTATGACTCTCTCTGGTCATGCTAACCTCATTATTGCCACAATATGACCATTAGTTTGGCTCCAGCTCATGCAAACATCATTATTTTTAAACATTTTTTTCAAAATTCACAGACCGATATTTTCAGTTTATATTGATACGATATGAAGGAAGCTAGCGGAAGTAAATATTTAACAGGTGCGGGGCATTACTCACTCGTGTGATCGTGCCTCGAGGGGTTCAGGGTGGGAGTGACCAGATGGTCAGCAAAATGCCGGGGTGAATGCAAAGTTACTAAGAGATCAGTTATTAATGCTGGACCCAGGGGGCACTGCAACAATACCCCCGGGCTGATTGCGAGTCATCACAATGCCCCTGGATACCCGCAGTAAGCACATTATGCCAATCAGTGACTGTGCAGTCCTTTCTGATCTTTATATTTAGAGAGTTTCTCACTTTGGAGGGCATCATTGTACCGAATATGAAAAATGACCAAATTTGCTCAATGTCTAAGAAAGCAACATCTTGTAAAATAGGTTAAAATGATGGAACTCAAGATTTGTTACTATTTTCATCAATATTGAATTCTAGTTATGAATATTACAACAAGCTTTTTTTTCATTGTGAGAAAGATGAGATGAAATGGTAAGTTTTGCCATAACTGTGATAAATACTTTCTAAATTTTATTAATTCTAAAACATAATTAGATACAAATTGATGATATAAAACGTTATTAAGAAACCTAAAACATTAATGAAACTTTAACTGTAATTTGATAGATATTCACCTTTACGACTTTTTGTCCAAGTACAAAGCCAGGCAAGTGGAAGATACAAACACGCAGTGATTATCATAATATGCCCCAAGTGGCCACCAGGTGGCATTATGTGACTGCATTGTCAAGCCATCAATGGTAATCAGGTGACCGTTCCATCTGCGGCAACAGTTGCTATGGAACCATGGCATGTGATCACTCCGACCTTTTGCCACATTCTGGTCGCCATAGCCTCGCCACAGTAGGTGAAATGTCAAGGTCAGGATCGTAACGTGAACTTTGAAAATACAAGTGGTGGGAAAATGAGTAGGGGTGCATTAGGGATGATGAGGGCACTATTAGTTTGGACTGGTCCCAGGACTGCAGGGTGGGGTGTTTGTGGCCCATGCGGGACTAGGGTCCAATAAACTGCCGACATAATGCTCTGCTCGGCGTAGATACAGCTACGACAATACACATCAACACTGCCATCTGTTTGGCTGATATAACCTCCTCCTGACTGACACACATACTCAACCTTTATCTCCTTCTAATTCATATCAAGGAAAATATTTATACTGGTCTTAATGGAATTTTCATATTATTTGAGTGTCCCACTTTATGTATTGTTGCTATTCACATGACAGGCTGGAATTATAAATATAAATAATGAAGCTCGGCATTTGGCAAATCATTTTAATAGTCTCATACACATCTAAACTAAAGAGAACAGTATGTGATGTAAAACATTATAATTGATAGTTCACGACCACACAAGGGAATTTAATAAAAACTAAGCTGAGACTTTTTTCTGTGTGATGGTCTGTCAGGAGTTGGGGTCAGGAAACACGCTTGAGGCTTTGTTTATTGTCATTTCCAATTTCTCACATGGGACAGCATGAAACATGCAAGAAAGGCACCTATCCTTTTTTCGTCTTTTTAACATTGATTTTTTTCTTTTGCTGTCACTTTTCATAAAGAGTTTCTTGTCATTTCTCAACGTTTCCGTGTGACTCTTTGGTTGGTGTCATAGAGTGGAAACTGACAACAGCAAGGTATGTGTGCTCCAGTCCTGATAACTTCAATTTTCTTTGTTCTTATTGTCTAAGCATGCATCCAGAAATGCCAGATAAACTAATTATATAGATATGTTCTAGTAAAAGATAAGTTGGAAAGAATAGAAGGGGCCTATGTCTGAAAAAATGAAACAGTGATATATGTTAAATGTGTTCAAAACTTTGGAGCACAAACATAACAAGGCTCTATATATCTTTCAGTATGACACAAGAGTAATGAACCTTCTGAGATTCCTCGTGTGCAAACCATATATAAACTGATGATTTGCAGAGATATTTTTGGTTCCCTAAGACAAACAATAAATTATCTTGTCAAAAGGCCTTAAATGTTTGGAACATACATTGTGTTATATAAAGTTGTGTTATAAAGTTGTGTTATATAAAGTTGTTATCATTATCATTATGAAATTTATTTTTAGACCCAAAAGACAGATGGACTGCATTCTGAAGTTGAAGTATGTTTTAAATCAAAAAGGCACGTGGACTGTTTTCTGAAGTACTTTAAAACGAAAAGATAGATAGATGAACTACAGTAACATCTCGAGAAAAAAAACATATTAAGGTATAAAATGCTGATGGACCATACCTTGAACACTTTGGAAACTAAACAGTAATTTATTGAGTTTTAAAGAAATCTCAAAAACAAAGACAAATTTATTGCATTCTGGAAGATAGTTGAGGCCTAAAGACATTTCAGTGAGTGAAGAGAAAATTAATTAAGGTTCTTATAAGCAATTTGCATGACAAAAAGAAGCTGTTTTTTAAGGTGCATATTAAATTATATAATTGAACATATTGTGTTTATTAAACAATTCGTTTTATTAACACATAATATTTTAGATATGTTAGAATATGTCAAAATGGACATACTATGACATAAAAAACACAAAACAATTTAAAGTTATTGTCTATTAGAATGTTTTCATGGAAGCAATATCAGCCACACAAAATATTAGTGAAATGGTATGTTTTTTATGTTGGAAAATGGTGTAAAAAATGAGTTCTTTTTTATAAAATGCCTCCAGAGTAAACTGATAATAGCATAGAGCTCTGCAGCATCCTCTAATCTGTTTGCATCCATTTGACCTTTAAGAGACACAACTTTTCAGTAGCAACTACCATGATATATATAATCTTATTTCGAAGATGATTTGCTAAATGCTGAGGCAATATGTAATGAGATGTCAAGGAGTTTTCAGATTCAGCTGCAGACTTCGGTCGGTTTATTTAACTCCTGATGTATATTGAGGATGCTACTTAATTTAAAATGTTCCTTAACACACTGTTTTTTCTCGGTGAGGAGGCTAATTCCTCTACTCTGGGAGTTGGGCCCAGCTCAATCCCTTGTACTTCACAACATATCTTTACTGAGACCTTTAAAATATGAAATATCAAAGGTCAGGGTCTATTCATATTACAGCATAAATAAATTGAAAGTTAACTATCAAATCTGATCGGAACAAGTTGCTCTCCTTAATATCTGTTAGGACTTTCCCCTTATATCAATAAAATGAATTATAAGTTTGCCACTTTTGGCAGTAAAATACTGATTTTACTTGCAGAGCATGGCTTTTTGACTCTGATCTTCTTAAGTACATCATATGCACTATTAACATCTGTGGAACTTTTTTATGTCATAAGGAAATATTATTTTTACTCTTTTAACCAATGGGGTGTAGTCTTCTTGCCACATGCATTCATATATATTGAGGTCTTATCTTTCAATTAAACGTTTAAGTTGTCAACTAGATGGCTCTTTATTGCTGTTTTGTGGCACCTAAATGATAGTGCGTCACTTGAGTGTGATGCCTGAAGAGTTATCGGCCGAGGGCTGCTTATTACATTGTGTGCCATTTCCACAAATACCTGTTCCAGAGAATATTACCTATTATATATTATTTATCATAAGTTCTTCTGATATCATAACCTGAATTTTGTGAACTAATATCTTTCAAGCAAATGAACCAATGTTGTGAAGTGATGTACAGTGGTATATTAAAATATCATGAGAAAAAAAACATATTAAGAGAATCTTAAAATGATTGAAGTGATATATGTTATTACTTGTACATTTGGCGTGTTCTTACTGAATATCTTTATCTGTATTCTAACTCTCTTAAAATGTCGAGAAGTCAATTTCATTATTAAATAGAGTTTTATAAAGTTACAGTTTATGGATGCCTCAGGTGGGATCGTTAAGGAAGGTCACCTTAATCCTGCCTGTCATATCATCATGTGGTGCATTAAAGAGACCACATCTTCTGTATCACAGAACATATCATTTTACATATGAAAACATAACACAGGTATGATGCTCAGAATTGATCTTGAAACATGAGTTCATGTATATATATATGTATATATACATCGGTCTGTATGTTATGGTATGTCATGAGAAAGAGATTAAAACAAATTCAGATTTTATTGCTATAATGGAAACAGATATCGTTTTTAATTAAAAATACAGGTAGGAAGGTTTAACTGAAAATAAAGGTTGAAGGTATGCGTTAGATACAGGTCTGGAGTGAAGAATTGATGGAGAAAGGACAGGATACTGGAACCACTTATCCAGAGTAGAGAGCTGAGGATGGTTTGGACGAGATTCTGGTTCCAGAGTCCCTCATCCAGACATATCCGGCATGGGTAGTTTAGGGTGATTTGGATTAGAAGCTGATTCTGATTGTCATATTCAAACAATTGCATAGGAGAGAGTTGAAGGTAGTTTGTATGAGATAGTCTTGTCCATATATGGTAGGTTCGAAATGAGTCCTCTTTGGAGGGCATTTTGGTTGTCGATTATCATAAGATAAAAACCAAGTCAAGTTTGGCTCTCTCCTATATTTCATATTTCACAGACTTTTTATTCTAATCACTTTCCTTTCCATCAATTATCCCAGATATGTGTTATGTAAGATATCTTCTGCCATGTTAACAGTTTATACGTTATACTTGGTAATATTAGAATCTTCATCAGTCTCAATTGAATCAGTCTCAATAATGCACAGTAGGAGGAGATCGGGAGTTTTTGGCAACAAGTCCTGACACTGGCTCTGTATTCTTTACAATGATCATTTCTACAGTCTCTATCATAGTGTCCTTCACAGTTTTCCTGTGAAATCGCACAAGGAATTTCTTATAAATTGCCTCAGTCAGGATGATCATAGCATGCATATTTTAATATATTAAACTTCCATCACTTCCAATATTAGAATCTTCAATCGTGACTGCAGTTTTATTTGTCATTACAAATTGGGAAGAGAAATTTGGAAGGGACTGGTTGGTAGCGCTCACAGTTCAGTGAACAAGATCTTCACTTGTACCTATCGGTGTCTGCTGCAAAAGCCTATACCCCCACGTGTTAAAAATCAACTGCTTTTGTGTGCGTCGGCCAAATTGGCAGATCAACACGTCTGTATGCTTAAACACATCTCCCTTTTTTGTAAAGAATGAGAACTGAGTAACCTCTGTATAATTAAAAAAGATAGATACCATTTGAAAAGGGCTGGTGCACCGAACGCAACGCTTGACAGGTACTCAAAGGAAAAAGATGGCACGGGAATACAAAGAAGAACATTATCTTGTACAGAAGCGACTTTGTTAATTTCTGGTGCTAACAAAGCAATGCTAAGCTGGAGTCATAGATAAGGATATAACAGAACTGTGCAGAACTCTACACAAAAATGGTGTGAAATGATTTAGACTTTTGTATTTTTAAAAGTAATGAGTGAGATTGGTATAAACTAAAGATGACTCTTGAAAAAAAACATGGTGTTAATTTGAAACTTGGAAGAAAATATTTAAAGAATCCAACTAAAAAACAGGCTTCTAATGTTCAGTTTTTTTCATCATTTATAAAACTACTTCTATGGCAGAACATATTTTAATCTAAGGCAGTGTTTTATTGATTAATCAGAATAATTGTAGTAATATGGTCAAGTAGGTCAAATTTCCAGGATTTCTCTAAGACGTACTCACATAACTGATCTTATAAATCTGAGAAAGTAGATATATTTTCATCTAAAATTCTAAATCATCTTTGAGAAAGATGTTAGGGTTGTTGTTGGTACTATATCGTATCACTGCAATGAGTCCATATTAATCTTACTTTGGCCTGCCTGTATACATATCGTGTGGGAAGATTTAAGGTCATGTATCGTGAATATTATCCCCCACAATGTTATTGCGATGATGGAGAGCCAAGTGGCACGGAACTCTTTGTTGGAGAGAGCTTTACTGGCAAGATTGAGGCAGTGTGAATTGTTTACATGAGTGACGGCATGTTTTCATTGCCCTGAAGTCGGCGGACACAGAAAGATGCAGATATGCTAGCCCAGGGCCTCCATGATTTGAATGACAATACATTTGGCTACTGCTTGGCTGCGTACTGGCGGTCGTGTTTGCCGCGTTCTCCATGCATGCAGGCCGCA
The DNA here is from genome assembly GCA_949316495.1 of Amphiduros pacificus. Taxonomy (NCBI): domain Eukaryota; kingdom Metazoa; phylum Annelida; class Polychaeta; order Phyllodocida; family Hesionidae; genus Amphiduros; species Amphiduros pacificus. The sequence goes on from OX439010.1 coordinate 9,683,181, forward strand.
CCATAGATCAAAGGCTTTTCTCACCAGGGAAGCGATCGTGCCTCGTGTTGGGATTAATTCTCTGTTACAGTCAATGTACCTACGCATGACAAATTTTATAATTCACTTCCTAATTATGGCACTTCCGCCTGTACATTGCGGCTGCGTGCAGACTGGTGCGCCCCCTTCTGACCGAGCTGAGACCATTACTGCCGCTCACGTCTGCTTCGTGATTGACACACACCATCTACTGTACTCTCGGAATTGTCAATAATTCTCATAGAATTATCTACACTTTCTTCTTAAAGTCATTTAACCATAATAAAATGTATAGCATGGTTTGTCTTGATGAAGTTTACGGCATGTTTTTCCCAACATTTATTGTGCTTTTAGTTTTGTCAGAAAAATAAAGTTCACCGGTTACCCATGATGCATTGGTTTCTGTCTTTTTGATGACCATTGAGCAGACCACACCATGCGGTGACGACTGACCAAATGGTCACCCAGACCTCTTGATGACCGCTTGACCACACATGACCACCACTAGATTTTCGGCCTGACAAGACTCAACCAATGAGGCATAGGATATGATTGTACAAATATGTTAGTAATAGTGTTCACCACAAAGGTGAGTGGCCTTTGCTAGTGTTCTGACTGCCCGGGGCCAAGATCTAACCTAAATCAATGACCAGGGGGCAGTGTCGGCAATAGAAACATGAAATCTGCCCCACAAAAGAAGCTGATTGATTTACCCCGTCTCATAGCACGCTCTCAGCGGGTACCGGGCAAGATACGATGAAATCAAAGAAGTCCATTGACGTATGCATCCAGGATATTGACACCGTCATCCGCTAGGTGGCGGTATAACATTTTATATATCTGAGTTCATTACAGCCACACATGCGAAGCTGAGAGTGCTGTCTATTTTCTGTGTAATTTTTATATTGTTGATTTGTATTAGTTTCTAAATCTTTCTGTTTTTTTCTTGTATCTCACATTCCGTCATAAATACAAACTGCTTCAAGGCATCACTCTAAGTATTTTCCTGTCATATTTCAAGTTGAAAAACTGGTCTATAAATGGCATGTGCCATAAATGACAATAAAAATTTACTGCTATTATTCCTCCGAGCCATATTTCTTGCAATTTAATCTTTCCTAAAATTACAGGAAGATCAGCACAGGGTACTTAAAGATAAACTGTAGTATTTATAATGTACATATTTATTCTATACAAAGTTAGATATGTCTTTTAAAAAGAGAACTGACTGCAGACTAAAACATCATCTCAGAATATAGTATCTGGGTAACCAAGTAGAAGTTCAACCTTTTAAATGGTTGTGGTGTATTTATAACAACACTCGGGTGTAGTTTGTCAGCCATAAATCTGTCTACATTATGTCATTGAGCAAAACCAATGCCTGATTGACAGAATGTAGGGAGGTAATGAATTCAGTTATTGAAACTTAATAACAATGTTTTGTGAGTGGAATGCATATATGAGAAACCGAAGCTTCTGTGGGGTCTACAGAATAAAGACCAGGGAGGCTGTGGGGTTCACACACTTGGTGTCAGGAGCACAAAATGGCTCTTTCTGTCAGTGTGGGTTGTCACATGGAATGTGGTTCTGTTGCATCCCGAGTGGCTCTAGCAGTGACATCGTGACATCATATATTTGTTCAATACGGCAGGGGAGACCGGGGAAGGACGAGGCCACGTCACAAATGACAAGGTCTGTGAGAGGACTTTGTGGGAATTGTCAAGTGTCACGGAAAATGTGTGGCCCTCGTAAACCTTGTCAAATCACACAAATCATCCATCAGTGTTAACCAAGAGTGAAAATATAACATTTCTATGTGCCTAGATCACTGAACAATTATGTAAAGGTGTTTTTTTTTGTAAATTTTAATAATATCTTGGTTTGAAATAGGAAATGTTATCAAAAAATACCGAGAGTGTTCAATAAGATTTCAGCTTATACTCTCAGTAATTAAGCATACAATGTTTAAAATAAATTATATTTACAATTTGTAATGTTACTAAGGAAGAGTTTGATTTAAGGAAGAAATTTTTCAGATTATCTCATATCTTATTTTAAATGGGCTGATATATGTTAGGGGATGTAAACCCTGATATGGTATTGTATTATAAGAAGTTAATTGGATATCTTTGGTATATGCAGCATTATCTTTTTCATCTGATTTGTGTAAAAATAAATATGAAAGGCAATGGATTACAAAAGATGACTGCAGAACTGGGAGATATACTAATTCCCCGACGATTCCAAACAATACTTTAGACAGGTATGCTCAGGTTTATCACCCAGTCTGGTGGTGGCAGAGTGGTAGCAAATGTCCCATATATGCCCTCTCCTGAGGAGAAAGGGCATTCCTCAACCTGACTGGAATGGTTTTTGGTTGTCCGGGCAACGGTGCTGTCTGTTATGGTCGGCCATTTGTCAGCGGAGTCGGGAGCAAGGTGTAAGCATGTAGACTGCATCTGCCACGTGCCTGCATTTAAATGGAAACCCTATACACAGAGGTCAGCTTCATCACTTTTTGTTTATTCCATTTTGTCCCGATTTTGCTGACCGCCATGCTAAGAGGGAGACATGTCAAAGCAGTTGACCATTATTGCTTCTCTGAATCACAGAGTCGACGCTGTCTTGAATATAAGTCTGGTCATAAATGTGTGGGACAAGAGTTTCCTTTCTTCAAGACATGTCAAATGCCATTAGCTTAACGGATGCTGTTAAGGAGGCAAAAAAGAAAAATATATTTAGTTGACAGTAATTTTGAAATATTTGTCTTCATACATAGAAATATAACTATATATATGTGGACAACTCTCTCAATCTGCATGGGATTTTGATATTTAAAAAAAAATGAATATTTCTTTATGTATTCTCTGTTTTAAAGATAAAATACATATATGGAGTATGCATGATATATCATTCTGAGAAGCCACAGGAAGTGTTGGAATGTAAGTCATTGAGTGCCACCTAGTGAGAAATTCTAGCGGCAAGATGAAGCCATTGTGATGACAGCCCATGAGTACACTATGGAGATACAGTGGGCTATGAAATGACACGAGAAAGTGAGAGACCTAATAGTGGTAAATTTGAAATGTAATTAAGGTTGCCGACAGTAGGCCTAAGATACAATACCAGATAGTCTTGTGGTACCTTCTGGGGCTGACAATGAAGGGGCGGGAGGAGAAAGTTATCAGGGAGGAAGTGGCGGGGTGCCGTGTATGTAAATCAATAGGGTTACTTTGTGTGTTTGCTGGCGCTGATGCGGGAGTCGGCGGTGCTAAATTGTCCTGCGCAAACACAAACCAATAGAGATATACATGGTATATGTGCGCGAGGCGTCGGCCCCCGTGATGGGAGGTGGCAGGCAATTTTGAGGCTTGCTTGTTGCATTGCGTATCAGCAACAGGCAGGATGGTGCGCCAGAATGGGCCCGCAACAGATGCAGGCAGGTCGGCGGCAGCCTGGAGCCGGCGTAATTCTCTGCCGATCCCGGCTGAGTCCACACAGATAGGATATCAGTGCGAGAACAGGTGCAGGGCAAACGCACTCCTCACTCACTCCCACCTCCGACTCACTGAAAACTCCTCACGCCTATTGCAACGTAATCCCATTGTCTCCCCTTACTTTAATATCATCAACATGTGGAATTTGCTGTGAAAAACCTCTTTCCGTGCTTTTATGATAAATTATTAGCACATGCTTCAATTGATATACTTTTATTTTTATTTATTATCATTTCTGAGTTGGGATTAAACCATAGAGGTTAAACCTGTGAGGATTAATTCATTTTTTGAGATTTTCTCTCTAAGAGAAGGAAAGATAGCGTATGAATATATTAGTACTTAAGGTGTGATACACTTCGTTTTTGACATGCTCGTTCCTGACTCAAACTGACTAAAGATTCCTTTTCTCAAACATAATTAGTGAAATTACTTGTTTAGAAGATAGACAAATGTGGAAAGAATATGTCTGTATGCAAGCAAATGAAGATTGATGGCTCGCACAAGAAAGTTAAAAAAAAACTGCAATATGTATATATGTAATCCCAGGCAAACAAACCTGCCTCAGACACTTCTGTGGAAACTGTAAACATTAGAGTCAGAAGAAAAAAGTCTTGTCCCTCCGGAGATCAGTGCTTTGCCACTGTTTGACTATTATGTATGCAATGGCTCCGAGTCTGCAATATTTTATTTAGCCAGTTTGCAAACGCTGTCTTACTTAAGAGCTCGCTTGATTTCCTAGTTCCTAGTTTCTAGTTCCTTGAAACTGAGGATGTTAGGAGCTGAGCGTGAAGCTCTCATCTCATTTTCTCTAATATTCCATCCCTAGCTTTGATACGAGATACCTTCTCAAATGTTCCATCTATAGCTTTGGTATGGGGATACCTTCTCATATGTTCCAAAGCTTTGGTATGGGGATACCTTCTCATATGTTCCATCTATAGCTTTGGTATGGGGATACCTTCTCATATGTTCCAAAGCTTTGGTATGTGGATACCTTCTCATATGTTCCATCTATAGCTTTGGTATGGGGATACCTTCTCATATGTTCCAAAGCTTTGGTATGTGGATACCTTCTCATATGTTCCATCTATAGCTTTGGTATGGGGTTACCTTCTCATATGTTCCATCTATAGCTTTGGTATGGGGATACCTTCACATATGTTCCAAAGCTTTGGTATGGGGATACCTTCTCAAATGTTTCAAAGCTTTGGTATGTGGATACCTTCTCAAATGTTCTATCCAAAGCTTTGGTATGGGACTACCTTCTCAAATGTTCCATCCAAAGCTTTGGTATGGGGATACCTTCTCAAATGTTCCATCCAAAGATTTGGTACTGGGATACCATCCCTGATATTCCATGAATAGCTCTGATGTGGAAATATCTTCTCAAATGTTTTGTCCATATTTTAAGTATAGGGATACCTTCTCTAATGTACCACTCACAGCTTTGGTATGGATATACTTTCTCTAATGTACCACCATAGCTTTGGTACTGGGATACCTTCTCTAAAGCTTCTAAAATCCTCCATAGCTTTTGTGTAGGGATACCTTTTTTAATGTTCCATCCATAGCTTTGATATGGGATACATTCTCTACTGTTCTGTCTATAGCTTTGGGATGGCATTACCTTCTATAATGACCCTATATAGCTTTGATATGGGGATACCTTCTCTACTGTTCTGTCTATAGCTTTGGGATGGCAATATCTTCTATAATGACCCTATATAGCTTTGATATGGGGATACCTTCTCTACTGTTCTGTCTATAGCTTTGGGATGGCAATACCTTCTATAATGACCCTATATAGCTTTGATATGGGGATACCTTCTCTACTCTTCTGTCTTCTCTAGTAACTCCAGTATGGTGTCATTGAGCCAGATGAATAATATTGTCCATGATATTTTATTTTTTAAATTATGTATTAGCTGTCTGCTTAAATATAGACTAATTTCTGTTTTACACACTGAATGTTAATGTAATAACACTTTGGTAAACATACACAACCGATGAAAAAAGGGCTTGTCGTTTAGTCAATTTATTAGAGGATGTATGATGGATGATGTAAATGACTTCATTCTGGTCAAGGTCAGATCAAAAGCACAATGGTTTCCATGACAACATTTACAATGGTAACCAACAATTGATGAGGCAAAGCCTCAAGCCCCTCGGCCGTCGCTTGTGCAGAAATCAACACCTTAGAGTTGGGTCAAGCCACATCGCCATGGTGATTGTAATTCAATGCTGGGCATTATGGGTATTTTCTTTGTGGATTATCTCAAAGCATCACTGCCCTAATCGCCTTTAAAGCATTTGCAAGGCAATTTGTTGGAGGTGCCCTCACAAAATGTCCAACCATTCTTGTGACTTGAGTACAAATGGCAACGTACTATGATGACCTTGACCTTATTGAAAAAATGTATATCTTAAAAGTTTTCCTAACCATAGAACATTATTGTTGTGCTAAAAAAGCCCTCAACATTTGAGAAAGTTTTTGCAGATCTGTCATTTCAAGTGTTGCCACTTGGCGCAGCACAGTACAGTGTAGGTACACCTGGCTTTCTCCCAGGAAGCCTGTCCAAATGAAGGCAGCTGATATTCAGGGCAATTTATCAACTTCACAGCTTGGCACTTTCTTTTGGGAGTTGACTGCCTAGTTCATGCTGTGGTCAGTGGTGGCAGCACTATCTAGTGGATAGTTCCTTTTGCCTCAGGCAGGTGTCACTGAGGTCAGCGGGACACATGTCTGTTAATCTATTGTACTTTTCCCTGAGGACAAACAGGAAGCGAGGTGATCTGCATACCTTTCCCCAGGGATTCTGGGTAAAGTCGCTTGTCACCTTTTTCTCTAATGAAGCTTCATGCAAGGTGATGACTTATAGTCTGAACAGCAGCCTGTAACAACTGCCACTGAACATAAAGATATAAAGCCATGAACTCTGTCCATGGACATCTCTATATCAATTTGACACCTCATAATTGTGCAGTCTTGTGGAGATGAAAACAATGCACTGCAAACGTTGACAATATATGTACTAAATGATATTCTAAACACTGAATTATTCTAGAATTATATCATGTTCTCATATATTTATAAATAAACGCTGAAGTAGGAAATGTCGGTGGGAAGTTGAAAGCGCAGTTTTCTAAATTGCCCTAGCCAACGTGCATAAATTCACAGTATAACTTTATTGCATGTGTGGGGTAATGAATAAGCAGCGATTGACCTAAAATGAACTTTTGAAGCAAGCAGAGCTTTTTTTCTGCGTCATAGTCAAAGGCCATGAAATGCACTCCATCATGCGGTTGACCTGTGAATCTGGGATAGATTTGATCCAATTTGACACCCAGATAGAGCAAACGTGAATATAGCAGTCATCTGTAAACCTGTAAATGGCCTAAAATTAAAGACCTTGGAGCTGGGAGTGATATTCGTTTTGAGCTGTTCATTTAGAGGGGATAATTTTCCACGCCACTGCCGCGTTGCGGGCTGTCTAAGCAAGATCCCACTCTCCTCTGTATTATCACTCAAAGGAGGAACCGCGGTGGGTTATTTGCAAATCAAATCATATTGTGACCAAATCATTCATCACAGAGGGTTGGGTGTCAGAATTTCTAATGAATTCCAGCCCACAATGATTAACTCTGCAAACCTCTCATTCCTCACTTCCTTCTCGGCATAGACGTGTGGTGCCCCCTGGTATCAGAAATCTCGTATTTTCCAGACCCTTCAGCACCAGCTTGTGATTCATACCTGCATCTCAGTTAGAAATGAACGTTTTCATGGCTAAATATCTATTCTCATCTTAACTTCATTTTCCCTCAAAAACAATATTTGTTTAATATTATGATTATTTTGCTAAAAAATCATGATTTTTCCCCGTCATTCTCATCTTGTCTTTAAAAATACCATTTTTCTGTCATGTATATCCTTTTACACACATTATGATTATTTCGCTGAAATAATCTAAAATTGTTTTTTCTCCTTGCCTCACATTTTTCTCTTTATTACAAGTATACTGATTACTTTTAATAATAAAGAGTGCATACGGGTTTTCATAAATAATTCTGTTTTCCTAAAGAAAATGTTTAAAGTTGAATTTGTTCCAGAAATTGAAATGTCATTCTATTCTGAAATAATCTTTTAAGCTCCAGCACACACATGACTCGGACAGATATTATTTATAGTTTGCAATCGAAATATACGACAGAAAATGTGAAACACCAGTTATATAGTGTAAAATTCAACCAATATCTTAATAAAAAAAAGGATGCGTTGATATGTATTTTTGCAAAATTAAAGAACATCACATCTAAAAATATAAAGACGTGTTATTAAAAATACCATGGGTATGTAGTACATCATTGTAAAAGATGAACTGTCTAATGGGAATGGAGAATTTATATGTCACTGGAAATGGACAAATTGTGTATCATGGGAAAAGGGCAAGTTGTATATCACAGGAAATGGGCAAGTTGTATATCACAGGAAATGGGCAAGTTGTATATCACAGGAAAAAGTAAGTTACTGCCTAAAGGGAAACGACAACTTGATGTCATTAATAGCATAAAACTATATATACTATGGTTCAGAAAAAATGATAATGATTTAATAATTGAGAATAGAATACATGATTGATAACTCCAAATATATTTTTGCAAAAAAGCTTATACAATGGTGCTAAGTAAGCAGATATATCTGATAATTCCTGCTACTACTTGACCCGTGAAAATAAAAAGGCTGAAAAGAAAGTAAGAAATAGCAAAGAATTCTGTTTTCTATGTATTTCTGTAATTAATTGCCCATTATTGAATTATCCTAAAAAATCACATATATCATATATCATATTAAGTTGAACTTTTGTAGCAGGAGATGTTAAAAGATATCACCTTGGTGTGTGTTACTGAGAGTAGGCTAGTTTCCAAGTTAGGCGTTCAATGCGCAGGCATTCTGATTTAGCCACAGATCGGTAAGGGGATATGAGATGGGCTGCATCTATCAGACTTCACATCAGAAGTTGCTGCAGCTTCATCCCCGCGGACAAGATTGAGCTGCAGATCCTGCGGGAACAAAAGCGCAGGAGTTGCGATGCCCAGGTTAGGCTAAACTCATTGATAGATACCCTCGCTTAGCAAGTAAATGTCCGAATTTGGTCACTACATAGAGATAAGGAAAATCCTCCAGAGGGCAGCACCAGTCAGTCCACGTCTCACAGATAGAGTAACCGCAGTTTGCCAATGTACACAGAGTCTTATTGAGGGATTGGGAAGTTAAACAAGAGTGGAAAAACATCATTGAGTGAAACAGCAAGTGGTTTTGACCGCCAGTAAACACTAATAAGACATGCCACCCAGGTCCATCTAGAATTGGCTGTCTTAAATTCACTTCTTGTGCTAGAACAATTTCTCTTTCCATCTTGTCAATATAATTTGGTTGAGAAAAGAGTGGGGGTTGAAAAGCATTGCGACGTGTATTTTTCTCAATATTTAGAATATGGGAAGTGTACAAGAGAAAGCACTCTGCACTGTCTTTTTGACTAAAATTTTGTCTTTTTGTTCATTAATTTTAATGAGTATAATATTTTTAAAACAATGACTTGCCGTTATCTTTATCTAAGCAAATATTTTGGCACTCAGGATCAATTGAACATAATTTATTCTCCTGAAAAATGTCCTGATGTCTCAATCTGGTTGTTACCTTTTCCAGTGCTCCAAATAACCTGATATCTTCGCTCCAAATAACCTAATATCTGCACTCCAGTAACCTGATATCTGCACTCCAGTAACCTGATATTTACACTCCAGTGACCTGATATCTTCGCTCCAGTAACCTGATATCTACACTCCAGTAACCTGATATTTACACTCCAGAAATGCCGAGAAAATAAATTGGAATCAAGTAAATGGCCTTTTCATAACCTGTTGATTTTCAATAGATATTTTATACTTTGTGATTAACGTAATCTCAAAATGCCTTACACAACTTCAAGAAAATAAAATCCATTTTACAACCAACAAAGAAAGATTTCACTTATTCAATTCTTAACATGTATAATGTTTCATAGATAAATTCTAAATCTCTTTATAAATGGTATCAATTAAAAGTTCATGTATTTATTAACAATTCTATTTATAACTGAGGTTAAACAATAGATGCTAGAAAGATTCTTGATCAGGTCATATTCCAAACCAAACAAACATCACTGGTCTGATCAAAGACTGGGCATACAAATCAAATTGTTTTATATTCATTTGAAAATCTTACAAATGAGCTAATGATTCTTAATACAAATATGGGAATTTTTTTATTTGAAATAAAATCTAATGAATTTCCAGGCTTTTTTAATTCAAAGTTTTGTAAACTTGTACAAAGTGCATAGAAACTTCCTGGGCTTGTGATTGAGAGCTCATAGCCAGTGTTCAGCATAAAACAACTTATCATTCTGGTATATGGTAATTTTATTCATGATGTTATTCCAGCACTGGGATTTACAATGGCGAGAATATTGTGTTAGTTCTTTGACCATCAGTGTCTTTGCTTTGTAAAATGTAACACTTAAGATTGCTGTAACAGCTTTATGTAGGTATGTGAATGATACTTGAATTTTAAAGGACATTTTTATATGGACTAAATTCTGAAATAGTGAGGCAAACTTGACCGTAAACCTTCAGAACAAAGCCAGGGAAGTGACTTGTGTTGCAAAACAACAACCCCCGTATGTGATAGTCGTGAGGAAAAAAGGTAAAATGTGAAAGAAGACTAGGAAGGTTTTAGTGGGCTAAATCAGATGCGGTTCTGTAAAGGAGGTCATAAAATTATGCTTGTTTCTCTGTGCAGGACTACTTTGCTGGAGTTTCCCAGAATTGGCACAAATCAGCAAGGTCAACTCCCAATCCTGCCTACTTGTATTGATTAGCAATTTCTATAATGACAAAGATATTATCCAACTTTTAAGATGCAAAACATTTTATGTTGTTTCCATTATCTTGAAAAAGTCTTGGCATTTATAGTATAAGATTGAAAGAGAGTATGATTTGTTTATCAAATGTAGGTGATAATAACAGACCTTGCTGTGGAGATGGGTCCAGCAGGGAGGTAGGACTATATGCTACTGAGGGAGGTCTGGTAGAGAGATTGGTCCAGCAGGGAGGTCTGGTAGAGAGATTGGTCCAGCAGGGAGGTAGGACTATATGTAACTAAGGAGGTCTGGTAGAGAGATTGGAAGTTAAGATCTGGACTGGTAAAGATATAGGTCCATTAGGGAGGTAGGATCTCGACTGTTAGGAAGATCTGGACTAGTCCATTGGGAGTTGCTTTTTAATGTAGGTCATGTTTCGTGGTAGGACACACATCATATTAGACGACCTTGCAGACTGTGGTAGGGAATAGCCAATCAGAGTCCATCCTCAATAGCCGCTATCAGCAAGGTTGCCAAGGTCAGCATCAAGCACCTGCTTAGGTTTGCTTGCCATCGTCACCCTCGCCACATGTGATAACACGTAATGAATGCAAGACACAAACACATCTTGATGGCTGCTGATGACACTGCCTACCAAACACTGCTGCAATTTGCCCAGGCTTCACCAAGCGATAAGTACTGCTCTTGTGCAATCCCAGCTGCTCATAAAGATGACACTCACACTGGCCACGTTTCTAAACGGGTGCTCCAACATATGATTGGGAACCTCTTAAAACTGGCGAATAGTGGAAATCAATGCTGGCCAGACTAATATCAAGATACGTCCAAGACTTATGTATAAACTAATGCATAATAATTATCTAGACCACATATATTCAGAGCTTCAACCGTCAACTTTTCAGTTGGTATTGTCAGTCTAGCTGTTTATATCCACCAGATATGGCCCACTATTGGTATCGTCAGTCTAGCTGTTTACATCCACCAGATATGGCCCACTATTGGTATTGTCAGTCTAGCTGTTTATATCCACCAGATATGGCCCACTCTTGGTATCGTCGGTCTAGCTGTTTATATCCACCAGATATGGCCCACTCTTGGTATCGTCAGTCTAGCTGTTTATATCCACCAGATATGGCCCACTCTTGGTATTGTCAGTCTAGCTGTTTATATCCATGAGATATGGCCCACTATTGGTATCGTCAGTCTAGCTGTTTATATCCACCAGATATGGCCCACTATTGGTATCGTCAGTCTAGCTGTTTATATCCACCAGATATGGCCCACTCTTGGTATCGTCAGTCTAGCTGTTTATATCCACGAGATATGGCCCACTCTTGGTATCGTCAGTCTAGCTGTTTATATCCATAAGATATGGCCCACTATTGGTATCGTCAGTCTAGCTGTTTATATCCACGAGATATGGCCCACTATTGGTATCGTCAGTCTAGCTGTTTATATCCACCAGATATGGCCCACTATTGGTATCGTCAGTCTAGCTGTTTATATCCACCAGATATGGCCCACTATTGGTATCGTCAGTCTAGCTGTTTATATCCACCAGATATGGCCCACTCTTGGTATTGTCAGTCTAGCTGTTTATTTCCACCAGATATGGCCCACTCTTGGTATCGTCAGTCTAGCTGTTTATATTCACCAGATATGGCCCACTCTTGGTATCGTCAGTCTACCTGTTTATATCCACCAGATATGGCCCACTATTGGTATCGTCAGTCTAGCTGTTTATATCCACCAGATATGGCCCACTCTTGGTATTGTCAGTCTAGCTGTTTATTTTCACCAGATATGGCCCACTATTGGTATCGTCAGTCTAGCTGTTTATATCCACCAGATATGGCCCACTCTTGGTATTGTCAGTCTAGCTGTTTATTTCCACCAGATATGGGCCACTCTTGGTATCGTCAGTCTAGCTGTTTATATTCACCAGATATGGCCCACGTTTGGTATTGTCAGTCTAGCTGTTTATATCCACCAGATATGGCCCACTATTGGTATCGTCAGTCTACCTGTTTATATCCACCAGATATGGCCCACTCTTGGAATTGTCAGTCTAGCTGTTTATATCCACCAGATATGGCCCACTCTTGTCAGTCTAGCTGTTTATTTCCACCAGATATGGCCCACTATTGGTATCGTCAGTCTAGCTGTTTATATCCACCAGATATGGCCCACTATTGGTATCGTCAGTCTAGCTGTTTATATCCACCAGATATGGCCCACTATTGGTATCGTCAGTCTAGCTGTTTATATCCACCAGATATGGCCCACTATTGGTATCGTCAGTCTACCTGTTTATATCCACCAGATATGGCCCACTCTTGGAATTGTCAGTCTAGCTGTTTATATCCACCAGATATGGCCCACTCTTGTCAGTCTAGCTGTTTATTTCCACCAGATATGGCCCACTATTGGTATCGTCAGTCTAGCTGTTTATATCCACCAGATATGGCCCACTATTGGTATCGTCAGTCTAGCTGTTTATATCCACCAGATATGGCCCACTATTGGTATCGTCAGTCTAGCTGTTTATTTCCACCAGATATGGCCCACTATTGGTATCGTCAGTCTAGCTGTTTATATCCACCAGATATGGCCCACTATTGGTATCGTCAGTCTAGCTGTTTATATCCACCAGATATGGCCCACTATTGGTATTGTCAGTCTAGCTGTTTATATCCACGAGATATGGCCCACTATTGTTATCGTCAGTCTAGCTGTTTATATCCACCAGATATGGCCCACTCTTGGTATTGTCAGTCTAGCTGTTTACATCCACCAGATATGGCCCACTCTTGGTATCGTCAGTCTAGCTGTTTATTTTCACCAGATATGGCCCACTCTTGGTAGTGTCAGTCTAGCTGTTTATATCCACCAGATATGGCCCACTCTTGGTATCGTCAGTCTAGCTGTTTATATCCACCAGATATGGCCCACTATTGGTATCGTCAGTCTGGCTGTTTATTTCCACCAGATTCGTTGAATTCTGATGTGTTATCAGACTTTAATACTAGTTAATTACTCTGTCAAATTATTAACACTTTTTACAAAACTACTTAAAAAAAATATACAATTTTGTCCAGAGAAAACCTGCATTTGTAATGTCATCAGCATCGGGGTTTTTTTCACTCACTCCCTGGGCCTAACAATGAAGCCAATCTGTATATCATAACATGTGAATGAAGGTAAGCAGGTGTGAGTGAGGAATATGAAGTAGACTCATGGACTCAAATCTGCAAGATAATTGCCAAGGAATAACAGACATGACTTCCTTATTATACAGAGTATTTGTGCTTCAGATACAGTCTAACTTAAGAAAAGTAAGAAAAATATGATATATTGTAAAATATATTTTTTGTATATTGAACTGGTATACATATAGTATTTTTGAATAAGATGTTCAGTGTGGTGCGCTCATTTGACCTTATTTCTATTAAAATCTTTCAAGTAAGATCTGTGGAAATACAGATATCACATAACAATTTATAAGATATAATGCAGTCAGCAACACCTCTCAAGAGACATCTGCAGAAAATGTTTTTTTTTATAAACGGCATAACTCTGGGAAAGAAAAGGGCAAGTCTGAAAAAGTGTGCTGGCGGGGACCATTAACTCATAATGTGCTGAAATGATGACATCTGATTCTTAAACAACAAATGCAGTGGGGTTGTGATTGGGTAATGGTCTGTCATCTACAGTTGGCGTTTTTTTGCCTGGTGATGGACTCGCCGGGGTCACGCATGGTCTGACGTGGCGGCTGGCTTCTTCCTCTGATGTCAACTAAAGCTTGAAAACTTGACAACAATCAACCTCACCATCCAAGCACCACGTCAGAAAGGCACCTCTATCTCCACACTGGGTCAGCCTTACTATCAGTCTGAGAAATATGATCAAACTTCATCTCCACACTGGGCAGCATTACTATCGGTCTGAGTAATATGAGCAAACTTCATCTCCACACTGGGTCAGCATTACTATCAGTCTGAGCGACATGAGCAAAGTTCATCTCCACACTGGGTCAGCATTACTATCAGCCTGAGCAATATGAGTAAACTCCATCTCCACACGGGGTCAGCCTTACTATCAGTCTGGGCAATATGAGCAAACTTCATCTCCACACTCGGTCAGCATTACTATTTGTCTGAGCAATATGAGCAAACTCCATCTCCACACTGGGTCAGCCTTACTATCAGTCTGAGCAATATGAGCAAACTTCATCTCCACACTGGGTCAGCATTACTATCAGTCTGAGCGACATGAGCAAACTTCATATCCACACTGGGTCAGCCTTACTATCAGTCTGAGCAATATGAGCAAACTCCATCTCCACACAAGGTCAGCCTTACTATCAGTCTGGGCAATATGAGCAAACTTCATCTCCACACTGGGTCAGCCTTACTATCAGTCTGGGCAATATGAGCAAAGTTCATCTCCACACTGGGTCAGCCTTACTATCAGTCTGAGAAATATGAGCAAACTCCATCTCTACACTGGGTCAGCCTTACTATCAGTCTGAGCAATATGAGCAAACTTCATCTCCACACTAGGTCAGCATTACTATCAGTCTGAGCAATATGAGCAAATAGTAAGGGTTAGCCTTACTATCAGTCTGAGATATATGAGCAAGAATAATTACTGCAATTGTGCTGTAAAGATGTTTCTTGAATCAACATTCAAGACTCAATTCATTTTTTTTAGGAATAGGAACTGAACCTCAACAAGGTAGCTAAGGTGACTGCAGTAGTAAGAATAAACGTTCCTGAATGTGTTTAAAGTTTGAAGTAATCTTCTTAAATTGTTATAATTGAAGTAAAATGCACGATTATCTCAGATGAATGAATTGTGAGAGTTTTTTTAAAGCACCTGTTATGTTGGTTGGCAAATCGCACGCATTTCCATCAGATTTGATATATCATTTGTTTGTCTAGCAAATTCTCCATCACCCATGTAGTGCCTAGTTGTGACACGTGAAGCGGTCCGCATGCAACTATCACCAACAACAACTTGATGAAATCTGTCACTGCGTTCATGCAACTCTGGATCAATACGCAGAAATCATTGCCATCGCCAGCCTTGCATGATAACAAAGCCAGTATTGTTTTTCCTATGAAAATTGGCCCATGGACAGCCAATGAAGCAATCACTGAAAGCCTTCCATTCACAATTACTTCATTCTGCGTTCTGATTTTGTTCTTTTGTCGAGAAATGAAGATGTCTTGTATGAATAGAGCATTTTGTTGTTTGGCTTATGGTGGAATAAGGTGTCAATAAGGTGTCAATAAGGTGTCAGGAAATAACAACAACACAACAGGAGATAACCAACCCAAACCTGTGCCCTATATGGCTGTATATGATGTTATAACAACTTTTAAAAATTACAGACACCTCACTGAAGCTATCTGTATTTAAGTGGTAATAGCATGTATGTCTATCTCCATAGGTCCACTGTTTAAGAGGGTTTCGAGGATATCAGAAACTGTTATGTTAATATTCTACCATGGGGTAAGTAAGTGCTGATAACAGTTGATTAATTGACCAATAAAAACCTTCCCCCCCAAAAAGAAAAAAAAAAAAAACTTAGCTATGGTATATTTCCCATACATATCGGCCTGGGATATGAAAAATACACCGTGCATAGTAAGGTATAATTTGGTGCTGCAGAAGTGATGACAGCTTGAGATAGCATTTGCAATTGCTGTTGACATGAAAGATATAAACTCTAGAAATCCTGTCCTGTTATTTATTATAAAAAGTTGTTACATTTGTATTGTATTTTGCACTGAACCAAAAGCCTAATATCACACTAGTTTGCATTTATCAGTGAGATTGTAATAAACTGTAAAGTGTGTCTCATTTTAAATAAAGTGTGACTTATTTCAAGACAACTTACATTGGTTAGCAAAATATAGTAGATATATTAAGGGGATAAATGATGCAAAATCAAACCCCATGTGATGCTCAAACATTTGAAAATTTATATCAGTGTCTATTTACAGAAAATATTGAAGTGCCTGTATCCATTATATATGTGATATATTTGTATAATTACGGTTAACTGAAGTGGTAAAAGCAGAGAAAAATCACTTGTTAGAGATATGTAGTCGAGGGAGCAAACTAAAATTGAATGTTTATCCCCATGTATGCTTATAATTTACCCCACAGGGGGCGCAATGTATCGACTCTATAACTCTCCCCGTCAAAGGTGTGGATGATTACTCATTTATCATGTGATGTATGACACCTCCACTAGAGGGCACTGCAGTCAAGGTGGTCACCATGAGAACGGCTGGCCACCACGGCAACCATAATGTGTCCCGTACTGTGTCGTGTTCATTTAGACACTTCCGCACTTAATATGAATTTTTAATCAGGTTTTCTCATGTGGGCAGGTTAAAGTTGAGCCTGTGGTGCTGTGTTTAGCGCGGTCCAAGTCTCGCCATCATAAACCTACGAGAACGCAAAGCGGGAGGTGAAATACAACCAAAGTAGACGACATTTATTGCAACACCTTCCTTATGCTTCTCCTCCCCGCAAAATATATAGGCACTTGTCCTCATTAAAGAATAATAGCGGTTCCTTGAAGAAAAACAGATTCTGTTGCCAATCTCTTCGACCAATGATTAAATATAGTGGAGGTGTACAGTTCTGGTTCCGGTAAAGTTGTACAGTTCCGGTGTGTACTTTTCAATGGGGGAAAAAACAACATGGAGATCGGCAATCAGCCTATTGGTCATTTCACAGAAAACAAAGAAGCAAGGCACAGACATTGCAAAGCAACACACACACACACACACACACACACACACACACACACACACACACACACACACACGCATATTTGTATTTATGTATATATTATAGAAGAAGAGTTATTTATATTAACACCATGTTGACAGCAGCGCAGGTTTTATCACCCGTTACAGGCTGCAAGTGGGGGGTAGAAAATAGCATATCACACTTTTTAATTAGGAAATGCAGATGAGATGAACAAATTACGGGGATGTCTGATCATAGCCGCATCGTTAAGGAGCACTAACTTTTAATTCAATTTCCTGCGGCAAAGACGACTTGGCGGGAATGATGAGGTCACGAGTGGTTATCTCGGCAAGACGCGCATCGCTGTTAAGATGGGTACTGATCCCTCGTTGCAGCCGATGCACTTTTTATGGGCTAAATTATGAGTGGTTAATTCAATTGGTGCTAATATGGCCGCCAGAGTCATCTATTGGCCCCATCAGAATTCACCCATAATTCACTCTGTTGGCATGTAATACTTCCTCTGCTTAAACCTTGGAGATTAATTGGTCTCAGGTTCAGTTTGTGTTCTGAGTATAATATATTCATATAAAAAGGCAATATATGTTATATCTTATACTATAATAAGTTTATCTTTCCCAATGGCTGACAAAAACAGTTTGCGATAGATATTGATGATGATAATTATCAACAGAAGTATCCACCGTCTTGTCATCAGGTACCCTATCCCATCGTGACCCCTACCTCATCTTGTCCGCCATCCCAAATTTTCTCCTAAATCACCTTATCCCCTATCCCCACTTGTCCCCTATCTAATCTTGTCCCCATCCCAACTGGTCCCCTATCCCCACTTGTCCCATGTCCCCATGACTAATATACCCCCATTCCTATTTCTTATTTAGCCCCCTTCCCAACTGGTCCCCTATTCCCACAAGTCCCTGTCCCAATGTGTCCCCAATGAAGTGCGCATTGTGCATTAGAAACTGGCATGAAATTCAACCAGCATTTAAGCCATTTTGTATGATATGTGGTGAGGACAGCTATCTTAGATCAACAATTATGAGAGTCCCAGTGGGACTAGCGGGATCTGGTATCCTATCTCAGAACTACCTGAGTAATTGAATAACTTGCGAATATGAAGATCTAACTTCGCAATAAATGTGTGTAGAAATACAATTTAAAAAAACATGTAAAGTTAGGGTCAATGAACTTGGACAAAATGTTTTAAACAATGTTAACAAAAGAAGCAGGTGAAGCAGGTGAAGCAGGTGAAGCCAAGTCCAGCGAGAGAACTGTAAATCTTATATTAGGATAAGAAAAACAGCGACAATGGTTGCTGTAAACAAAATAAAGCAGCCTCCCTGTGAACTCATTGCGTCACAGTGTTATCTATGTCCGCTCCCTCGTGCCCTTAATAGCTCGCCAAAATTGTGTCGTAAATTCCCTGAATATTAAGAGTAATGGAGGGATATTTTGTGGACAAAATAGAGGGTGGTGGGGGGGAGAAATGCTGAGGAGGTGAGATGATTGGCTGGTAAAGATCGCACAACTTTGTAAAGGATCACAAAACCAATTCGAATGGAAAGGCCGTCATCTCCAGGAAAGAAATCAGGAAATCATAAAATGAGGCCGTGAAATCACTTTTCCATTATGTGCCGAGAATGGCATGAGGAAATCTGGAGGAATCTGGAGAATCGCATATGATGTATGGAGAAACGATGCTGAACGGGCCATTGTTTTTACTGTTCTTATTTCTTTCCTTTTCTCAAACAGATCAAGATTTATATGATTTAGATAGTAATAAATGTCAACTGAAAATAACAACAGAGAATAGTTTATATATCGTTTTTATGCATCTTGCAAATTGTAAGCTTTAATGACAGTTCAAGTATAAATTTAACCGATAAAAAGATTTCAATGTCAACTGTACCTGATGACATCAATTTTGTGATTTCAGACATTGAACCATGAAAACATTCTGTGAGGATTAACAAGTGAAATAACTCCATTAGGCATTCCACTTATATCAAAATAATTGGACTTTTGAGATATTCTTATGAGAGGGCCAACCCTACTATTACAAGGGAAAATTGAGACTGGGAACCGCGCATTTTGTTCCCAATGTGTTATCTTTATCACCACTTTCATTACACATTCTGCCACTGATCCCATTTAGTCCCACTGATCCCACTGGTCCCAATTCTCTACTTGTCCCATTGCCCTGCTGGTCCAATTTCTCTACTTGTCCCATTGCCCTACTGGTCCAATTTCTCTACTTGTCCCATTGCCCTGCTGGTCCCATTTCTCTACTTGTCCCATTGCCCTACTGGTCCCATTTCTTTACTTGTCCCATTACCCTTCTGGTCCCATTTCTCTACTTGTCCCATTGCCCTACTGGTCCCATTTCTCTACTTGTCCCATTGCCCTACTGGTCCCATTTCTTTACTTGTCCCATTACCCTTCTGGTCCCAATTCTCTACTTGTCCCATTGCCCTACTGGTCCCATTTCTCTACTTGTCCCATTACCCTTCTGGTCCCATTTCTCTACTTGTCCCATTGCCCTACTGGTCCCATTTCTCTACTTGTCCCATTACCCTTCTGGTCCCATTTCTCTACTTGTTCCCAATGTGTTATCTTTATCACCACTTTCATAACACATTCTGCCACTGATCCCATTTAGTCCCACTGATCCCACTGGTCCCAATTCTCTACTTGTCCCATTGCCCTGCTGGTCCAATTTCTCTACTTGTCCCATTGCCCTTCTGGTCCAATTTCTCTACTTGTCCCATTTCTCTACTTGTCCCATTGCCCTACTGGTCCCATTTCTTTACTTGTCCCATTACCCTTCTGGTCCCATTTCTCTACTTGTCCCATTGCCCTACTGGTCCCATTTCTCTACTTGTCCCATTGCCCTACTGGTCCCATTTATTTACTTGTCCCATTACCCTTCTGGTCCCAATTCTCTACTTGTCCCATTGCCCCACTGGTCCCATTTCTCTACTTGTCCCATTACCCTTCTGGTCCCATTTCTCTACTTGTCCCATTGCCCTACTGGTCCCATTTCTCTACTTGTCCCATTACCCTTCTGGTCCCATTTCTCTACTTGTCCCATTACCCTTCTGGTCCCATTTCTCTACTTGTCCCATTGCACTACTGGTCCCATTTCTCTACTTGTCCCATTGCACTACTGGTCCCATTTCTCTACTTGTCCCATTGCCCTACTGGTCCCATTTCTCTACTTGTCCCATTGCCCTTCTGGTCCCATTTCTCTATTTGTCCCATTGCACTACTGGTCCCATTTCTCTACTTGTCTTATTACCCTTCTAGTCCCAATTCTCTACTTGTCCCATTGCCCCACTGGTCCCATTTCTCTACTTGTCCCATTACCCTTCTGGTCCCAATTCTCTACTTGTCCCATTACCCTTCTGGTCCCATTTCTCTACTTGTCCCATTACCCTTCTGGTCCCATTTCTCTACTTGTCCCATTACCCTTCTGGTCCCATTTCTCTAATTGTCCCATTACCCTTCTGGTCCCATTTCTCTACTTGTCCCATTGCCCTACTGGTCCCAATTCTCTACTTGTCCCATCACCCTTCTGGTCCCATTTCTCTACTTGTCCCATCCAACGTTTGATCCCATCCCACTTCTGAGCCTGTTCCACTACCAATCCCATTCTTCAGCTGATCCCATTTCCTACTGATCCAATTCCTTCACGCATGTAATTTCTCTTCTAGTCCCATTTCTCTACTGATCCAATTCCACCACTGATACCTTTCATTAACTCTCCAGTTGTAGTGACTACTGAACCAATAATTATCATGATAAAAACAAGACAAGAAAAGTGTATTGCTATTGAAGTTAGAGAAAAACTGTATTTTTCACATAAAAACCTTTCTGTTTATCGTTGACTGTTGTATGTATGTGTGGAATGCAGAGTTGGGAGAGTGTGAAGTAGTGATTGTATCATATCCCACAACATATTAAGCCGCGTCAGTGATCAATGCACAAACTGCCTATCTGCCACCGCCACACATACTATGTAACATTAATCTTTTGTGCACCAAATCACTCCTCTCCAAACTCCATCAACTCCTGTCACACCATGCAACTCATTTGCCAATGATAAATTGTAACTTAATATTTCCTGTTGTATTACAATATATTATTCAGTTTTGAAGGTTCAGTATTCAACCGATGTTAATGATAAAAAAGCTTGTTAAAATAATTAACATATCTTTGGCACAGAATATTTTTGCTTTATGGTTGGAAGAAAATGTCATCAGTGATTTTGATCACAAGTTTCTTTATGCTCTTAAAAGTATGCGCTTATTTCAATTTGCTCAGTTGTAACAGGATTACACAAGATGACGTGGTGTGCTATAAGGACAGTTAAATTGAAACAAGTTGACTCGTATGAGCCATTTGTAGGCCAGGGGTGACCTTGAAAGCAGTATAGGTCAACTGGGGCAACCACCTGGTGCCCTCTCTGCCTCAGTAACTTTCACTCAATCTACAGAATGAATGGCTACCAGTAGAAATTGGCCCTGGAATATGCATGAATCAAATGGCAGTGTCAGCCTGCTATATTTACCCATAAAAAAAACAAAAAAAAAACAACATGAGTGATTTTGTCACATATTTAATTTTTAAGAGCTTACCTTTTTACACACAGAAGCGGGTTCAGGAATATTGTAGTTTTAATCTCACTTACCTACAAAGATAAAAATGCAGACATAAGCAATTTGAGGATATTTATTTAATCTGGAATCATTTTATAGACTTGATCAGTTGTGGGGCATTGTTGGTAATATTTCGGTAAGATATTACATTATGTTTCTGTCTGTATATCATGCTGTTCTATCAAATATTTTACAAAGAAAAAGAATTCTAATACATAATATGAAAGAAATATAATACATAACATGTACTTCTTCTATGGCAAAACATTATGACTTGTGTTTCACACCATAGTACATATAAATTGTTTCAAGGTAAACATTCAGCAAATTTTATGAAAATAACAATATTTATAATGTCAGATCCAATTTCAATGTTTTAATTGCTAAAAAGGATTAATTATTGTTGATAATCAGATACACACAGAAAGAAGTTCACTAAAATACATTGGGATGTGTTATATTACTGAAGCATAAAATCAACATATCTATCGTGGAACCGGACACCATTCTGCGAGAAACTCTAACATTAAACATTGTCTCCCATGTTTAAAACAGAATATTATAGCTATACATTCTATTATTTGCATGAAACTCCTTTAATATCAAAAGAAGTTGCTATGCACAGGCGAAGTAGAGTTTTCCTGATAACTGCAATTAGTGTTTTCTGTACTGTCAGGGTGTTTACTTAGTAGAGTTATGATAGGCCCATGTACGTCTCTGTAATATTTTCTGTGCTTTCAAGGTCATAACTTAGTAGAGTTATGATGGGCCCATGTACGTCTCTGTAATATTGTCTGTGCTTTCAAGGTCATAACTTAGTAGAGTTATGATGGGCCCATGTACGTCTCTGTAATATTGTCTGTGCTTTCAAGGTCATAACTTAGTAGAGTTATGATGGGCCCATGTACGTCTCTGTAATATTGTCTGTGCTTTCAAGGTCTTAACTTAGCAGAGTTATGATGGGCCCATGTACGTCTCTTTAATATTGTCTGTGCTTTCAAGGTCATAACTTAGTAGAGTTATGATGGGCCCATGTACGTCTCTGTAATATTGTCTGTACTTTCAAGGTCATAACTTAGTAGTGGACGATGCTGGGTCCATGCATGCCTCTGTAATGTTTTCTTGGGCATAACAAGGTGTCTAAATCCATATTTTAAATGATGTTGAATAACATGAATATTTACTTTTGAAAAAAAATGGATTGTGAAACATCAGATTGGGAAGATTTGCATTTAGCAGAGATTATTGAGGATGACTCATTGCTATTATCACATGATATACCATTTTTATGTGAAAGAAAATACCTACTCTATAAAAGAAACAAGATGAAATTTCATACATAATATATGTAAATCAGCTTGATATTAATGATTTTCTGGCATTCCCTGTTAAGCATCTATTACAACTACTATAAATACAGCCTTAATTACCCATCATGCCTTGCTTTGTGATGAGAGACAATACGGGTCAAGTCTCGTGGTCATGTGCAATCCATGATTCTGAGTAATTTCTTAAATATCAGGGTTGAGCAATACCCGATACACACATATAAGAGCTGGATTGATGAACTGGTGGAGTTATAATTAACCATCTGATGAGAGAGACTGTAATGTACCAAGATACGGTGTCAACTTTAATTATTTTGCTGGTTGAGTAGCTCAAGTGAGTATAATAATGATGTTCCCATATAAGGTAGGAAGGATTCGTGTTTATTTTGCTGGTTGAGTAGCTCAAGTGAGTATAATCATGATGTCCCCATATAAGGTAGGAAGGATCCGTGTTTATTTTGCTGGTTGAGTAGCTCAAGTGAGTATAATCATGATGTTCCCATTTAAGGTAGGAAGGATCCGTGTTTATTTTGCTGGTTGAGTAGCTCAAGTGAGTATAATCATGATGTTCCCATATAAGGTAGGAAGGATCCGTGTTTATTTTGCTGGTTGAGTAGCTCAAGTGAGTATAATCATGATGTCCCAATATAAGGTAGAAAGGATTCGTATTTATTTTGCTGGTTGAGTAGCTCAAGTGAGTATAATCATGATGTTCCCATATAAGGTGGGAAGGATTAGTTTTTATTTTGCTGGTTGAGTAGCTCAAGTGAGTATAATCATGATGTTCCCATATAAGGTAGGAAGGATTCGTGTTTATTTTGCTGATTGAGTAGCTAAAGTGAGTATAATCATGATGTTCCCATATAAGGTAGGAAGGATTAGTTTTTATTTTGCTGGTTGAGTAGCTCAAGTGAGTATAATCATGATGTTCCCATATAAGGTAGGAAGGATTCGTGTTTATTTTGCTGATTGAGTAGCTCAAGTGAGTATAATCATGCTGTTCCCATATAAGGTAGAAAGGATTAGTGTTTATTTTGCTGGTTGAGTAGCTCAAGTGAGTGTAATCATGATGTTCCCATTTAAGGTAGGAAGGATCCGTGTTTATTTTGCTGGTTGAGTAGCTCAAGTGAGTATAATCATGATGTTCCCATATAAGGTGTGGTATATTACAAGCCTGGTTATTTCCTGGTTGAGCAGCTCAAGTGAAATATAATCAAGATGCTTCCAAATTCATAGTGTGATTGAAGTAATTGGACGAGAATATCAAGTTGTGCTTGTATTCAGTAAATCAAAATATAAATGTGACAATTTATTTTTAAATGAACAGGCAGGAAAAGCAGTTTGCAGCTTTCTACCTTGAGTTGCTCAGTAAGCACACAATGTGCTCATTTAGGGTGTCTACAGTGGCTCCACCACACAACAGTCTCTCCAGACACAAGACATGCTTTGTCAACGTCACATGATAAACTGATGAGAATGTCATGAAGAATTTCATGAATTTTAAGAATATTTCTTGGAAGTAATTAAATGATGGTATATATGTAGCAATTAAGGCAGGAAATATTAGGATGTTATGACAATATGTGTAGAGCCACGTATAGCACCAGAACAATATAGGCATTGGACCAGTGGCAGCATGGGACCAGTGGCGGCATGGGACCAGTAGAGGCATGGGACCATTAGAGGCATGGGACCAACATAGGCATGGGACCAGTAGAGGCATGGGACCAACATAGGCATGGGACCAGTGGCGGCATGGGACCAGTGGCGGCATGGGGCCAGAAGAGGCATGGGACCAGTAGAGGCATGGGACCAGTAGAGGCATGGGACCACCATAGGCATGGGACCAGTAATGTAATAGCACTAATAGCAATATAACACTATCCTAAAAGTGACACTTTGCCATCGGGAGTTTTGAAAGTTTGTATCAGGAAGCAATCACAGGTGCAATGTTTCACTATCAGGAGTTCTAAAATAACTTTGTATAAACATTTAAAACTTACCCCTTCATTTGTAGACTCGCTCCCTCGTTGAAGACTAACCCCTTCACCCATACAACAAAATGAATAAACCCCAAATGATTACAATATTTATCATGTCCACCACTGTAACATATCTCTGGACCAATATATATATAATATATCTTAGCTGTACAATTAAGGATAACTGTCACGAATCACAACTGCCCAACAAACAAACATTTTTGTACACAAAAAGTATATCACATTTTCAAATCAGCACGCAGAGACTTGAGCAGTGCCAGAGGGTTTTACAAAGGGCGGGGATGATTGTAATATAAGACTGCCTCTATTGCACTGAGCGTTCCTTGAAGGGCCTTTGATTTATCAGTGCAGATCACATGACGTGCAGATATCTCATATAGTCACAAACACGGTATCATGCATACAGCGCATGTTTGTATTTTAAAACTTCTTGTGCCATGTAACTTTGGGTGCATAACTTGGATGGATTGTAAAACGTCTTCAAGCTGTAAAGTGGTACGCTATCTTTGAAACTGATAATGGTAAAAAATGATGATAATATTTGTAATTATCTAGGTTTTGTAGTTCTCAGTGTACTATCGAAACTGGCATATCAGCCACCTAGTATTGTGCCACTGGATCTCAGTGCCCTACATTT
Organism: Amphiduros pacificus; assembly: GCA_949316495.1. Taxonomy (NCBI): domain Eukaryota; kingdom Metazoa; phylum Annelida; class Polychaeta; order Phyllodocida; family Hesionidae; genus Amphiduros; species Amphiduros pacificus. The sequence continues at coordinate 9,709,031 of OX439010.1, forward strand.
GGCAAGGAATGGTTGTGAATCACACTTTGCATTATCACAACACTATAAGACAATACGAACGGCCTTTAATAGCAAATTTTATTCAACTGATTTGCAATAATCATTTTTATATTTTACAGAGTAAAGCCAATATATTCTGACTTATATCTGAGCTATACAATTTAGTAAATGTCTTTACTGTCTTTTGACATTATTTGACTTTAAAATGCTTTGAAAGAAACAGTTTTTTCTGCACTATGTATGGGAGTAGCAGAGCAATACAAAAGGCTTGGTAAATACCCTGGCAAAATATTTTTAGAAGCTTTTTAAAAAAATAAAGTGCTACTAATTGTTTTACATGACGCCACATATTTGCTACAGTAAGATAAATAGCAGGTCCTTTTAGGTTGAGGATTGAGTCTGGTGGATGGTGAGCGCCTGTAGAGTGAGTGGGGCAGCTGCGTGGTGAGGCCCTTGGTGGTCTGGTGGCAGCCTGAACATGTGCAGATAAATCTCACCCCATTCACCAACACACCGCCGATATTGTGAAGTGTGAATGGAGGCCTGAGACCGCATGCTGTGATACGTGTGGACGATTTCCCACCTCGCCATAAATCACACCGCAAAAGTCACAGCGGGCCAGGAGGACTAGCATTGTATGTATGTACAGGCGGTACACCGCCAAGAAAGAATCATGGACACAGCTTTGTATCACATCACTGCCAACAAGGCTGGGCGCAGAAGGACAAATTCTTACTACTTGATCTCCGACCTTGCTTCAACCTCCAGGTGACCTTGCGTCTAACAAGCTTTCTTGGTATCAATTCACATGGACGATAGGCGGTACTGATGCGCCGTTAATGTGGCAAAACTGCCCTGTTCTAGCCAGCATTCAGCCGTCAGATGAATGTCCTGAGGTCAGGACACAGACCCCAAATGAAGTCCTTAGTGCGCAAAATGACCTCAGATGAACAATAGCAGATTGACATCAGCTCTGACTGTAATGCCCTGATATGCATAGAGATCTGTCTTGCTATCTGACCATCGTGATGAGGTGCTGGGTTAAACATCTTCACAATCTCTGCCTCTTTTTTCCAAAGAATCTAAGCTTTCAGCAGTCCCGATGTTTCAAAGTTCACTTTCTAATCATATTTGGAGCAAATCTGATACCGTGCATCATGAAATTAGCTTTCCTGCTATTTGATTTTGTTAGTTAATGTGCTCGTGACAAATTGAAAAATAATATTATTAAGGCATCAATATGAATCTTTCTTCTATCAATATTTTCTCCAATATAATTTCTTGAAAATAATACAGTAACCCGATAAGGTTGAAATAAATCTACTCTCATTGATGTTTTATTCAGACCTATTATCACATCCTGGTTACGAACGACTAATTGAAGATTCGCAATTCTTCGTATTTGATATAAGTAGTTTTTTAGTGTCTGAGTAAAACATTTAATGCAATATGAGTATTATAAATAAAAAGAATGTATGGGAAAAATCAAACATGTTTTTTCCTGTGTTCATTCCGCATGATGTATACTATTTTTGTTTGAGTAAAACAATGACACCCAGACAAAAATGGTCTGAAAAACAAACAAAAATACACATTGCAGTTTGTGAGTTAGTAGGGGAGACAGAAAGCTATTAGGGGGATAATACTCACTGAGACAAGATAGAATAAACAGATTGTGTGAAGTAAGGGGAGTGTGACACGGAGTGTGGCGCGGAGCGTGGACAGTGGAGGCTCGATGTGGACCATTAGGTCAATGGTCATTCATTTTCATTACATCTGCTCACGCGGACCTAGCGGGTGTCCTACCAATACTCGCCGCCATTAACCCTTCTCGTGTCATATTGTCTCCAATTTATTCTCCCCAATTTATTCTATCATTTTTATTCATATTCCTCCCTGTAATAATGACGATGTTTGTACTCTTAATCAAAACTAAACCCTAAAGGTTCATGGACCTGTGCAATTTTGGCTAAATATAAAATCTACTTCACTGAAATAATCATTAATGTGTGACTAATACTTAAGTTTTTATTTCATTAATGTCTATGAAGTTTCACTCTTTCTAAAATATCTCTATGACTCGCTTTCTTATTTTCTTGCAAGTATAACAATTAACAACATTTGTATAGAATCAATAAGAGGGCAACTTTAAGTTATCACCCTTGATAAACAGCATACTTTTCGATAAAAAAATAAAAGACTCTAAAAGTTAATTTAAACTAAAAAGACTGTAAAGGTTAAATAAAACCTGTTCACCCTGCAGTTGATGTTCATTATATGTTACAAGCAGCAGTCCAGTGACACTTCTGTGGCCTCCATGACACTCTGAGGGTGAACGCCAGACCAACACTTCTTAGTCTGAGAGGCAACTCTTGATGTCCTAAAAGCTAACTCAACAAAAGTAAACCGCCAAGATGCTGTCAGGATAAATGGATTTTCCCTGCCAGGACAGCCTTTATATGGTATCTTGTAGGAGAGGTACTCTCGCAGGAACCACAATAGGGTATCTACCTCTGCCATAAATAAACTATGTACACTAAAAGCGTGCCCTGTTTCATGTTTCCACACAATATTATTGTGCGTTTATTTATCTGCTCTTAAATCTTGCCAAACTGCCAGGACCAGAATATAAAACTGCTTTATTTACGCCAAGTACAGATATTTTTGTATATTTTTCCATTTTTTTCCAGAACAAAATGTTCAAAGGTTTGGTTCAATATCGGATATTTGGAGTATGGTGAAAAGATTAATCTGGGATGCAGAAAATGTCAAGATTTGACCATTCCATTTCTTTGGTTACACCAATTTTGTTGCTTTTTCCTCTGGTCGTTTTTGTCAATGATATAAAATGTGACACCCTTTTGAAGATGTTATGATTGTAGTGTAAATTAATGCTTTGTGTTGTTCTAAAATGACCTTTGTGGGAAACTCATGTTTCAGCTTTTTCAGTGATATTCAGATTTTCCATATTTTCATAGAAATATTCTAGCACATGGAACAGTACACAGAAGTATATTGCTCTTTGGATGTCTCAAATTGATAACAGGCTATACAAAATATGTACAAAGTGAAGAAAGGTTCAGGACCTCATATGAAAATACATGACAGCAACAAAGTAGAACTCTTATTGAAAATCTCATCAACAGAGACGATAATATGATACAATAGAAAGAAAGGATTTTCAGTAAGAAAATTGCATATCAATTAGGTCTGTAGAAGCGGGAGGACTTTGCTAGCATATCGCCTCAGATATTGGGCACAGCATCATTACCCCTCCTCGGGAAGCAGGGCAGCTTTGCCGACAGATTCACTGAGACAATGAACATTTTTCACGGTGGACTAAGCCTCCCCTCACAGCAGGATTACGTGGTATAATGTGATAATAGTCGGCACCATCTCCACCATTCCCTCTCCATTATACCGTAAAACTGCTAAATTCTGCCATCTTTTATTCTAATTTGAACTAGACTTCATCATGTTTTTTAAATTTAACATAATTCTTATTTTCTCTTGATGTAAGATTACTAACGTCTCTTTAATATTGTCTTCTAATACAATAATTCTGAGCTATTCAGAAATTAACTGCAATATTTATGGGGTTTTCGTTTCATTATGTTGGGTAAATTTGCATGAATTGTTGTGAGTTTAATGTCGGAACCATTTGTCACTTTCAGGAAATATTAGGCCAAATATATTTCTGTCGATTCGCAAGTGAATTAGTCTGAAAAAAAGCTCAACAGGGAGAGGTGGTTCTGATTAATTAATACTTCATTAAGGAACTGTGCCAATGGCCACATTAGGAAATATCGAGAAAAATTACAGGCATTATGTTGCTTTTAGGTTGTTCTTGTTTTCTCTCCTCATACTTAAGCATTATAATCAGAATGACAGATATTGTGAAATAAAATCAGGATTACTTGAGAGTATTTTATGCATTTTGCCACCATTGATTTTACATTATCTCAAAAACGTCTAACACATTTAAGTGTGATGCTCAGTAAAATGCTTACTCAGTAATTTATAATATGACCCAGTTCCTTTGAAACACATAAATATCGTTTTATAAATCTGACCTACACCTGTTTAGCACTACTAAAACACAATATATTATTACCAGTGTTTTATTCTCCAGGTAATACACATTTATGGTGTATATTATCTTAGAATGAGCTTCATTTACTGGAGTGATATGGTGTCATTAGCAGATCAGGAGCAGAAACATTATACCTTTTGTCAGTGTTTAGCTTACTATGAGTTTGTAGATCAGACACTATAAAGTTCCCAGCAGTCATTTGTTAATATCTTCACATCCAAAGCTAATCAAGATGATCTATTTCAATGACAATAAAGATCCCCCTATTCAATGACAATAAAGATCACTCTATTCAATGACAATAAAAATCACCCTATTCAATGACAATAAAGATCACCCTATTCAATGACAATAAAGATCACCCTATTCAATGACAATAAAAATCACCCTATTCAATGACAATAAAGATCACTCTATTCAATGACAATAAAGATCACCCTATTCAATGACAATAAAGATCACCCTATTCAATGACAATAAAGATCACCCTATTCAATGACAATAAAAATCACCCTATTCAATGAAAATAAAGATAACTCTATTCAATGACAATAAAGATTACCCTATTCAATGACAATAAAGATCACTCTATTCAATGACATTAAAGATTCGACGACGTTGAAGATGACCTTGACCAATGACACAGAATATGAACTTCTCGTGTGCTCTGAATTTGACCGTTTTGGATATATATATATATATATATATATATATATATATATATATATATATATATATATATATATATATATATATATATATATATATATATATATATATATATATATATATATATATATATATATATATATATATATATATGCATCATTACCAAATACATTTGTATAATGCTCTTTTTAATGGGAGCAATGGGGATTACCCCTTATTATCACTCAAACATTTGCCTTTGATGAGACTCTCATTCTGGACACAGTAATAGTGTGGGATTGTCACAATATGAGATACTATTTTGTCACGAGTACATAACTTGCTTATATCAGCAGCATTATTTTACCCATTGCACACCTCACCTTGGATTATAAACCAATAACTCAGAGAACTTAGACCCCAAAATCTTGTATATTCTTCTTACAGTGACAGGGAGGGAAAGAAATGACAAAAATGTATTAACTCAGAGCTATAATTGAGTGACCCCATTTCACTTCTAATCCCCTGAGTATGGAATTATGGCACGAGATTGTTCAAAACGAGGACAGCCTGATGTCTTGAGATTTTGCAGCCAAATGCATCATATCAAAACAAGAATACACTTCTTGTTGCAATGTTAATCTGCTGCTTTAAGCTTGGTGACCTCAGATATACATCAATTGTAATATAAAATCTACTTATTACACTATTCAGCTCTGGATTTTTGAATAATTCTATTCCATAAAGAGGGATACTATCAAGACAGTAAATTACTCTGCTTCTCTGTTATATAGTTATTGCATGACAACTGCATGAAATTGTTATGCTAAATGTTCTATGCAAAATGTAAGCATAGTTTTGGGTGGCAGTTTTTGTGTTTGGTATGATAAGTGAGTGCACTTCATCAGACAGGAATACTCGAGTCCACTATCCACTGTCCACACTCCACTGAGTTATTTTATCAAATTACTCGGGCCTCATTCCATCAGCGGAGTGAAACAAGTGGGTAAAGGACTAGCTTCGGCCAGACTCGCGTGGCAGGCCGGCCATCGCAAACTGTTAAGCAACGTTCAATTTGCCTGCCATTATGGGGGCTGATCACCCATTATGAAGCTAGACTGGTATAGGGGTGCAAGTGGTGGGGAGGTGGTGGCTCAACACAGGACATGGTCAACGAGGTGTTTTGTTCTTTGCACAGCCTACATTGTGTATGAGGAGCACAAGAGGCAATCTAAATTGGGTGTTTGACCTGCACAATGTATATAGCACCACCACCCTCTTTGTGTTTATCTGTTTATTGAGCAGGAAAGTTTGATATGTGCTTGATGTTAGCTTCTATGCTTGACCAAAATGGATCAATGACTACTTATTGTGCCTCACGCTGGTATTTCTTAACCTTTAAAACAGATTTAAAATAACCGGTGAGAGGATTATTCTTTCACCATGCTAACTATACTTGAAGATGAAATCACTTGTACAAGTGACTTTCAGGATTCCTTACTGTGATTTATCAGTCATTGAATGAAAGACTAGGAAACTTTTATTTTGCTTTTATTCTCCTGGAGGTTTTGTATTCTGCCCATATTCATCCAGGCCTGATTCCGTTACAACGGCGCAGATTGAGACAACAGGAACTGAGTACTTTGTAAATCTGGCCTGATATAAAGTGGAATTAAAAGGTCCCATAAAAACTGAATGAAGTAAACTCTCAGGCATGTTGAGCATTCTATTAAAAACATCCTAATTCAATTACAGCGTTTGAGGATTATTTATTCCTATTTATTCCTATTTTGGACTAATGCCAATCTCAGGTTGCCCCAGCCGTCGTGGCCTGGTCCCCTAGGAGGACACCTGTGTAGGATAGAGTATTGAGTTAGCAAACCAGACCTGATCACATCTTTATTGTATCCTTACATCCTAACACTGGCTTACATTAACACCTAACACCACCAGGAGACGATGCCATTCACAAACCTGATTATGCCTTGAAACACTAGCTTCAAAGGCCTCCTGGAGCACTCACAGTCTCCTCTCCCGGCGGGACCGGATGAGAGAGTCAGCCTTTGTTGCACGAATTACAAAGTTGACCTTGGGTCAGGAAGGGATAAAATGGTCACTCATGCTAAGTGTGGAATACACTTATAAAACAGCCACCTTCTAACACTGTCTCAGATGCAGACACTGTAGTGACCTTGACCTTGATGTTATCTCACAACGAAAGCTTCCTGAAATGTCAGGAGAAGTTCAAGATTAAATAGTCCATTATCAAGAGAGTTTCATGTGCAGGTAGAATTTTTTTCATTATTTTGTTTTTCTCAAAACAAAACTATTTTCAACAGGTAAGCAATGTCCCATATGATGATATATTGAAACCTTTTATCGATTAAACCAGTTTATTTCGCATCTATTCTGCCATATATATATATATATATGTATATATATATCATGGTAAAGACATAAAATAGTGTAGCTAATAGTATTTAAAACTGCTGCTTTGTATGATTTCTTCAAGGTCATTGCAGAGTTTGCCTCCTTGGCAGACTCCAGAGTATATAAGATCTGGTGGCACCTCCCATGCAGACCCTCCACCTGCCCACGTCTGCCTTCCTCTGTCTGGTACCTAACAAAGCCAGCTGTGGGCAGAAGTGTTGAGAAATCTGGCATCTGTCACAGAGGACACTTGTCCCCTCCTACTTTCTCACTCCAAATAACCCCTTAAATGATACAAACTGCACCTCAGTCTGATGCCTTGCTTTGAGAAAGCAGACAAAGAACAATTGTAGGTCAACCCTGGAGTCTAAAGCATGAAAAAGTATGTCATAGATATTTATTTTCATTTATTTATACTGACAACGGGTGTATTTTGATGGTGATTTAATATGTCTAATTTTCTTCATTTTTATACCATTGGTTGTATTCAAATCTTCATAATATTTAATACACTGAGGTATTCATGGTATTGATCCACATTAATTCAAAGGAGTTCACAATACCAAGATCAGCATTCCATTTCCCACAATATCTAAAGTAATTTAGATCAGAACCAAACACGGTTACGATTGCACATATACATCAGTGTTAAAAGTTCCATCAAACATATTTGGCCCTGAAGTTGGACCATATATGCAAATGAAATCCCTTTGAAGATTCATGAACATGATATTGTCCTTCACTGCAAGTTTCCTTTATTAATGTAATGGTGAAGCGGATAGAAACTGGCTATAAATTATACTTTGAGAAAACAATAGATCTTCATTGTCACAAACTTTTTTATCTTTCACTATTATCCTAAAGCACAAGTGATACTTCAGAGAAAAGAGTATTTTTGTATAAAAATAAAGTGAAAAACGTTCTCTTAAATAAAAACAGTTCAGAAAGATGGACTCTGGGATTTTTATTGTATCTGTTGGCTTCTCTAATTGGCTTGTACACGGAAAAGGTTTTTGTTCACTTCTCTTTTCTATCTAATCACACTCTGCGCAGCATTCTGCCCGCACAACAGCTTTGTCACAAATCATTTGGGAGAGTTAGGGGACCAGTCTAACTGTAGGACAGATCCGACCCATTCTACTGTCTCTATTATGCAGTCTGTAAGAATTGTGTCTGCCATACGAGTTACATGAACTGAAAAATGAATATGCTATGGACCCAAAGGTCAGAAATGGGTCACCAAGGTCACCAAATAAGGTCAATCTAGAGGAACAAGGTGACAGGAAGTAGATGGGCAGAGAATAGGCACATTTTGCAGTGGTTGGTTTTGCACCTCAGCCGTTCTTTGTATGGTGTCCTACCATAAGGCTGCAGAAGTCATTGTCTGGTTGCCGACCACAAACCAATATGGTGGGGACCCGTCCATCCCATAATAGTAGGAAAGTGACTGATGGGATTGGACCAACTTTCACTCTGACTTATTAGATTTCTTCACAGGTTCTGACCTGTTTTTGCCTCTTTCTTTTACAATATGGCTGACAAAAAATGACACTGAGTCCGTGGTTCAAGTTGCCGATACAGCAGGCCATTTTCACTGATACTCACCTTGTCAGCTATCTGTCAAACACAGCCATAGCAACAATGAATATTTCACAAGATTGTGATGTTTAAAAAACTCTCACTGGCAGGACATAGACATGTGGCACATTGTAAAAATGATACCAAGCCACGTAATTATTGAAAGCTTTTTGTGCAGAAATATTTGGCAATTTGGCCATCAAGTTATCCATCTTTTGTTGAAGGAGAAAATCAAATGATACATGCATACTGCATGTTATGTAAGCGGTGTGTTGGCATGGCGACACCCTTCCGGGTCACTATTAAGTTTCCCTGCATTCTGTAGTCCACGAACAATGCATATTTGACCACATTTATACAGAGTTTATATCTAATATGCGGAAAACATTGGAGCCAGCTACATACCAGTTTATAAAGGTTCACTCATATCTATAATTTATTATATACCAGAATAAGAGACCGGTACTTTGATTGTGTGCCATTTTAAAACATTATGTCCATATCGGTAATGAAAAAAATTGCACAACAAGCATGCATGCATGCAATGCACTTTGATTTTGAAATTCTCCCTTCCTTTTTTCTCAATAAATTGTTTAATTTTAATTGGATATCACTTGTTTGGCAGTGTTGGAGTGGTGATGTGAGCAGCCTGTTGCATGGCAAGAATCCATTGATCAACGTGATTTGTGCCCGCGGGTAGAACTCAGCATCGTCTCCCATTCCTCCTATCATGTAACCCCGGCCAATCAATAACTCCATCACCATGTCACCTCTCATGTCCACATTAATTAGATATCACAAACCAGCAAAAACAGACCTATTTCTCTCAATTACATCCCACTTCCAGTTGACACATGAACAGCATGGAGATATTTTCTGGATATGAACTTATAAGCAATTCTGGAATGCACCTTAATAGAGACGAAGGGCCTTAAGTGAAGTTATAAGATAATTGATAAATGAATGTCAACGAGTCTGAGACTGTCGTAGTTTGATGTATTACTTGCATGGCTGGCCACCGACAACCCGATCTCTCCCTCTCTGTCACCATGGCAATCAGTCGGCAGTACATTGTTTTGTTTGATCTGGGGGGCGATCAGGGACAAGCCGGTAATGAGGACAATCATAAATAAACACTCAATACATATACACATATCAAGAGGCCGGCTAGAAGTGTTGTCTGAGTAGCTCATGAATTGAGAGAAGATTGATTGTCTCCACTAGAGGGCACTGCTCAATTTATGGCTTGCCTCTATACAGAGTCTTGTTCATTGTTTTATTTTATTTCACTATTATCACCATTTTAGCAGTTTAACCCAAAGCAATATATACATAAAAGGTTGTTTTTTGCCTGGTATCCATAACAACAAGGGCAAAACATTTAGGTAACACTATTGTCTCAGACTTGCATTTGCTTCATTAAAATTCAAAAATTGCTCATTTCACACTTTTAAAATCTAGTTTTTAAATTGAAAGAGTGTCTTGGTGTATTGACAGACATGTTCTTTACTGACTGTATTGTGGTGACATAAAACGAAGCAGGATTGATTGCTGTGGATAAGGCAGCATAAGTAAACACCCAGCCTTCCTCCCACCTTCATCTTTCTTTCATTTGGTCCCGAGACATGAGAAAACTACAAAAGATGGATCGGAACCAGTGGGAAAAAGCAGGTGAGGGTTTTGTTGGATCAAACGCAAACTTGTTTGCGTCTGACAGCCAAACTATCATGGCCCATGATGGTTATTTTGTCAGTGTCATGGCTGCCGATTCTCGTCTGTACAGATCACGGTCTCGTGCTTGTTTGAGGCTACAACACTGGCAGGATGTTTAGTCGTGGTTTTATCCTCAGTAAATTTGCACACCGATTCGTCAAGTGGACGGAGAAGGAGAGGTGGTAATAGGCCGTCTTATTCCGCTGCACAAAATAGTCCGGCGCAGTGTTTTCTTTGCCAATATTTGCCCATCTCATATGCCATTCCATAAGCCACACCACATATTTGGTCATGGGCTCTTGTCGGAAAACCACCAATTTGAGGGTTTGCATAGCCAAAGCCGAATGGCCGGGATAAGAAGTGCATTTTAGGAGTTTGAGTGACATGTGACTGCTACTGATCATGAGTAAACTCAGAGGTTACTAGGCTTAAGGACAGAATCCAATATTGAACTATGAAAAGGTGCTGCCCCCCGATCCATCCTGCTAAATAGTTATTGATTGTTTATAGTAGAGACTTGTGGAAACCAGTGGCATATTTACTGATCTGGCAACAGGAAGCAAGAGAAAAGTCAGTCTCAGCTGCTGGGTGGTATTCTAAGAAACAAATGATTTTTTTTATCCATGGTTCATATATTGTAATAAAAAAATGTGAAATCCATTTCACAACTCTCTTAAATGAACAACTCTCTTAAATGGTGAGAATGGAATCTTGAATAGATGGCTCATATATCCAAGATGGAAGACCCGGAATTGGGATTTAAGAATTAATTTACAGGGTAATTGACATATGAACCAAATATAGACGCGTTTGACAGAATAGTTGTGGGGTTGATTTCTGACCTATGTAACAGGATTGCCACCCACAGCTCTACTAACGACACAAAAAGGTGGCACACAACTCGAGAGCGGAAATATGTAGGTAACTGGAGATCATAGGTCTGCAATATCAGTCATAGATACAGACTAAATACAGCCAGGCCTCCCCGAGACACAGGATATTCCCCCAAGGGTCCTTGGACCTGAAAATTGTCTTCAAAGGTCACGCCTTTGGCCACTGTGACACGTGAAAGAAGCACAGACCCTAACTTCCTGTCTGCTGTCCCATGTTGCCATGGCAACACTTACCTAACCCTTAGGTGCGTCTCCCATTACAAAAGTTTTCCACAAATACCTTATAGGCCATATAGAGGTGTATATGCATCTGAAAACATATAGGAGACAAAACTAAATCTGGGAGTGCTTTTTTTTGTGAACAAATAAAAACTGTCTCTCCCGCTTCTGAAGAGATTAATAACCCTAGATCAGATGCTTGAGTGGACTGAATATATGGAGAGCATCTAAAGGAAATGTCTTAGACATTTGTTGAGATAGCAAAAAGCCTTATACCTCTAAGTTTTTATAGGCTTTAACATAATTGGTCCGAATGAATCAATGACTTACATTGGCATATGATCCTGAAAAGAAATCCAGCATCAAAGCGCCGCCTACAAGGCATAAATGTCAAGTCTTGATTTGGTAATCAGAAATGACAAATAATTATGATAGTCACAAAGTGATGATTATGATGATGATGATGATAATGATGATGATCATGACAATGCTAATGATGATACATGTTTTTCAGTAGTGAAGGTAGAAAAGATTGTTGGAATAAACTCATTGAACCAGCGGAAAGAAAGTCTTCAAAGAGTTTTGGACCCCAGCCGTTATTACTTCCTGTGGCTGGCGTTACTTTATATGTTTGATATCCAACTTGTGCAAAGGAAATCCCCCACCCACGTTATTAGATTTAAACAAAAAAACACCACTCCTATATTTTAATGTAATTTTGAAATACCCAGATCGGTATTCCTTTGACATGTATTAAATTCTTTGATATAACAAGATATTTGAAGACAAGATAGAGATGCTGCTGAAATCTGCTTGTATCACCTGATCTGGAGAATAAGCTTGCACTTAGCAGCCCGGATACACTGTGTTGGAGGTATGAGAAGGATATGCTTCCAACTGGTGAATGTCCGCTGGGACATCATATGGCTGATATTGCCGGATTCATATCTCTAATCCACTTAGAATATCAAAGATTTGTAAGGATATCTTTAAATATAAGCAGGAGAGATTCACTCCAAGAACTGAAACCTTACTGCATCTTGTCTCTTTAAGAACCGTATAAGTATCACGAGCGTGAAGTTCATTTGATATTTGATATTTGACGTTTTTTTCAAAGTATGCCTCCAAGTATATATCTATACACACTTATAGGATATGGGTCAAAACAGGATATAAAAGGATATTACCCTGTCAAAAGCGGATATATCATTTTTATTCGCAATAAATCCAATTTTTATACATTTATAACTTAGAAATGTTTTTTAAATGATCTCAAAGACTTTTGATTGACTAATGGGGCCTTAGACATACTTGGTAGACATGTCTAGATTACGTCTAGCCCCCTCAATATGAGAGCATAAATCTGAGTTCAATGGAATAGCCCTTTTCCCCTGGCAAAGTCAATATATTCGACCTACTGACTGGTATGAGGTTGGGGAGGGGGGGAGAGTACTAAAAGGACTTTTGATTGACTAATGGGGCCTTAGACATACTTGGTAGACATGTCTAGATTATGTCTAGCCCCCTCAATATGAGAGCATAAATCTGAGTTCAATGGAATAGCCCTTTTCCCCTGACAAAGTCAATATATTCGACCTACTGACTGGTATGAGGTTGGGGAGGAGGGATGGAGAGTACTAAAAAGACTTTTGATTGACTAATGGGGCCTTAGACATACTTGGTAGACATGTCTAGATTACGTCTAGCCCCCTCAATATGAGAGCATAAATCTGAGTTCAATGGAATAGCCCTTTTCCCCTGGCAAAGTCAATATATTCGACGTACTGACTGGTATGAGGTTGGGGAGGGGGGGAGAGTACTAAAAGGACTTTTGATTGACTAATGGGGCCTTAGACATACTTGGTAGACATGTCTAGATTACGTCTAGCCCCCTCAATATGAGAACATAAATCTGAGTTCAATGGGTTAGCCCTTTTCCCTTGACAAAGTCAATATATTCGACCTACTGACTGGTATGAGGTTGGGGAGGAGGGATGGAGAGTACTAAAAAGACTTTTGATTGACTAATGGGGCCTTAGACATACTTGGTAGACATGTCTAGATTACGTCTAGCCCCCTCAATATGAGAGCATAAATCTGAGTTCAATGGAATAGCCCTTTTCCCCTGGCAAAGTCAATATATTCGACCTACTGACTAGTATGAGGTTGTGGTGGGGGGAGAGTACTAAAAAGACTTTTGATTGACTAATGGGGCCTTAGACATACTTGGTAGACATGTCTAGATTATGTCTAGCCCCCTCAATATGAGAGCATAAATCTGAGTTCAATGGAATAGCCCTTTTCCCCTGGCAAAGTCAATATATTCGACCTACTGACTAGTATGAGGTTGTGGTGGGGGGAGAGTACTAAAAAGACTTTTGATTGACTAATGGGGCCTTAGACATACTTGGTAGACATGTCTAGATTATGTCTAGCCCCCTCAATATGAGAGCATAAATCTGAGTTCAATGGAATAGCCCTATTCCCCTGACAAAGTCAATATATTCGACCTACTGACTGGTATGAGGTTGTGGAGGGGGGGGGGAGATAGTACTAAAAAGACTTTTGATTGACTAATAGGGCCTTAGACATACTTGGTAGACATGTCTAGATTACGTCTAGCCCCCTCAATATGAGAGCATAAATCTGAGTTCAATGGAATAGCCCTTTTCCCCTGGCAAAGTCAATATATTCGACCAACTGACTGGTATGAGGTTGGGGAGGGGGGAGAGAGTACTAAAAGGACTTTTGATTGACTAATGGGGCCTTAGACATACTTGGTAGACATGTCTAGATTATGTCTAGCCCCCTCAATATGAGAGCATAAATCTGAGTTCAATGGAATAGCCCTTTTCCCCTGACAAAGTCAATATATTCGACCTACTGACTGGTATGAGGTTGGGGAGGAGGGAAGGAGAGTACTAAAAAGACTTTTGATTGACTAATGGGGCCTTAGACATACTTGGTAGACATGTGTAGATTACGTCTAGCCCCCTCAATATGAGAGCATAAATCTGAGTTCAATGGAATAGCCCTTTTCCCCTGGCAAAGTCAATATATTCGACCTACTGACTAGTATGAGGTTGTGGTGGGGGGAGAGTACTAAAAAGACTTTTGATTGACTAATGGGGCCTTAGACATACTTGGTAGACATGTCTAGATTACGTCTAGCCCCCTCAATATGAGAGCATAAATCTGAGTTCAATGGAATAGCCCTTTTCCCCTGGCAAAGTCAATATATTCGACCTACTGACTGGTATGAGGTTGGGGAGGGGGGGAGAGTACTAAAAGGACTTTTGATTGACTAATGGGGCCTTAGACATACTTGGTAGACATGTCTAGATTACGTCTAGCCCCCTCAATATGAGAGCATAAATCTGAGTTCAATGGAATAGCCCTATTCCCCTGACAAAGTCAATATATTCGACCTACTGACTGGTATGAGGTTGGGGAGGGGGGGAGAGTACTAAAAAGACTTTTGATTGACTAATGGGGCCTTAGACATACTTGGTAGACATGTCTAGATTATGAACTCAGATTTATGCTCTCATATTGAGGGGGCTAGACATAATCTAGACATGTCTACCAAGTATGTCTAAGGCCCCATTAGTCAATCAAAAGTCTTTTTAGTACTATCTCCCCCCCCCTCCACAACCTCATATTGAGGGGGCTAGACGTAATCTACACATGTCTACCAAGTTTGTCTAAGGCCCCATTAGTCAATCAAAAGTCTTTTTAGTACTCTCCATCCCTCCTCCCCAACCTCATACCAGTCAGTAGGTCGAATATATTGACTTTGCCAGGGGAAAAGGGCTATTCCATTGAACTCAGATTTATGCTCTCATATTGAGGGGGCTAGACAGATTCTAGACATGTCTACCAAGTATGTCTAAGGCCCCATTAGTCAATCAAAAGTCTTTGTAGTACTCTCCTCCCACCACAACCTCATACCATTCAGTAGGTTGAATATATTGACTTTGCCAGGGAAAAAGGGCTATTCCATTGAACTCAGATTTATGCTCTCATATTGAGGGGGCTAGACACAATCTAGACATGTCTACCAAATATGTCTAAGGCCCCATTAGTCAATCAAAAGTCTTTTTAGTACTCCCCCAACCTCATACCATTCAGTAGGTAAAATATATTGACTTTGTCAGGGAAAAAGGGCTATTCCATTGAACTCAGATTTATGCTCTCATATTTAGGGGGCTAGACATAATCTAGACATGTCTACCAAGTATGTCTAAGGCCCCATTAGTCAATCAAAAGTCCTTTTAGTACTCTCCCCCCCTCCCCAACCTCATACCAGTCAGTAGGTCGAATATATTGACTTTGCCAGGGGAAAAGGGCTATTCCATTGAACTCAGATTTATGCTCTCATATTGAGGGGGCTAGACGTAATCTAGACATGTCTACCAAGTATGTCTAAGGCCCCATTAGTCAATCAAAAGTCCTTTTAGTACTCTCCCCCCCTCCCCAACCTCATACCAGTCAGTAGGTCGAATATATTGACTTTGCCAGGGAAAAAGGGCTATTCCATTGAACTCAGATTTATGCTCTCATATTGAGGGGGCTAGACGTAATCTAGACATGTCTACCAAGTATGTCTAAGGTCCCATTAGTCAATCAAAAGTCTTTGAGATCATTTAAAAAACATTTCTAAGTTATAAATGTATAAAAATTGGATTTATTGCGAATAAAAATGATATATCCGCTTTTTACAGGGTATATATCCTTTTATATCCTGTTTTGACCCATATCCTATAAGTGTGTATAGATATATACTTGGAGGCATACTTTGAAAAAAACGTCAAATATCAAATATCAAATATCAAATGAACTTCACGCTCGTATAAGTATCCTGTTATATAAAAAAAAGCTTTTTAAAGGTACATCATGTGTATGACTGCCTGCATCATATCTCCGCCTGCCTCATATATCTACCTGCACCATATCCATACCTGCACCATATATCTACCTGCACCATATATCTACCTGCACCATATCCCTACCTGCACCATATCCCTACCTGCACCATATCCCTACCTGCACCATATCTATACCTGAATCCTATCATGTCTTTGCGTCATGTACTATTATTTCATTTCGTATTTGCATGGTGTCTGTATATCAGATTTGTGTTTTCACAGTATATATCAAAGGTGAGTGCTTGCATGGTGTCTGTACATCAGGTCTGTGCTTGCATGGTGTCTGTATATCAGGTCTGTGTCTGCATGGTGTCTGTATATCAGGTCTGTGCTTGCATGGTGTCTGTATATCAGGTCTGTGCTTGCATGATGTCTGTATATCAGCTCTGTGCTTGCATGGTGTCTGTATATCAGCTCTGTGCTTGCATGGTGTCTGTATATCAGGTCTGTGCTTGCATGGTGTCTGTATATCAGGTCTGTGCTTGCATGGTGTCTGTATATCATGTCTGTGCTTGCATGGTGTCTGTATATCAGCTCTGTGCTTGCATGGTGTCTGTATATCAGGTCTGTGTCTGCATGGTGTCTGTATATCAGGTCTGTGCTTGCATGGTGTCTGTATATCAGGTCTGTGCTTGCATGATGTCTGTATATCATGTCTGTGCTTGCACGGTGTCTGTATATCTTGTCTGTGCTTGCATGGTGTCTGTATATCAGGTCTGTGCTTGCATGGTGTCTGTATATCAGGTCTGTCTCTGCATGGTGTCTGTATATCAGGTCTGTGCTTGCATGGTGTCTGTATATCAGGTCTGTGTCTGCATGGTGTCTGTATATCAGGTCTGTGCTTGCATGGTGTCTGTATATCAGGTCTGTGCTTGCATGGTGTCTGTATATCAGGTCTGTGCTTGCATGGTGTCTGTATATCAGGTCTGTGTCTGCATGGTGTCTGTATATCAGGTCTGTGCTTGCATGGTGTCTGTATATCATGTCTGTGCTTGCATGGTGTCTGTATATCAGGTCTGTGCTTGCATGGTGTCTGTATATCATGTCTGTGCTTGCATGGTGTCTGTATATAAAGTGAGTGCTTGCATGGTGTCTGTATATCATGTCTGTGCTTGCATGGTGTCTGTATATCAGGTCTGTGCTTGCATGGTGTCTGTATATCAGGTCTGTGCTTGCATGGTGTCTGTATATCACATCAGTGTTTGAATCATCTGTATGTGCCTGGTATCTCATTTTCACATCATATCTATTTACAAAGTGCCCCACAAGAGAGACTGTGTTTTTAAGTCCCTATAGTGATAACATAAATAAGTTTAATTAAAACAAAACATGTCCTGCATGCAGCGGGGCATCATACACAAATGATTCTTAAATACATTCCAGCCATGCAACCACGTGCTTAATTTATACTGTCCAAGTCTACTCATGACATTTACTGAGTATAACTCGCCCAGAATGACAGGCGATGGCCAGAATGACCCCCAGAGTTCTCCAGCATTAGCTGGTAGCTTGGACCGCCTGATTAGGGAGACTTTTGGTGGCGATACTGCGGCGGCGGTACCGGTGGGTGCGGCGGCGGCGGTGTGAGTGATGGTATCGCGCGGGGTCCTCTTCTATGGCGGTATCAGCTGCGATTGTGACCTGCGTATTTGATGATGATGCAAGAGTGAATAAAGCCATAAAGATCACCAAAATATCCTCACTTCTATGGGCGCCCTGAATAATTGATACACCCAAATAGAAAATTATTTGATTAGAACATCATGAGAATATCAGCAGATTTTTCATCTATGATAAACACAGCCGACTACCTTGTGGCTATTATTGGTTCTGAATGCACAACAATATTAAAACACCGTGTGTGGTTATTTTATAAACTAATAACTTTAAGATTCCTTGAAATTATATACAAACAGAAAACAGTAAACAGGGATGAGACTTGAAACAACATGTATTTGTGGATGAACAGTGTTAGCTGTCTGCTTGTCATGCAGGGACATGTCTGGGGGTGTAGTCTTTATCACACCCTTTCCAGGTCGGATTTATTGGGGGAAAACTAGCCGTCTTGGTTGCCGCGTATGACCGCCGTCCCCGAGCGATTGGCAGCCGTGATTGCTATTTATCACAGTATTTCTCAGCATAGCCCAATATCACAAACCCAAATCCCACTTCTTCGGAATTTGTAATGAACCTCTCCCAGCACGCCCACCTTGGGGCAGGTCTGTCAAAAGACGGGCTTATCGCACATACAGGTGGTCTGACTAGGGGATTATATTGCCAATATCAAACCACGTTCTCTTTTCCCCACAGCTCCCTCCGTTTTGCAGCGACCTCAAAAGTCAGGCTTTGGCGGCCACACCGGTGAGCTGCCCTCCCTCTCTCACCTTGTTTTGTTGATCAGAGCACAGGGAAGGCAGTAGGGCAGTGAAAAGATTAGTGAATTCACCTTGCGCATGTCAATGACCAAATATGCCATCGGCTGCTTTTTTTGCAAAGCAAGATGATTTGTATTGAAGATGGCGGAGAAGTGGGTGAGGACGGCGTGATGTCCGGTATATTAAGTTGTCTTCATCAGATACTTAATGGTCGCAAATGTTCAGCTGATAAACGTAAATTCTCTACTCGATGCTCCCGAACACCAGCTCCATCAGTTAATCTTGCGTCTCGTTACTTCATGAATGCTCCCCGACAAAATGACCTTCAAGGCGTGAAATGACCTTCAGTCCGATAAACATGCCCCGAATTAACTCCCTCAATTCTCAATTATCAGAACCTGGTTACACCATTCATTTCAAGATGTTTCTTCTCCATTTACAACTATGTTTCAAAACTTTTACAGGCTCAGCAGATAAGATCAGACCACATAGAAACAGTGTGGCGGCTTTGAGTTTGACTCATCAGTTGTGAAGCTGTCTGCATAGAGCTGTGGCTTAGCCGGGCTGATAAAGTGTTCAGTTCATCACGGTACGGTCCCAGTTTGATCATGTTCCACTCACACTTCACTGCATCCTCAGTCCATCTCCAGGCTCCCACTTTTGTTGTCACCGGAGTAAGATCCTTTGTAAAATGCACATTATTAACCAGATCCAGATTAACACAAGAAGGATTTGCTGACAAGATAATTGCATTCATTCTCCTGAGTAACTGGGATAAGACGCTACCATCTCCGGATGATGGAGGGTCCGGATACCACGGATCTATACTCTAGAATGTTTGCGTCTCCCACCGTAATCATCTCACAAGTAATACTCTCTAAGCATAGTCACATATCCATTTATATATCTCACAAGCGATACTCTCTAAGCATAGTCACATATCCATTTATATATCTCCTGTGACCAGGAGGGTTGTCTTGTCAAGGACCTACGACATTAGAATTCATCAAAGCAGCACTATATCTCATCATGAAATGACTGAAATAATGTCATGATATAAAACCCCGAACAAACAAACGAAAATCATTCAATTGGAAAAAAAACTGTTTGTATTAGATTTTTTTTCTTACTGCCTTATTATTTATTGATAGAAATTGACAAAAAACACATATTTAGAAAATATTTTTCCATTCAAAGGGACAATGTACAGGTTTCTATTATGAAGACATATGCTGAATGTTTACCTGTACCTTTATGGAGCCCAGAGGTCATACCTTTAGGAACCGCTCTGTTTTGGTGGACAAATTTCATTTCCTGTGAGGGCCATCAACCTCCTAATGGGAATGGTCTTTTGAGCTGCCACACACAAACTCACAACTTGACCTTTTGACCAACCTGAGACAAAGCCCGACTCTGAAGCCATCTTTGATGACTGAGCTTAACGACAGCAAAGATTCTATCACACAGTAAAACCCTGATGTTCTAAAGGGGGTTTACAAGGAACGTGGTAATTAAGGATATTGGTTCCTTAACTTTGTCACATCATTATTACTTATTAAGAGGACCTGAGATTATTTATAAAAGATGTGCATTCATTCAACATAAAAGGTCCTTTTAACCTTGATATGTATGCTTTCTATAGGATAGAAGTCCCGATGGTCATCAAAGTAATGGGTCAAATACTGTTATGGCTGCTCCGGTATTGGCCTCTGAGGATCTCACAATGGTCTAGATCCCATTGACAATTTTTATAACCCTTCAAATGCATTTATTTCACCCTTAAATATTGACCAAATTTTGTTTCTGGAAAATTACACCTCTGTATTTATCACCTAATATCATAAAATATACACAAAGGAAAATTAGATTGCATTGAACAGGAAGTTGTGGTTATCTAGGTGAGAGAACAATCTTCTTGTTGACAACATGACTTCCTGTTACTATCCTTTGAGAACAAATCATCTTAACACAAGGTGCCAATTTGTCTGTTAGTAAAATTATATTGTGAACTCCAACACAATACTTCTTCCAACTGCCAGAGAAAACTGGTAAATATGTAATTAAAAAATTTGAATGAAAGTGAATCCTATAATCTATTTAAACATTCACAGCCAGAATGAACAAGATAAATATGTTTTGATAAGTACATCATGTTTTTCTATACTGATACAAGATGGATGACATAAAAGAACAGAGAAATATTATGCAGTGCAAGAATTCGGAAACTGCTAAAAAAGCAGCATAACAAAATTAGATTGCAGACGATGATATTAATGCAAAGACATGTTGTGTCTGAGTGTGCATATCAGACAATGTAATCTTGAACCCAAGACAAGTCTAGAGTGGCAACTAACATTGTCCAATTACACGATTTCCTTTCTGTGAAAAGAATGCTATATTTTCCAAATGGAATAATCAGGTAAATATCAAAATTACAATGATTGAAGATCAATCATTAACAGGTAATTGTTATCTTGTTTTATAATGAATGAAAATATAAGGTAAGTTTAATGGGATATGCAGATGTACATGTAATATAGCGTGATAACATCAAATATCACAAAACAGGAAAATAATCAACTTATAGACTGCGAATTGAAGCCTTGTACAAAATTTTCCTTGAAGTAAGGTGATACATTCTTCTAAGATTATTCCTTCCTCCATATGATACAATGTTAATATAAAGAGATGAGTATAAAACCAGCAAGTATAAAGAGGGTAGTCTAACACTAGCAAGTATAAAGAGGGCAGTTTAAAACTGGTGAGTATAAAGAGGGTAGTATAAAACTAGGGAGTATAAACAGCGTAGTATGAAACAGGGGAGTATAAACAGCGTAGTATGAAACAGGGGAGTATAAAGAGGGTAGTATAAAACAGGGGAGTATAAACAGCGTAGTATAAAACAGGGGAGTATAAAGAGGGTAGTATAAAACAGGGGAGTATAAACAGCGTAGTATAAAACAGGGGAGTATAAAGAGGGTAGTATAAAACAGGGGAGTATAAAGAGGGTAGTATAAAACAGGGGAGTATAAAGAGGGTAGTATAAAACAGGGGAGTATAAACAGCGTAGTATGAAACAGGGGAGTATAAACAGCGTAGTATAAAACAGGGGAGTATAAACAGCGTAGTATAAAACAGGGGAGTATAAACAGCGTAGTATGAAACAGGGGAGTATAAAGAGGGTAGTATAAAACAGGGGAGTATAAAGAGGGTAGTATAAAACAGGGGAGTATAAAGAGGGTAGTATAAAACAGGGGAGTATAAAGAGGGTAGTATAAAACAGGGGAGTATAAAGAGGGTAGTATAAAACAGGGGAGTATAAAGAGGGTAGTATAAAACAGGGGAGTATAAAGAGGGTAGTATAAAACAGGGGAGTATAAAGAGGGTAGTATAAAACTAGCAAGTATAAAGTGGGTAGTATAAAACTGACATATAAACAAGGACAAATAATATTATTAAGTGTAAAAGGTTCTATTAATTGCTTCCATGATGATAAAACCTATTCTGAAAACAAAGTTCAAATCTGCCTGTTTAATCCCCAAAGAATACCCTAAGACAGAACATTTTATTCTGCACGGACGATTTATTTTTAACTGCAAGTGTTTTAGAGAATGGAGTACAATTTATTGTTGTGTGAGGCGAGCCTGATATAAACGTGGTGGTGGAAACCGAAGAGTGACGTGATAAATGGATGAGGGCTTTAAATATAAATGAGCAACATTGACAACATTTGCTGATAATTAAACACCAAGACCGCTCACTCGTAATCTAGAAGAAAATTACCTGACAGAGGAGGGATGAATCGTATACAAAATGCAGTAGATAAAGCCGATGTTAGTATATTTTTTAAAGCAACATTTCCATAATTCATATCTTTTACATCCTCAGGTGGCGATCAGAAAAAGTCTGATTTTGACATTATATTTTCTTTTAAAGCATTAAATTGTATGCCACAAGTACATTGTAGATATCTCTAAAATAACTGGGTACATTTTTATTCTACGCATGATAATATTCATATGTTTTCCAAAAAACTTTGTAGTAAAGTTCCTTCTTTATTGTAGCTTGGGAAAAGTGATATGAGGATTGATTTTCTCTGCTTTTCTTTCAACCATTACAGTGAAATATTTTGTCAGGTGTAGAGTCGGACAGAAGAAAAGTCTGCTTCGATGTTTTTTGTTTAAAGTAAAGATACCATTGATAAGACAACCCAAACATATCCAGCATATCAGTGTTATCCTATGCAAGACTCAAAGAAACCAAACACAGAAGATGTAGGTATCGGTTTTCTGCAAGGATATTACAAATGACAAAGCCAAGCAATCTTGATATGGCATGAAAGGGAAAGGGAACCACCTTTGTTTATGGAGAGGGACAGATCTGAGGGGACATACTGCAAGATGCCAAGTCGTCTCTGTGACAAACGATGTTGACTTTGAACTATGATCTATTATAGGTAGTAAACTGCTTGATGTTGCAACGAATTACGGCCACCCTACTCCGCTGTCGCTAGACATTTACATACCTGAGTGTGAGTTGAATTGCATGCACATGGTCAAATACAATTGCAGGAAAGTTGAGTAAGTGCCTCTCTGCTGAATTGGTCCTCATTTGCATATTTGTCCCATGTAGTAAGCAGCAATCACCGATGATTAAATTACACTTTTCTCTGACTTTCATCTCAATGGCTTAAGTAGCTATAATTTTTAGACTTCCATATATGATTTTTATAACCCCAAAATTTCATTTTAGACTTCCATTTATAGAAAAAAATCTTATTTATGTATACATTCCCAAAAACTGAAAACTTACATAATTCAGGATGTGGCTTTCACATATAGAAATTGGGGGTGGTGTGGGGGGGGGGGGGGGGTGGGGGGGTGGGTAGGGAGTTGCATAGTTATATACTGGTATGGAGGATTGTCATTGTGAGTAAAGTCAAGTCATGTATGCTCAGTTCTCAGAGACACCCCCCCTTCCAGACCCTACTATCTCCATCCTATTCTCTTAAGCCAAGGTCTGCTGCATGAACAACAAGTACCTCGCAGATTAGAAATCTGTCACCATAAATAAACCCGTGCCACCATTATGGTTCAAACGGGTAAGTCATTCCGGCAGCGTCTGATCATCATAGGCCTCGACTCATATTATCAAATGCACAAGACCTCAAAGGGGAAAAAGATGTCCAATATCAGAAATTATCCAATGTTATTCACCATGTAATTTACAAAAATATGTTTCCAAGTTGTCTTCTAATTTTGGCTCTCAATGACAAATTGGTTTGTGCAGTGAGACTTAGAAATCCTCCATTTTGATTAATTAGCAATGAAACATCAAATATCCTTGTCTGTGATTATCAGTTGTGTTAGAATCACATTTGAGAACACCCCTGTCTGTTTGTTATCTTAGGTAGCATTGTCAGTTGCTTTAAAATCATTTGTAGGGACACCCCTGTCTGTCTGTTATGTAGAGTAGCATTGTCAGTTGTGTTAGAATCACATGTGAGAACACCCATGTCGGTTTGTTATATTCGGTAGCATTGTCAGTTGTTTTAAAATCATATGTAGAGACACCCCTGTCTGTCTGTTATGTATAGTAGCATTGTCGGTTGTGTTAGAATCATTTAAGGACATATTTTTTCACTAGAGTAGTAATATCAGTTATGTTAGAACCATGCGTCAATTACCAAGAGTAGTCCAATCATTTGCTCCGGTATCATATGTTAGGACACCCCTGTCTGTTTTCAGAGCAGTATTAGCTATGCAAAAGAGAAATTCCATGTCATTTATCTAGCTTATAACTACCGGTTGTATCAGAATCATAAACAAGGACACCCCTGTCTGTTATCTAGAACAGTATGACCTATTGCTGCTGAATTTTACATGGGACACCCCTGACCATTTCATTGATAATTATAATCGTTCACTTCAGAATCGTACACAGGGACACTTGTTGCAGATGAAATATAATACCTGACTATTGGAGCAATTGGCCCTGGACATCTTTAACTGTTCTTCCGTTCCACATCTATCATAGCAATTCCACTTTTTACATTCCAGATTCATCTTTTACATTCCTTGTTTTGATGGCTCGTAATCCTACCCATAATGGATGACATTTCTATTTACATTTCTGCACAGAGATGTGGTAGAACGGGTGAGCAAACCTTGAAGATGACCTTTTAACAACATCTCTAAATGTTTAAAAAGAACATTTGATACTGAGTTTGTTTATATATATTGCACAATGAATATATCTAAAAGAAGCTATTGTCTTTGTATTTCGTTCATTACCATGAAAACTTTGCTGTTTTGCTCATGCAAAATCAAGATTCTGAAGATTTTAATACGAATTCTTGGAGTGCACATTCCACAGAAAGTTGTTATGCACACAAAAACTATGTCATGCTACCAAAGTTTGACAAAAAGTCATAATTACATCTCTATTCAAACTTTTACATTAGAGCAGATATGCACTACAATACACAGCAGCATCACATAATTCTTCCCCCATAGAGTCAGCATTTGTTCCATTTCCTAAGTGTGGCAAATCATTTCTGAGATTGCATGACAAGACACTTAATATTGACGCACTGTCAGCTTGTCTGTTTTTGCCGGAAATGTTTGGTCCATAATGTAGCCGTTTGACCAATCATGGTCCTAGTTTCGACCCCTGATGTCCCACAAAGTGAGAGCGATAATATGTGCTTGACAGACAATAAACGCTGTTCATGATAATTGAAAAACAGATAATAACCACAGGAAATATCTGTTTTTCACCATAAGATCTTTAATATGTTTCTTATTTTGCATAATTCTTTTGGCATGAACACTCCCAACCTATTAACTACAAGTAGACAAAATTATATGAGAAAATGCCACATTTCTATGTATACATTATGAGAAAATAATAGGACAACATTTCCACAGACCATAATCTGACCCAAATATGCACTTTAGTGACATTTGAATATCATTTGCACGCATGCTTTGTTCTTGTCTTGTATAAAACAATAGCATGTGCAAGTGATCAATCTGAAACTTACTCAAGCGATGCCAGAAAAACACATATAGCCCTCTGTTCGTCTGTCATTTTGTGAAACACAATCTGTAGATCAGGCCCCACCCAGAAGTAGACACTACATTCTGAAATAGTAATGTAATTTGAAAACCTTTCCTTCTGCTTGGAAAGAAAATCACCATATTTCTTAACTGTGAATAGAACACAGGTTATTCTTGTGGGAATTTTTCCCAGTGAAATCAATTTTCATAGAAGGCCAAACTTTTTGTTTACTCTTCTTGGAACAGCACATAATTCACGAATGTTTATTTTGACAAAGTGGTTATTGAGATTTGACGTTTTCCCCCCCGAGTCCAATGAAGGTGGGGGCTTATTGTATTTGCCATGTCTGTCTGGATGTTATTTGCTCACCCAATGTTTCCACACCAATACATGGCGGACCTTGCAGACTACCTTCGACTTTCCAATATTCAATAAGGGTCCCTGTTGAATAAATTGTTACAGATTGGCTCATTAACCTTTGATTATTAGCAATGATCTTTGAATTTAGAACGAATGAAGAAAACAAAATACAGTAAAGCAAGTTTAAGCAAGGAAAGTAAGAAACTATACTTAAGGCAAGAAGCATACTTGATAAATAATTGCAGCATGCAACGCTAATTATTATTAACATGTGATGTGAAAAGTAAGTACTAATTAGCAACTCATGGGATGACAAAAATCATTCAAACGTTCGGGATATTCTGAACAGGACCTTTTTTGGTGTAAACAATTTCTTCTCTTTATTTGCTTTATGAAGTTCCAGTTATAATTTAAATCCTTCATCGTGATATTTTCAGGCATTATAGGTAGCAAATTGGAAAGTTAA
The DNA here is from genome assembly GCA_949316495.1 of Amphiduros pacificus. Taxonomy (NCBI): domain Eukaryota; kingdom Metazoa; phylum Annelida; class Polychaeta; order Phyllodocida; family Hesionidae; genus Amphiduros; species Amphiduros pacificus. Next base: position 9,735,796 of record OX439010.1, read on the forward strand.
TCAGTTTCTTTGTTTCATAAAAAAAGATTTAAACCTGTGATAATGTTACAGTAAAATTGAATATCCATGAGAAATTGTGACTATAATTTGCAACTAATCACAAAAATGATGAACAAAAATTGTACCCCAAAAAATGATAAATACATATTGAATGATAAATATAACTGAACAAGGGTATCCATAGATTTTTTTTTATCTTTTATATCATTATTTCTTATCATATTCAGAATAATTCTATTTTGTTTCTGTATCTGGCAGGCAAACTTCTCTTGAGGTCAAAAAGAGAAAATAGTAGAATAACTTGCTAGTATCCACATCTAATGATTTAAATAAATGAACGTTTTTGTTTATATTTATTACTTTAAATGAATAAATCAGACGCTAATGAAGTTTAATTGTCACCAAAATTCACCCTCATTTGTCCTGAGAGCGACTATTTTAGAATGAAAGCAGTGACAAAAATGTTGACAATGCCAGACATGTATTTTCATGTAATGTCAACCATAAGTTTCTATTGCCAGAAATATTTAATGCTGTGAAATATATACATGGCTTGTTCAGGAATCTGGGGTAAAAAGCATATAATATAATGGCGATATATCTGATTTAGTGATATCATGAAACAAGGTGTTGCAGAAAGATCTATTACTCGCGGCAGGACATTTGTTCTAAGTCATCTGTCCTTCGGGCAAGACAATAAAAGCACACGACACAGGATATTAAGAATAATATCCGGGGGAAGACAAGTCGTGAGGACACAGCTGAAGGAGTAGGGACTAAAGATGGCGCTGTCGCATGGTCATTTCTGCAGCCCACGTAGCATTTTCACATCCTGTGTACTATTTTCACCCCTTTAACTCTGAAGAGTTTGTGAATGCACGCGGCTGGTTGCTAGGCACAGTGAAAAAAGCTGTTCCAGATCTGGGATGTAAAATCAATTCGATTCAGATGCATTCATGTCATTGGATTCAGTTTACAACCCTAATGATATTTGCTCTCTGAAATATAAAGTGAAATATTGGTTTATGCTAAAAAGATAAATTATCCCACTCCAGCGAATATTCTACCGGGATTTCAGTGTTTTGCAGAATTGTGTTGTTCTTATATTCACCATGCATGTTATGGCAATGGTCAATTGATTGTGTAATTGGTCGAAAACTAACAACTAAATTTGGATTTGTTACAAGTAAATATATGTTTCTGAAAGCAATAAAATGACGCTCTTAAGCTTAAGGGTAAAAAAACAATACTTTTTTCCATTTTGTGTTTAGAGATATGTTTAGGAAATATTTTATTTAAGTAATATCATTTATTTCGTTTAATAATATTGCGAGGGAAACAATCCATGACATTTTTCTATCATCATATATACCTGATTTTGAAGGAGAAACACTAGACTAAGGAAGAATAGTGGTGGACTAAAATGTTGTGAATAGAAGCGAATGCATTCATATCTATTGTATGACAGTGAGAATAATTTTTGGTAGCCAAGCTGTGAAGGCATTGAAACAAGATGGTTGACATTTGGTATCAAAATCGCTTAATGGCCCAACATAAACATAATTTGTTTTTTATAACATCACTATATTGAATTGAAAAATATGACATGAACATTATTCATTTTTATAATATCACTATATTGAATGATATGACATAACATTATTTGTTTTTAAAACATCACTATATTGAATGATATGACATAAACATTATTACTCTATTACATAAAATGAATAAAATATCTCCATTATCATAGTATTGGATGACATGATGTAAATGTTAGCAACAGATTGATGACATCAACAAAAAAAGAAGAAGTAAACTGTCATCTATCAAAATATTGCCCATCTGATTCATGGCCCTGTAATCAATGAAATTAAAGCACAGACAAATTTGAATTTTAGAATGGGGAGGATCAGTTAGGCAGTTAAACTGTCAAGTAAATCATGAATTTCTTTATCCCGCTTTGAACAGAATCCAACTAAAAACCTTGTTTTTGAAGGCGGGGTTTATCGTGTAGAAATCTGAGGGGCTATTACAGCAAGGCTTTATGTATACATACAAAGCAGGAATGTATGAAAACATTTGCATGGGTATATTTTGTTGTTGGTTTAATGTGCATCAAGAGGCATGGTATTTTGAAAAGTGACAACTGTCATGGGGTCTAGCAGGTGCCTTTGGGACAGATATGGACGGCCAATGATAAGCAAACAGCCAGCAAATCATGTGCGCAATGCATGACATGCTTGTGTGCTCCAACATTCAACAGGGGAGTCCCACTCAACAATTATAATATTAAATCAATATCTAGCCACATTCACATTATAGGGGAACTTTGAAAAATTCCTTTATCTTTGTTTTCATCATTCTGAAATTAATTGTGAAGGGCATTGAATTTATCCATATAATTGTCTTTTATATTTTCGTGGACACCCCTGGCAAGAATGAATTTATATGAAGCATAATATAGTATTCAGGATAAGATTTTGATGCCATGACCAAATAAAGAAAACAGTCAAATATCATTATAAAGTTCTCAAAAGAAAAGCACTGAAGTACTCTTCAAAATATATTTATCTACCAAATGGAATAAGGAAGAAAAGAAATGTGATAATTTCCATACCCTAAGTATTAGTTCTAATTATTTTGCTGAACAAAGACTTTACGAATCAGGAAACTAAATGAGAAAAAAAGAACTATTAGAGTCAATTTATGACAGAAGAAAAATAGCATGTTGTTGTAGCATTTTCTGTATTTGTCTACATCAAAAGTAACGTGAACATCAGCAATGGTAGAGACAATATATCATTGAGGCTAGGGGGGGTCCATACTTGTGCCACCCACTCACAACCTTGTCAGACCTCTGACAGGATATACATGTCAATCTATTTATATATCACATTCATAATAGGTCATCATCCCTGTAATCTATGACAAAATAACTTTCCTCTCTCATGGGCCTATACTTAGGAATGGTGAGAGGTAATTTAGCTTTGTTTTAGCATGATCAGTGGATCTATGATGAGCTTTTCTTCGGGTGTTTTATCTCTAGCTTTGAAAGCAGGGGTTTGGTTTATTTGCTGGTAATTTGTAAATTGGATAGATATTTATTGTCTAATTACCATGATATATTCTTATTGTGCAATGCAAGAAAATAGGTGAAGACATGCAAGGAGTTAATATCCAATTCTGTGCCAATCCATCACTTTACTGCCTGATTCCCCGGTCTATCCTCAGTGTATGTTTTGTATTAAAAATTTAGCTGTTGTTGTTGAAATGAGAAAGTAATTGTGCTAAAGTCGATTATATTGGTGGCAGTTGATTTTACTGAATTATAATACATATAATTCAAGTTCGTGAATAAGCATTGAACCTCATCACTAAAGAAGTTTTTTTTTGTCATGTTTATAAATTCAATCAGCCATTTAAATTAATAATCTTGATCACATCGTTCCAATTCCAATCTAGTCAGTTCTTATGAATATGATCTTAATTATATAACTTGAGACTTTAAATTTTGTGTGATATCTGACCTGACTATTTTGTGTGACATCTATCATGACTCTTTTGTGTGACATCTATCATGACCATTTTGTGTGATATTCATCTTGACTATTTTGTGTGATATCAATCTTGACTATCTTGTGTGACATCTATCTTGACTATTTTGTGTGACATCTATCGACTAATTTATGTGACATCTATCTTGACTATTTGGTGTAATAAATTTATCTTGGCTAATTTGTGTGATATTCAATATGACTATTATATGTGACATTCAAACTGATTATTTTGTGTGATATTTAACCTGATTATTTTGTGGTATTCTACCTTTGACATTCAATTTGACAATATTGTATGATAATGATATTGGTGGGGGTGAATCAATTTCTCCTACAATTCATGATCTTGCTCAACTAACCTCTATGAACAGACTAAACTTAATATCTACCAGCAATAATTTTCATAATTTTACTTCTCTAGTATGCTTTATAAAATGCTATTGATCATAAAGTGACCTTCTGCAACCTTATTCCTTCTTAGATCCCAGATTTATTGAAAATAGAGATATCAAAGGAAAAAAAACAAATCTTGTCTGAATAAATTCCCCTGTGTAGGTGTGTTAGAAGCCCTGCAGGAATGCCTAGCATATCTTGGTAGAGCATTGATTGGCACACAGACCTCCGATACATGTTGTTTTGCCACTGTGAAGTATGGTGTTGAATACAGGTACATGATGGATGCGGTAGGGATATTTACATAGACCTAAGTCCTCGACCCATCAGCTTGGAACTGCACCATCTGTTTAATATCACCACTAAGATGGAGATGCTACCCGCATCAGCATCGATTATGTCACACTCTTGTTTGTTACACCTGTTCTCATAATTGCGTGCCTTTGTAAGGATAAGTGTTTTTTTGCAGCTTTTATTGAGGCTTTAGATCTCACTGCGGAATCACCCTATCAGTACAATCTAAGTCTTTCCATATCATATTAATGTTTAAATTCACAATGATATGGCAACTCTTCAAAAAGAATGATATATTCTGTGCATATCTGCTTTAATGGACCTACTTAGTCATAACGAATATTTCAGGGATATATAAGCAATATTCACAATATCTAGTATAATCAAAAATATATTCTTTTTCGGAGTAATTGATACATTTCATATAATGCTGTTATAAATATATACAATGCATTTAAAGTCATTCTTAGAATTAACATTTGTAATGTTTTGGTACTGTAGTTTTTTCTTAATCTGTCATCACACATTTACATTCTTCACATTGACGTGTTCCAAAAGATATGGTGATTGTCTCTGACAGAATTCTCATGACTTGGTATTGGGACTCAAATCTTGTTCTCCACTTCTTTTTACCTTCATCTCATGGGATTATGACAACATTATAAGGCAGATTATTTACATAAAGCTGATATTCTCTGAGTAAGTATTACATTATCTATGTCTTTCAAAGGACTTTTTTCCCTCCTGTCAGCAATCTCAGGTATGTTTTATAACACAGATTGATTAATGTAAAACTACGGGTCATATTACAACTCTACTTTCCACCAATTCCTTTCAGGGAGAACTCATCCAGCAGTGTAAACCGTTTCTTTGTGGTATGCGTTCATATTCTTTATTCATCCTGTAGATATAGACAAGACTATTTTTAAAAAGAACAGTAGATTTTTTTTCTTATCTCCAATTTTCTATTTACATTATTAATAAGAGGCAGGTACGCTCTTGGTTAGACAGGTGGATTACTGCAAACACAAAGAAAAACTCATTTTGTCTGACACAGATTAGATGGTGCCTGGAGGGGGGTATCTTTTGGAGCAATCTCTGGCAGCACAATCATATGCACAAAATGGTGTGTGTGGCAGCAGGGGTCTGATGTATGCTTTATATTGGGTGAGATACAGGAAATAGGGGCAGGTGGTAGGCCTGTGATGGATACAAACAAGTCACCAGAGGGGGCTGTTAGTTGTCCCGGATGCTACCCTATACTTCACACGAACCACCTGCACTCTGCCAAATCATTCCTCCAACTGCACTGATTTGGTGGAAAACACATAAATAACATAATAGAGTCAATTCTGAACTCTACAAGGTTTTCCACTTTTTTATAAAAAAATGATAGGCTGTAACATTATGGAGAAACCTAAATCAAAGACATGGATCTTATGGTGTAATGTGCTACAGATTTATAATTCTGTATTGTTTGACTTTCAGTACTGGGGGTCATTTTGGTTGTTAGGCGTTAAGTTATCTGGATCATGTTTACTCACGTTAATCTAAATAATGGTTCTTTCTTCTATAATTTCAAAATAATCTTTCAGATTTCTCAAATGATTTCTAAAATAAAGTTGTGAAGCCTTTCTCCACTCAGTCCCTCAGATTTCTCCACTGAGTAACTCAAGATTTTGTCATATCAAATAACATGCCATACACAGTTCTTGATGTTGAGAAAATCTAGGTTTTTTTTTCAATTTGAAACATTATCTTAAAACTTACTTGGTTTTTTTATCCTGGTAGCGACCACAAAGGCATTGTAGTAATTATCTGTGTATATTCTTAAAGTAATAGAAGTGTGTCTTACCTGAAAAGATAAAAAAGGCATTTGATTAAAGGAGATCGCGGACATATTATTTCTGTAGATAATATATCATACTCAGTAATATATTTGCAGATGTCTATTCAGTATTAGAGACTCATATGTGATATGTTTTATAAACATGTACTGTCATCTGACTACCCAAAACGTTTACCCAAACTTAATCTGCCCCCCCCCCGCCAAATAATATGATATATCATGCCCTGTAATATTGTGATATTGAAGAACAAAGGCTGAGAAAAGCTACATTTTAGAATGCATATGAACAAATGTTTAATTCAAGTTTTGCGTGATTCATCACACAGATCACATTATTATTTCATATGCTTGCAAAGTGCAAATAACTTGTATGTTATATTATCTTTCCAAGGCTTTCAGAGAATATAAATATATTAAAAAACCGACTTGTATCAGTCTTGTTTATATTTGTTAATTATCTTTTAGTATTCATAAGAATACTTTGCAAAGTTTTATGTAAGTCTACATCATATTGGATGTTATACGATACATTTGAGACTTGATTGGCACTGTAATGTGAAGAACATATGATGGCAATATGACCATAAATAAGCTTGTCTCTCAAAATTTAGCGAATTTTATATTAACAAAAAATTATATTCTGAAATAAATCTATTGTCCAAGTTTGTAGATTTGACAGCTTATGTAAATGATAATTGAAAAATGGAAATTTAACCACGTAGATATCAGCTAACGTTTAATTAATTTAGAAATTGAGAAAAGCATGACTATATAAATTTGAAATGTTAAACTAATTAAAATTCTGTATTAATCCAAGCGATAATTATGTGCGAGACATGACAGTTTATTTGAGCAAATATTGGTGTTTGGCTGAGGGAGATGTGGTATTACCTCCGAGACAGATGCTTTCCCGGTCTGTATGGCTAGGCCTTACTGTGAGTGACATTTTCACAATGATCGGGGATCTTTCTTGATCTAACAGGATCTACTGAAATTGGCCAGTTTTGTCCACATGGATTTTTTTTTCAATGGCACTCTTTGATACAGAGAGAGGCCTCTATCCCAGCAAAGCCCATAATTGCTTTCTGCACGAGCAGAATTTGAAATTTTGTTGAAATGTTTTACTTACATTTATTTGAGTTAAAGCTATGACTTCCATACAGAGCAAGTTTTTGTTAATGGCACGCAAATAAAGATATTTGAGAAGATATTGTTTTGATAAAGTAAAGGTCTTACACAGAAAATTGTTCTATTGTCAGAATCATCACTGTGGAAACCACAAATTTGTGAACCGGATAAAAGAATGACATCAGAAAAGAAAATATTAATTCATATGACATAAAAATCCATCAAAAGCGGTCCTTTGCTCAAATGTTGATTATTTATTCTTACAGAAGCAATATTCGCCTATATTCCTGTTTATCCCTATAGGTTCACGCAATTATCAAATACTTTTATACTATTTGAAACATCAAAGTTTCATATCAAAGACATTTAGACAGAAGTCCAGTAGAATTAAAGGTATGTTATTATGATAATCTCAGTTTTGTGGAAAGCAGACGTATAAAAGTAAAGAGAACAGTGAAAATATGAGATCAGTGAGGATCAGAGGCGGTCACGGATAGGAACAAAGTAAAGATAAGAAACCGGTGTGGATAGGAGACCAGTGATGATGAGAAACCAGGGATGATAAGAGACTTGAGGGGATATGTAACCAGTAAGGATAAGGGACCAGTGAGGACATACGAGCAGTAAGGATAAGAGTCCAGTGAAAGATCTCTGAAACTTTGAGACCAGTGAACATGAAAGTGGTAAGGATAAGGAACAGTTAAGGGTAAAGGACCTTTAAGGATGTGAGACCTGTGAGGATAAGAGACCAGTGAACATAAGACATCTTTGATGATGTGAGACCTGTGAAGATAAGAGACCAGTGAACATAAGACATCTTTGATGATGTGAGACCTGTGAAGATAAGAGACCAGTGAACATGATACATCTTTGAGGATGTGCGACCTGTGAGGATAAGAGACCAGTGAACATAGGACATCTTTGAGGATGTGAGACCTGTGAAAATATGAGACAATGAGGATAAGAAGTAGGAACACACTGACCTCATCATTTTTTTTTACTTTTTCATGAAATGCATATCTTCTAGAAACTGTTAGAAGCAGAGTACTAGTGTCCTATAAACTGTTAGAAGAAGAGTACTAGTGTCCTATAAACTGTTAGAAGAAGAGTACTAGTGCCCTATAAACTGTTAGAAGCAGAGTACTAGTGTCCTATAAACTGTTAGAAGAAGAGTACTAGTGTCCTATAAACTGTTAGAAGCAGAGTACTAGTGCCCTATAAACTGTTAGAAGCAGAGTACTAGTGTCCTATAAACTGTTAGAAGAAGAGTACTAGTGTCCTATAAACTGTTAGAAGCAGAGTACTAGTGTCCTATAAACTGTTAGAAGCAGAGTACTAGTGTCCTATAAACTGTTAGAAGCAGAGTACTAGTGTCCTATAAACTGTTAGAAGACGAGTACTAGTGTCCTATAAACTGTTAGAAGCAGATTACTAGTGTCCTATAAACTGTTAGAAGCAGAGTACTAGTGTCCTATAAACTGTTAGAAGCAGAGTACTAGTGTCCTATAAACTGTTAGAAGCAGAGTACTAGTGCCCTATAAACTGTTAGAAGAAGAGTACTAGTCCAATACCACTACTGGTGACGTGTGTCTAGATGGGATCAACTCAGATATATTTCAGGCAAAAGTCTAGTGCATTCTAAGATATTATGTGCTTATTCATAATCAATACAAGAGAAGTTATTTTTGATTTTTTATTTGCGTTGTGATCAATGGTCGATACGGCGTAAATCCCCCAATCTCCACAGGCAATTATGTTTGACAAATCTGTCTGAGGAGAGTTGCATGTTGTGCAACATTTACTCCACCCATTATTGTTGGCTTCAGATTACATTTGAAAACTGCAGTGAGAGAACATAACGTACATGAAAGTGATATCTAAGCGAAGAAGAACCTGCCAATGCGTTGCTGAACAGTTGACTCTTGTCTATTTTATGTGTATATTGATTAGATTGAGCTTAATCAAACCTATGCAGAAACCTGGAAAAGTCAGATATTTTGAGTTTTGAAAGATTATTTACTGCCAACCTTCTCAGGCTTAACGCTGTTAACAGATCACTGAGTGGTTCATGAAATGTCTTTAATATGTTTTTCCCCCATCATTATACAGATGAGTGCAAGCTAGTTCCTAGGTGTGCCCTTTCACATGGAGAAAACTGTAGTCAATGGGTGTCGGGAATGGTTACTAGGGGTGTCGCCCCCTATAACATTGGCTTGCCCTCAGGTGTGTGCAAGGCTGAACCATCCATTGTGGTGCCACTGCTGAAGGTCAGACAAGGTCAAGGACACCATAAAGGTCACGAAAAAGGTGATATGTCAGCGTTCAGCCATTGTTGTCGAACATGGTGAAAGAGAAGCTTGTAAAGGCCATATAACAGTACTGTATTTTTCCATAAGATATATTATTTGGATGAGAGATGCAGGTTGTGATTGAATATGACAGGTGAACGTCCAATTCTTCAACAATCACATCATTCTAAACAGTTTAGAACTCGCGTTTAAAAAAGTACGCATACTTTATCTACACAAAGTCAAGGAAATGGGATGGCAGATGGCAGATATTTTATCACTTAAAGTTGTGAAACAAGTGTTTTGATGCATGTTCTAATTAAAGATGACAAAAGTGTGTTGGTGTTGATGACACTCGTATGTGTGTATGACATCTCAGGGACGTGCGACATATAAATGAGATTGCACTCATGGCATTGGGTGTGAATACCCGCACTCAGAACGCCTCCAAATCCACAATAATTAATGTGTTACGATCACAGTGACAAGGACGTATTGCAAAAATGAAAACCTGTTACCCTAGTTATCATCAAGAACTGATGAGAGAGACAGGCTGGAAGGAACAGAGGTCTAACACTGCTTTTCCGATGTGTGATGGTTGTCTTGCATGTGAATCTGGTGTGGAATTCACAGTTGGGCTAATCGGTGGTTAAGGGAGGTGGCATTTAGTACCATAGTCAAGCTCAATGGGGTCTCAGCGGGGACACTATGTGTCTACTTTATTATCCGGGCAAGGCTCTATTCTCTACTAGTCTGTTGTTTGATGTCTCAACAATGCTTCGTCAATACCTATAATTGTCAGCGGTAATAGAATTGTCTGCGGCACTGGAATACTGTAATACTTATTATCTCATGATATTAATATAGATATATAGTAAGGTTGGACCTTGGAATCTTTGCTGTCTCATATCGCTATGGAAATATTAATAGGTAGAAGATCCTTAAGAAAAATAAGTGATTATTAAATCTACTTTCAGCTAGAGAAAATAGATGTAAAATATAAATATATTAAATACATTGGATATTAATATATTTATTTTAAAAGTTGCATACATGGCCTTTTCATGATAGAGAAATGGTTCCAGTAGCAGACCAAATACAATTAAGTAGGATATAAGATTCTCAATAGTCTTGAGTATCAGAAATATGGCGGTGCACAGTTGCTGCACTGACACTTGTTACATTGATACTTGTTACAATGACACCTGCTGCACTGAAACTTGCTGCACTAACACTTGCTGCACTGACACATGCTGTACTGACACTTGCTACATTGACACCTGCTGCACTGACACTTGCTGCACTGACACTTGCTACACTGACACTTGCTGCACTGACACTTGCTACACTGACACATGCTACACTGACACTTGCTACACTGACACTTGCTACACTGGCACTTGCTGTACTGACACTTGCTACATTGACACCTGCTGCACTGACACTTGCTGCACTGACACTTGCTGCACTGACACATGCTGCACTGACACTTGATACACTGACATCTGCTACACTGACACTTGCTGCACTGACACTTGCTGCACTGGCACATGCTGCACTGACACTTGCTGCACTGACACTTGCTGCACTGACACATGATGCACTGACACTTGCCAGACTGACACTTTCTGCCTTACCCGATTTCTTGTGCATGTTATACCAATTACATTAGACGAATATGACACAGGATGGTTTATTAATGACAAATTATTCAATTTGGCAGCTGTATTTGGCATGTAAGGATCTAGCTAATTACCTCTCAATCTTTAATTGATTAAGTGATTATGAAAGCACAGGTGTGTGAGTGGGGAATTGTAAGTCGGCATAGTTGCATTGTGGTATTGCACTAAATGTGAAATAATCTAATAATTACATTAAAGCTATTTCTTGTAAGATGGTTTTTTTTTCTGTTACTGATTGTTTGATATGGAATCGTGGTGTAGAGTCAGTGATAAAGTTTCAAATAGATGAGGGAGTGTAATGGGATATACGGGAAAATTCCATTATAAAGTCTGTTGGAGAGTAAAATTTAAACTACAACTCAAGGTGAGAGGACATACAAGACTATGCTGATTTAGCAGTCTCTTGATATACAAGAGACATTGCAAGAACAGTCAATGTTGGGAGAATTCACACATAATAGTGTGGCATGGAGTGTGCAGACGTGTGACATGGAGTGAGTAGGAGTGTGGCGTGGAGTGTGTTACTTCCTGTGTGCTGCACAATTACAGGTCAGGAGGGTTCCATCCTCCTTCACAAGCTGATTAATCATCTTAATTACAATTATTTCACTATCCCAAGAAAGGTGTGCTTTAATTAATTAATCTTCAAAGAAGCCCTTTGTATTTCCCCACAGCTTAATTACAAATTGTATGCACTCCTGTGTTTGACTTGTGTAAATTTTAACCCTTTACTCATAATTATCTAAAATCATCTCTTTTCCCGAGATGAGGGTAGAAGGGGTGACAGGTGGACCCCATGAAGAGGGACAGTTGAGATGAGGGTAGAAGGGGTGACAGGTGAACTACATGTTTCACTTTATGAATCCTAACAAAAATGTATATACAATGCAACAGAAATGCATTAAAGATTTTGAAATTCGTGAGATAATATTAAACAACTTCGCAAATGAGACTGCTAAATCCTGATGACATTAACCAATATCTATGCCATTATGCAGATTATGACAAAATCTTCTGATATGATCAGGTACTTAGCAAAATGACATCATCAGACCAGTACTTTGACTTTACAACATCTTCAAGGCACTATTTAGGAATGGCAACATCTGCTGTATTTGATCTTCTGTTTACACCTGACACTTTGCAGGTACCCGCACACAAGATAATCTGCAATAGAAATATACAAGAAAAAAAAGAAATAAAAGGCTTGCTTGTTGGGAGCACTGAGGTATAGCAGGCCGTTTGTCTCTGTCTGTTCTTCTGTGAGAAAGACCCACAAGAGAAGTTGGCAGCTATAACTGCCCCTGTGGCCATGTTGTATATCTTTATAAAAGCTCAAGAAACCTCATTAAATGCGCCATTATGAGTTGTGCAGAAACCTACGTGGTCTTATAGAATTGTCGGTTACTATAGCCTATCCCCGCGAGCGTGTCAATTCACGTGTGTAAAGGTGCACAGGACCTGTCTTGGGGAGTGATTCCCTCACGAGACACACAGACAGACACGGGGTACAAAACAACTGTCATTTCTCATCGTGGCTCTGATTCAGACACAGCCCTCCAACACGGTGCCATCGCCGGCACGTGCCACTCATCCGGGGTGTAAAACTTCAAACAAGCCAGCCGATAACACCACCTACATCTAATCTGTGTGTCAGCATGCAACCTCCATATGACAGTCTGAATGGACTAAAAACATGCACAGACTTGCCACACACACATACCTTCACATCAGTCTATTTCAATAAAAACTTGTTTCGGTTTTATTGCGTGTAATATTACAAATTGGGTCATTTTTGTGTGGATATTCTTTGCTTTATCATAGAATGACTGCATTCTGATAAAGAGAGCGTGGAGATTATTTGCAAACGTTTATATTTATGCCATTCCTTAGTTGGAAACATTGTAATTTTCAGAGGACCAATATCACTCAAATTATCCACTCAAACCATTATTGCACATTTAAGTCGATATTAGCGACGACCCTGTCCCACTTTTTAGCCAAACAAAAACTAGGTCAAGTGATTTGATTTATATTTTGGTGTCAAGATATTAATATAACAGTGAAAAAAGAAAACTATAATCTTGACACATTATTCATCGCCTTAATATGGCCATTAAGCATGGCTGAATGTGTCTATTATATGGCCCATGCTTTCAAATGTTTTTTTTAATGCAGTCATATTAACCGAGCAGGTGTGAGGGCGAGGAGGACCAGCTGCAGATGGCAGCACTTGTGCGGTGGAGTGAATGCCAGCCTAATGAGGCGCAAGAGATATGAACCGCCACTAGCAGAAACTGTGCTTATATTTAACCTTAATTGGACTAAATGGTTCACACCTGAAGGGTCCACATCCCTATCAGCCATCTTGGCAGGAGTGAGCAGCTCCCATTCAGGACTTCTCAGCATTTAATCCTTCTCAGGGGAGCAGCAGTTCTTGCTGGTCCTCTATATACGACCTGCCATTGTGATGTATTCATAACGTTATCTAAAGTAACTAATACAGTTGTTTATGCCAAAGATGGAAGATAATTAAAAGGATCTCAATAAATCAATTCAAGCAACCACAGTCCCATAGCAAATGATTTTAAAGGTTGTTTTAAAATTTGGAAAGCAGTGTATGTTCTTATTTTTTTGTTTTCATGTTCACTTGGACAAGTTATCATGACAAGGAAACTCACGTGGTGACCTATAATGAACTTGACTAAATAAAGAAATAGCCAGTAAAGCAGTTCCACAAAACTGTATGTTCACCCCTCAGAATCTGTACCTCTGCAATCCTTCTTTTCTCTGTGCCCCGCCAAACTCCAATCAGTGGCTATGTTTACAAGGGCAATTGAGGAAAGTATGTATACCTCAAATAGTGATTGTCTTTAGATGTATTTTAAATACAAATATAACACGGTTTAATTGTTTGATTTGTATTTGCTTGTATTAAGCTTGAGGGGATGATAATATGGAGATGTCTTCAGTAGGCTTGGCTTTAATTTGTATGATCTTCGCCTATATCAGCTTGGTAAAAAAATCCCTTGAAGATAACAAACACAAAGAAGAAGGTATGTAGTGTGAACGTGTCACAAACAAACCAACCATATCTGTATCAAAGAAAGCAGAGGACTATTTCTTTATCATTGAGAGACTTTTCAGAGTTTCGATTTGGGTTAAATTTCCTCCTGACATGTGAGATTTTCTATATGTGAGCAGGATAAGGCCAGGGTGGAGTATGTATGATCTAGAGGCGTTGAATGTCTGATAAGTGAGTGTCTTGATTTGGAGAAAAAGACAATAGTGGTGAAGTTTAATGAGAAGGGAGTGTTTGGTTGCCGAAGTCATTACCTTGTTCAGTCCATGAGTTGTGATAGTGGAGGTTTGTTACACATTCACCGCATTCAGGAACGGAAATTTGTCCCACCGTCTTATACCCTTGATAGCAAAGAGGCCATTGTATCTGGTATAATACTTCTCTACGACGGCCGTCAGACCGCCACAAAAGTAGAAATGGCTTTTGATTCTTTATACAGGAAGAATCTACTTAGAAACTTAACCCTAGAAGTGCACCTTTTGGCAGTATATCAGACAAAAATATCAGTTAAAAAAGTCCCATCAATTGTTTCATATCTCTTTCCCATATTTTCTTTAAAGCAATTTACTCAACTCTTTTGTGACAAACAATATAATTGATTGCATCAAGGGTGAAATTCATTACAGAAAATGCATAAGCAATTTTGCCAAAGAAATATCTGAAAAAGCGCTGGCAGTGGTGTGTTTGGCATTTGAGATGCTCTACCTTGCGTCCTGCGCTCACGGGGGACTTTCTCTCCTTCATTGTAATTGGATTAAAGAAGGAAGTCATGAAAACCTTTGAATGGTTTGGAGGCATTGCGTTGTGTACGGGTGGGTCCCCGGGGTGGCGCGGAGACTACACAAGTCGCCTCCTCGTGCCTTCAGCGGAGTGGTAGACTGGAATTAAGACAGAGAAATCACAACCCGTCGACACGGAACGACAAGGCCCGGTACCCTGGGCACGCAAACACAACCATCGCATTCATCCAAACCAGGAAATTAAACGCAGCAGATTTGTCAACGTGTTCTGATTTTTATTACCATCTTGCTCTTTTGTCTATTTTAATTCCTAGTGTTTGTGTTCTCTTTTGTTTGCTTATAGAATAACAGTATGTAAAACACACCTCATTTTACAGGGTGTTTGTTTAGTTTACAAGAACTGTTCCCCAGAGTGTGAATGGAAGGTTAATAACCTGGCTGACATTTTTCACAGTGTAAACATCTAGAACGCAAAACTCACCTCTCGGTGTTTTATTGTCATGCTTAAAAATATTCAGTTTTTGGACCAAATCTATTATAAGTCTCATCTCTATATCTACAGAAACTTGAGCTTACAATGCTGACACACAAGGGACACAGCTAATGTGATACATCAAGTGGTCACTGACAAATAATCTGTTAAAAAGCAATAGTCTCTATGAAAATCAGATTTGATGTAACAAAGCAGATATAAGCACAAAAAAGTGAACATTTTTGTGGTCACTGTGATCCACAAACATCAACCATTTCAAAGCTTATAATTTCCTTAAAACATTATGGGAAGAATAACTGATTCTAAGAGATTCTAGTGTATGAGTAATGTAACGCAATATAATGCCTCCTGTATAATAACGTGTCAAATCTTAGTATAATGACATGCCAAACAAAGTAATTAATGGTGCCAGTCACTCGGGATATGCTCTCTCTACCAAACTCTTATGCCTGTCAGAAGATTAGTATGTCACCATAGAAGTAGATACTGACTTCATTACTTAATACACGTATGACACAAGTCACTCATTATTGGTATCTGCTATCAAACTTTTCATTAATATTTACATATAAATTCACATTTTATATATATCCTGAACAATACAGCCAGTTTATGATTAACATGTTTGAATGTTTCACAGACTAGACCTGTATTCCTTTAAAATATTATGGCAGAACAAACTCTTGCTGAAACTAAATCCAGTACTGTAATATCACTGCTGTGAGCATTTGAATCATAATGCAGTAAAATTGCTAAATAGGTCATTTGAATAAATGATCTGGAAATATTTTTATTAAGGCCATAACGGAATTGATAGCAGTGTTGTTTTTATGTGAAGCATTCTAAGATCATCAACGTCTTGGTCCATTGTGAGAAATCTGTTTCATAAACAGAACAAATTGACACAGGCTAGGATTATGTCATCCTCCGAAAGCGAGGGTGTCGTCTGGGGATTTAGACAGGATTAATGAACAAATGGATCGGCTAATCGTATCTGCTGAATTTTTAGACTAATCCATTTCAATACAATATCATTGCTTGTGGAGAATTATTCATGTAATCTGCAAGATTGTAATTGGAACAATGGATATTTCTAATAATGGGGATCTGGAAAGATACGATATTAAGGTCAATTGCAGGTTAAACATCCTCAGAATGTATGCGAGACAAGTTCAAATGTTAAATACCCTCCAGGGGTGACAGTACAGAAACATAAATGCATCAAAAATGGTAAAGATGTCGGTTACATTTGCATGCTATTTCCAAAGAGCTCACACGGGAATATCATAAATTCATTGGGGGATTTCACAAAAGATCTCTTCAGTAATATTTCTGTGGATAAACCTTCTAAAGCAGTAATCTCCGCAGAAGTAGGTCAGTGTGAGCAAAAGAAGACATATCACTTGATGCCAGACTGAATCAAGCCACCAGGGGGCAGAAATCCTGGCGCAAAGTCCCAAAATAGGAGCAAACTGAGTGAATGGCCGGTATGGAAGCATGTATATGCGGGGATGAAGGGGAGCAGATATGAAAGCATAACGTTGTCAGGCACCGAGGGAGCATTCAGTGAATAAGACAGGATTCACGCAGCCGTACAGCAGAGCTTTTATTTGGGATAAAGGTAGATTAGCTTATGTTGAAAAGAAAATGAACATTTTACAGATGCTTAAAGTCTGACAGGGGCACTCAAAACAGATTTTTGTCCATAAGTCTCTATAATGTTATATGCTTTGAATCCTTTCCTATATTCTAAAATTATTTCCCCTCAACTTATCAAGATAAATATATGGCATACATAATTAGGTGAGTAGTGATTTTCATTCAATATATGTATATATAAGAAAAATCACTCTTGCTCCATTACAAATGCATACATTGAATCACGGAGAATTGGGGCTGCACGTTAGATAAATTAGAAATCAATCTTATGTGTTTATACTTTTGTGTATATTATTAAGATAAATTCAGATTTCAAATCGGTGTATATCATAAGGGATAGGGTAAGCTGTCATCTCACTATATATTATGGATAAGGTGAACTCTCATTTTTGTGTACATCTTCAAGGATGGGATGAGCTTTAATTTTGTATGTATTATAAGGAAAGGATGAGCTTTCATTTCTGAATATATTATAAGGATAGGATGAGCTTTCATTTCTGAATATAATATAAGGATAGGATGAGCTTTCATTTCTGAATATATTATAAGGATTGGATGAGCTTTCATTTCTGAATATAACATAAGGATAGGATGAACTTTCATTTCTGAATATAATATAAGGAAATGATGGGTTTTCATTTCTGAATGTAACATAAGGATTGGACGAGCTTTCATTTCTGAATATAATATAAGGATAGGATGAACTTTCATTTCTGAATATAATATAAGGAAATGATGGGTTTTCATTTCTGAATGTAACATAAGGATTGGACGAGCTTTCATTTCTGAATATAATATAAGGATAGGATGAGCTTTCATTTCTGAATATAATATAAGGAAAGGATGGATTTTCATTTCTGAATGTAACATAAGGATTGGACGAGCTTTCATTTCTGAATATAATATAAGGATAGGATGAGCTTTCATTTCTGTGTATAATATAAGGATAGGATGAGCTTTCATTTCTGAATATAATATAAGGATAGGATGAGCTTTCATTTCTGAATATAATATAAGGATAGGATGAGCTTTCATTTCTGAATATAATATAAGGATAGGATGAGCTTTCATTTCTGAATGTAACATAAGGATAGGATGGGCTTTCACTTCTGTATATAATATAAGGATAGGATGAGCTTTCATTTCTGTGTATATTATAGGAGTAGGATGAACCCTTTCTTCTACAGTCTCTTATACTAGACATACACTTTGAGTGAATTTCCAATAAACCTGAAGAATTATATTATCAACTGGGGAACCACTAAAGCTCGGTAAACTCACAGTCCAAAAAATTGATTCACTGGATCTTAAACACAGAACGACTGTAACCGGTCAAGTGTACATTTGTGTCTCCCCAAGAGCCAAGGCAGTCAACCCCATTGATTCGAACTGGCCAATCAGAAGCCATCAATATTGTAGTCCTTATTGTGATCCTAAACACTCTCCTTGTTTTGTTTGCAAACAAGCGACTGGTTTGCTTGTATCTTCTCAAGGATATGGATCGTTTTATCTGATGTAATATGCTCCCTAGTCAATAAAGTGAAACAACTTCAATGTTTGGTCAACTGTGTTAATGTGCCAATCTTAGATCCCGCTAGACTAGACAAGCTAATGTGAATACTCTCAGTGTTATAAGCCCTGCCAAAAGGTTAAAAGAGAACCACAAACCTACCGCAATCTTGACTCACTATGCAGTGAGCCTTAAGACATACATCACTTTATCATAGGAACAAAAACATATATAAATGCCTGAATTAATAACAAGTTACAGATCTGTGTCTATTTAAATGTGAATATAAGCATCGATAAAAAGGACAGCTTCATGTCACACGAGCAGGAATCGCCAGATATCGCCAGGAATCGCCAGGAATCGCCCGGCTTCCAAGGGTCTGGGGTGCCAGGATTGGCTATGAGAATGGTCACATTAGATACGGACACCGCTCGGCCCTCACTCGGCCCTCACTCGGCCAGTGCTCGGTCCTCACTCCGCCAGTGCTCGGCCCTCACTCGGCCCTCACTCGGCCAGTGCTCGGCCCTTACTCGGCCAGTGCTCGTCCAGTGCTCGGCTCTCACTCGGCCCTCACTCGGCCAGTGCTCGGCCCTCACTCGGCCCTCACTCGGCCCTCACTCGGCCCTCACTCGGCCCTCACTCGGCCCTCACTCGGCCAGTACTCGGCCAGTGCTCGGCCCTCACTCGGCCAGTACTCGGCCAGTGCTCGGCCCTCACTCGGCCAGTGCTCGGCCAGTGCTCGGCTCTCACTCGGCCAGTGCTCGGCCCTCACTCGGCCAGTGCTCGGCCCTCACTCGGCCCCCTCCCTCGGCCCTCACTTTTATGTTGCAGCTTAAAGTTTCCAGGATCCTATACAACATCTAAAAATCGGCTGATGAAGCTATTGGAAAATTGGCGCAAATGTGACCGAGGCATTACTGAAACAATATAGGATTGAGTCATAATGTTACCATGACAACACTCTGAAAAAATTCTCTATTGTTCTGATTTAGATGCCATAGAAACTAACTTTCTCTATTTGCGTATGTAAATGTAACTTGAAAAATAAAAGAGAAATTTGAAATTTGTTTATCATATTCATATGAAACTATACAAAATAAAATATAAAATAAATAACCGATGAAAATACATTACATATGCAGTTACAGACTAAATGTATGTGGTGATCTTACTTACAGGACTCAATGCATTGTTTTTATTGGATTATAGAGATGATCTCAATCTAGCTCAATATTTATGCTGATCTCATCCTTCCTCTGACAAGCAGGATAATGCATATAAATATGAGTACACCTTCTTTAAATGCTTTTACAATATGAAAAAGTGTGATGAGTAAATAAGGCAATTTGAGTAACAAACAAAATAGCATTATATTGTTGACGTCACTGAGCTTTCTTTCTTATTTAATTGATGGAAAATCTGTGAATTAAAACAGGTTTTTACTAATGTGTCATTTGTCCGAAGTTGTCTATGTTTGTCTTTATTATCTAAGGGATATTTTTAAAGAAAATATATTGGTAAAAGGTCAAAACATATGATGAAGTTACTACCTGAAATAACCATATACACCGCATGTATCTGTTACAAATTTTAATATATTTATCACATTCTCAGATGACAAACTGCGTTAAGAGTCCAGAATGTCTTGTTATTTAATGCTTTTAATCTATTTTTTTTCTTTTTGCAATTTTCCAAATATGTTTTTCACAATATTTTACATTTATGATTGAAATTCTGTTTACTGCCTCAGCCACCTTCAAGCTGTGAATGTCACCATGCAATTATCACACTGCATCATGATATACTATATATCACTATATATTTGTTGAGAAAATTAATTTGAGTGATATGTTATTTTATATTTTCCATATCTCAAGAAGATTATCTGTGCTATATATATAAGGATAAGCAAATCTTTGCTACAATTTTCTTCTATCAAAATCTCTAAATGCACCAGAGGATATTTTGAATATTGGAATATATTGACTGCTTAATATTCTACAGAAATATAACCTATGTCACAGTGACCTCTGCATATTCTACAGACGTATAACTGATGTCACGATGACTGCTGAATATTCTACAGACGTGTAATTGATGTCAGGATGCTTGCTGAGTATTCTACTGACGTGTAACTGATGTCACGATGATTGCTGAGTATTCTACTGACGTGTAACTGATGTCACAATGCTTGCTGGGTATTCTACTGACGTGTAACTGATGTCACGATGATTGCTGAGTATTCTACTGACGTGTAACTGATGTCACGATGATTGCTGAGTATTCTACTGACGTGTAACTGATGTCACGATGATTGCTGAGTATTCTACTGACGTGTAACTGATGTCACGATTACTGCTGAGTATTCTACTGACGTGTAACTGATGTCACGATTACTGCTGAGTATTCTACGGACGTGTAACTGATGTCACGATGACTGCTGAGTATTCTACGGACGTGTAACTGATGTCACGATGACTGCTTAGTATTTTACTGATTACCCCTTTTTAAAAATAAGAAAACAGGGTCTGTTGATTGCTTTATGAGGTCTTGTTAATTTTAGCCCAATATGCTGTCACAGGTCTTGGGTTAATAAAGTCATTAATAAACTCCGGTTGACTTTTAGGTCTGGCAGTAATTAGACTTGTTATTTTGTCATTTTCAGCATTGTTTAATTTATCGCTAAATAAGGGAGATAATCATTATAGTTTGCACGCTTTTGATTTATTTCATAATTCTTCCACAACCAACTAACATAATATATACGCTTACACAAATCATAATTGGTAAAAGCGCCATCAGAATCAGAACTGATTTGACAGATAAAATATCTTTTGCTGCCCACTCGTTATTAAGAAGTGTTTTGTATTACATCACAGGGTATGAACCTAATGCTAGTGACAGGGAGGGAAATTCTCAAAATTGCAAAACAAATATGAGGAAAACTGAAGTGTTTTACAAATTTTATCTTCAGAATCAGATACACTACTCAAATGAGGAATAACCCGAAAACAGGTACCTTTCTGCAAAGTAAAATTGAAATCCATATCTTGACATGTTTTTTTCATTTATGATGTTACAATCATTTTTTATCTGACCCCCAAAATATCGTGATGCATCTTGGGATAGCTTGTTGTATATATTACATATATTTCATCTGAATTACTAATAAGTACTCACTTCACAGTTGAGACCCAGCGTGCAATATTAAACTAACTGCAACATCCAGCCAAGAAGAAGAGAAATATGGCCAAGATGGTTGTGATAACACTTTTGACATTTTTACTTGGATATGTATATTGTTATTCCCAGCAATTGCTGGAGTTTGAAATACAGGACCAGTTGAAGGAAGCGTTGGCGAATCCCCCCGAACCTTTCAATGGCGAGTCTCTCGAGAACTTCATTTTGCGGACCAAGCTATATTTTGAACATCTAGACAGCCTGTCAGAAGTCTTGGACAGCGTTACAGAACTGAAAGAATATCAACACGTTCTTGCCAGACCGAGGTAAGCATACCTATTGTCATATATTTATATATAGAAAGAGCCAATGTTCCACGTGTTGAGTAGTACCAGAAAGAGAAAAAAAAGACAGATTTGAAGAAAAAATGTTAAAAAAATATCGGGAAAGACTTTGTTCTGTAACAAATGCGTGTCTCTTCAATCATTTTTGTGTGTTCTTTTGTAAAACAAGAAAGATTTTTTTCAATAAATCAAATTGTGCTGTGAACACTGGAAATTATGTTTTAGTTCATAACAATTTTAGAAGAATTTCGATATTTGGAAAAAAAAGTGTGCTTATATATGTATCGAAGCAACAGCCTGATGACGTATTTCTTATCAGGTTGGAAATCTATAGGATGTCCAAAATGTTTCTTTATACCTCGGTTTTATATATTCCCGTTAGATTAACATAGCTTATTATAAAAATACTCTGATATTACATTTATATTTTCAAATTAGATCTACACCAACAAATTTGAGATTACATTTTTATAAGAATGAATTAAGGTTTTTCCATTTTTATGTCTATATAATGCTGAGAATATCCAACATATCTTGATAATTTTGTTTACAGGGAAATATGTCAATTGCTAAGTTATTATACAATGAAAATATTGTAAGATATCGGATTTCATCATTCGGTGTGTAATCATTTCTCTAGAATGGGCCACACATATGTTAGTTTTAGATTGTAACAATATTGATTGACGTGACAATTAATTTGTTTTGGTAGATTCGGAAAAAGAACCGCCTTGTCCAACCAGTTCTTCAGGACACGCTTTTACTGGTTGAGAGAACAGTATTTGAGTTGGAAGAAAAAACGTTTGGAGGTGACTGACCCATATTGGGCGAATTCCTGGATAAATGCACAAGAGATGTGAACACCTTACTTAAAAAGAATTAAGTCATCTGAAAATATTGAATCTTGCTATACCTGTGTTGCGTTAGTTTCAACAATAGTAACTTTCTGTCATTCTTTGATTTAATATGGATCAGGATAAACATGAAAAAAACTTGAAAAAAAACTTGAAAAAGCTATGTATGCTAATACTGAAGAAAGTAAAAAAGAATATACATGATTTAGACATGATTGAGACAGTTCAGACTCATTTGAATATTGATAGTTTTTCAAGTTTCAAGTTTGCTTTTTGGATGTGGTTTGGAGAAAGTGGGAGGATAGTGTGGTATTCATGTACTCCAAGACAAAGCTGTACTTGACACTTGCCTCCAGGGGGACACCAAGATCATGGTTGCCTCCTCCGCAGAGAAAAACAAATGGCATCTTCATCAGCCTCTGCCCTGGGAGGTCAGTGCTTAGTCACCACGGATACCACTGAGGTTCCGCCAGGATCACAACAAGAGAAATGCCTACAGCGGGCCGCGAGCCGTTATCTGCGAGTTCTGATTACAGAGAAGGCTTACATGCTATTCAACTCTGCACACGGCCCACAAAACCCTTCCTAAATCATAATAATTTGACTTGTGCAATGGGCCTGACTTGCTAATTTACTCATCCACCTCACATCAATTAACAACTAGACACAGAGGAAACACGCTAACCTGCCAATAAATTTTGTCTCTGATAGGAAAATTATAGGGGACCCAGGGCAGTGCGATTAGATGCTATCACAGCTGCGGTGATATAAAACTTGATATTCCGTCAACGATCCGGCCACAACCCTGTCTTCTCATTTCCATGGTAATGATATATACGCGGATGATTTAACCATGCCCAGTTCCCCTTTGAACATGTCACTGCACATGTTTTATCATGACGATCATGTACGTACATTAATACGAGGATTTCATTGCTCTGATCTCGCTTCTATGTCACATAACTTGGAATTTCAGTCCCCGTCTTCGCCGCTGACCCGTGTGCAAAGACCACGAAGCATTGTGGGATAAATAGCAACAACTTCCCATAAACTAGCCATTAACGCCATAATTGTTTTATAGAAAACAAAGGACATAAAAACTGTGTATCCAATCTGCATATTCCTTCCAAACCAGACCGACTCAATAAGCATTAATTATGGCATAAAATAAATGAGGACCGCCTGATCATAGATTATACTTTTGTCTCTTTCAGCATAAAGAAAAATGCATTAACGTGTGTAGATTCGCTTATTTCCCAAGTGTGTCCAGAGGCCAGCTACATTGATAGAGAAAAAACAGTGACATTCATTTATATTTCTAACTAATGAAGCAAGTGATAAATCAGTACATGTACAAGCTAAAAGAGACCACTTCTTCCAAATATTTCCTGTCACAAACGAATAAAGCTTACCTTTTGAAACTTAATATTCTTAGCATTTGAAGCATAGTGTTTTTACTATTTTAGTTAAATATCAATGCATTCAAAAGATGCGTGTGTTAAGCAAGGTATCTGATGTGTCTTGTCAAATATGATATTCTTATCAGATCGTTGTCAGATACATGCATCGTCAAACAACTTCGAATGATGTGATAAACATCGGCAATCAATTGATAAACTATAACACAGCTCTGTTGTCTTCCTCTGCTCTCATGTCATGGGCTGCATTTGTAGGTAAAGAGAGGGAAAAAAAGTCAATGATTAAAGATTATTCATTCAATTAAATGAATATCGTATCAAATTTAAGCATTGTGTTTATTCTTCAAAAGAAATATTAATTTGGAATATTCAAGCTGCAGGTTCAGAATGATTAAATCTAAGGAATAAGTTGATTCTTGGAGCTATCATCACTGAACAGGAAATTACAGTTGATTAAAGTTGATTCTAGTGGTTGGTATATGTACCTAGATAGGGACTACAAAGTTCAAGAAGTAATAAGATAACAGCACCATTTTAACTTTAAAATATGCTAATTTATTTTATATACAAAATACATAATTTCTGGTTATGTAAAAAATATAAATGCTCTAATGTGTTTATTTTAGAGCTGATTGTTATGCCATGCCAACCTCCTGGTGTTGATGTGCCATTAACTATTATGTATTAGGCCCTTAAGAGATTTTGATGCAATATTCAGCCAACTTTCGGCCATCTTGGGTTTGGCGCTTTCATAACTTTGCTGCAGCTATCACATATGATTTTGACGCTTACAACATCGGCGAATTGATGCCAGAATTTATATTATCTAGCCTCCCTATACTTTAAATGACAATCAACTGAGAAAATTATGTAGAAATCTGTTCCAAACTATATCCTGCCCTATGTTTTGGCATTATAATTATATATAAGAGGCATATACAGGATGTATTTAAGCATTTATTATCCTTTGTGTTTTTGGATGATAATCATATATTACAGACACCGACAGGATATATTCATGTTTTTACGTTGTTCATTGTTTTGGCATTTTCATTGTGTTGTGCAAAATTGTATAGAGCAATATTCAAGCTTGTGTTGTCCCTTGTGGTTGAAACATTATAATTACAGCATGGTATAGACGCAAGCAGGCTTGAATAACTGTGTCATACACGTTACAATGTGTGGAAAGTCCACCCCTATTTGGCAGGGTTTGAGCATTGATTGATGGCTGGATCTGTGTCAAAACTCACCTATAATCACATCTTGTCATGCAAGCCAGCCATTCTTATATGTCTCTCTATGACTTGTTGCTATTCCAACCATATCTGATTTTCAATATGTTAGTCTGTCAGATCAATCTCTTCTGATAGAGATATCATTTAATCTCAGATATTCATATTTGACATTTGGCTATATATTGTTCAACATTTTTGTGTAGACGTTTACAGCATTGTAGAGATATATTGAGCTAAGATATTTGTGATGTGTTTTCAATATGTTGATAAAATTGGCATCTTATAGAAATTGTTATATAGTTTTATATAGTTCTTATAGATGAACCTAATTTGTGCAGAACAGATTAGTTCCTCTGTTCTCATAAGTTTAATTTTAATCCTGCTTTGTAATAAAATAACAGTTTTCAGTCATTATTTCTAACAGATAAATATATACACTCCCATACAAAATAATGGAGAAATAATAGCTTTCTTACCTCAGTGTATTTCATGTTTCAGATTTTCAAAAGTCAAACCTAATTTGAACTACATGGTTATAAAAGTGTAACAATATTTGCTGCAAATGCTGTTTCTAATGCAAATATTTGGTGTTTTTTAAAATTATTTTTGCTATTTATATCTTGCACTCCCTGGCTCTATGGTTGTCCATATTGTTAAGCTATGTCACAGTTTGTACTCGGTATCTCTGCCTCAGTAATCTCACATGTTCCCTTTATGTTCTTTTCCTTTCATTCTGTGTGACTCGCAAATTGTGCCTAATTCTATCAAGTGCTTAGGATAATTTATAGACATGAATGATGCGGAAATTATGCATGTATGTCAAAGACGGCTGCTGTAAGAGATGAAAGATACGGACTCGCTTTTTGCCACCTTGTCATGCGATAGAATAATTCTTTTCCACCCAAGAATAGTGATGCAAAATGTTTGGGATTTGTAATATGATGTCCTAACAATTGATGACAATAGATATGGCCTTTTTATTACAAACACTTGAACCCTTTATACATTGCCTTTGTGAAGGCGGTAAATTAATATAAATCATTTGTAATGTTGGGTGAGTGATACATGCATATTCCTGGCGAAAAATGCATTTCTTTTCCATTGTGTCATAATATTAAAATGAAAATGGTGACAGGGAGATAAATTACCAAAGTAATTTTAGACCTATTCTATATTCAGAAATTTAATAATCTGGTTAAAGAAATAAACTGAAAGGGTTTCATTTTGTGCCTTAATGGGCATTATATTAAGTAAAAATTATATTTGCATAGTAGGAATTGTTGTTTAACAATATATGATCTCAGAGTTGATTACATTTCTTGCAGTTGTAGTGTAC
The DNA here is from genome assembly GCA_949316495.1 of Amphiduros pacificus. Lineage (NCBI taxonomy): Eukaryota > Metazoa > Annelida > Polychaeta > Phyllodocida > Hesionidae > Amphiduros > Amphiduros pacificus. The sequence goes on from OX439010.1 coordinate 9,762,841, forward strand.
CAAAGATTTAGACAACCAATAAAAATGGGCTGAAGGATTTTCTCTGCATTCAGGCAGCGACAAATTAGTTTCCCCAGATGAAAAAAAAGCCCAGCAGAGTAATTTTGACCAATCAGCGGCTGAGCTTACTTCGGGTGCAGAGTGACATATGTTGCTGCGGTGGTAATAAGAGTGAAAAGTGAGAGTTTATTTGGGTATGAGGCTGCATGAGTTGAGAATGGCGGGGATATAGCCAACCAATACATTTATCTCTTCATTCTTAACAATTTATTGCACTCTTCTGCTATGTTTCACCAATGAATACGATATCATTATGAAATTACAAATGCAATTCTAAAATTATTCTTCATAGGTATTTGAAATTTGCTAATATCGAAGCCCACTACATACATCAACCTTCCATTCATGATTAAAATATATAACATAGATACATAATCCATCTTAGCTTGTTTGTGATCTATTTACATTTTGTCAATATCACAATTATGGTCTTGTTGACAATGTAGATATTTCTATGATGAATCTGTGAGATGCCTTCGAGAGATTAATAGGCTAAGACATTCAAAACCTCCCACATTTAAAATGGCCTTTGATATCTAAATGATTGAAGAAATTTGATGTTTATGCCCAAATGATCATCACGACAACACAGTAGTATGTACACTTAATCTAACTTGTTGAATGATGTTATTTGATGGTATAGATATCACATGCATTCTTATTTCTGAAGAAACAATGATGGGCTCCGATCATTTGATTATATTTCATCATAGAAGGAGCATTATAGAACTGTAGAAAGTGAGTGGAAACCAGAATCCCGATATATGAGTCACGTTCATTTATCTATTTTAATCATATTGATTATTTTCTGAAATTTGAATAACATAAGAAAAGAGTTCATGAAGACATTCAGGGAGACAAATTATTAAATATTAAATACTAGTCTGTATTTAGAGTTAAACGATTGTTAAGTCAGGCTACGATTAGGTACATGTATATGGAGATTCTGTGATATCTAGCAACTTCACTATTGTGCATTAAGACCCTATATGGTTCTTTTTCCTATAATGGTCTTCTCATACATCACCTATAAGACCTGCAGTAGTGGTTGGTGTACAGGTTCTTTGCACGGTGTTATTACTGTAAAGAGCATACTGTGGAGTATGTCACCCTGTCTATAGAGAGTGTCAGTCACATAACTGGCATGTTGCATGCCTTCTGCCACTCACCTTCCATCACCCCACCCTCTAACCAAACCATACTTCCCTCTTTCTCACACATTGCTGTTGCCATGGCAACCTAAGCAACAAACATTCTGTGTAGTACTCAGTGGGCTGTTGTCCTCTATATAAGTATCAGCTAGCGTATAGAGAAGGGTGACCTCTTATATTATTGTCAGCTAGGACCTGGAGAAGGGTGACCACTTTTATAGGGATCAGTTACTACCTAGAGAAGGGTGACCTCTTACACAGGGCTAAGATACCATCAAGAGAAGGGTGACCTCTTACACAGGGGCAAGATACCATCAAGAGAAGGGTAACCTATTATATTATTGTCAGCTAGGACCTAGAGAAGGGTGAACACTTATATAGGGATCAGCAACCGCCTGGAGAAGGGTGATTCCTGTACATGTACAGCTACCACATAGCGAAGAGTGACATCTTATACTAGTGTCAGCTTGGACTTAAGAGTAATCTATTAACGTTTTGGCCCTGTTTTAGATATAAGGAAACAACAAGAAGAAAGATAACTGTTTCTGTTTTCTTCCTATTCAGAGTATGATGAAAACCCCAAAAATAAAGATACGTGGATATTACACATGTTACTGATATTCATCAGTAAATTTTAACGTCATTTAATCTTGCACCCACCTGGCTATTTCTGAGACATATTGAACATATTTGAACAATACTTTCTGAACATAATACTGCATACACGAGACGTATTATCTCTACTGCTCAAGATTCCGTATTATACCCAACATAAAGATGTGATGAACTCAAGCAAGAAATATTAGCCCCTCATTGAACTAATACATACAACACTCTCTTCTACCTTTCAATGCATAACATGCTTGATTGATGATAAAACCACCATTACTATATATCTTATGAATATGGGTGTGCGCATGATTGGTTTCATGTGCTCAATACCTTTGTCTTGCATACAAGCATTCTTCCTGAGTGGAAAATAGAGATCACGAACCTCATTGAAGGATACACAGAGACTGCTTTTAAAACTGTCTAGATCTAACATAAAAGAATAAAACGATTTTATCAAGTGGTTTTATGGGAATGCCATTGTGGAAGAATCAGCATTTCTTTTCTTACCAAATGGGGTGGCCTTTTTCATTGGTAAATGGCATATTGGTTTTAGATTGCGCTCTAATGATAATGTGACATTAAAATGGCAATCCAAGTGATCACTGAGGGAACATGAAATGCTTGTTTGTCCTGAGATTGGCAGTCTATGTTTTATTAAGTGATCATGAGAAAAGTGCATTACAATTACGCGGAGACTGGGTTGAATTAAGGCCATGGGCCGTGGAACAGTTGGTTAGAGTGCAAGCTTTAATAAAAACCAACTCCTCTGTGACGATTCAAAAGGTCGTGGGTTCCATTCTCGGCCATGCTGATATTGAATCCATGTTACAATTCCTCACATTAGCCGATGCCCATACATTTTGGCTTTTTAAATCTGTGACCAGGTGGGAAGTCATAATATCAAGAACCAGGCATAACAATTCAGTGAGGCATCACTATATCTGGTTACAAGGTCTCATCATGAAATGTCGGAAATAATGTTGAAAGTGATGCAAAACGCCAAACAAAGACTGTTTGATATAACTATATTGCCTTAACAACTACTGAGGACGTGCTGAGCACGACTCGCTCACAGAGAGTTCATGTGAGTATGAAATTCTACGCCTATCTTTGTCGGTTCGGTCTGACACTGAGCTTGGCTATGAAGTGACAGATTCAAATTAAGAAATCAAACCCGCAATCAAAGTCTTTGTTCCTCAAAGACGCAACAACTCTGAAAAACATGCCAACAGACACGGTGAAATTAGCAGTGAAGCTTAAAGTTTTAGTCACAGCTAATTGAAACAGAGATTAGTGATATCGGACAAGGATATAAAAGGATGTGATGAACAGAGGCGAGGCTTGTTATGAGAGAAGAGAACCATCATTACATCAGCACTTGACAGAGTGGCAAATCCACCCAGATCCTTCATACCAGAAGCTGTCCACATGGTCTGTCTTATTTAAACCATGATTTCATTATTTAAAATCATGATGTCACTATTACAAAAAGTGATGTCATTATCTAAAACCATGATGTCATTATCTGAATTCATAATGTCATTATTAAAATCCATTAAAATGTTATTATCTAAATGCCATATATGGGTAAAGCCAGATTTTATCAGAATAATGTGTTCATGATCATGTTTACTGAGTTATGAGTTATTTTGATATTTGTACAGAACAAGAACTCTCTTTATCTATGACACTTTTTGACAGTTATTTGGTTATAGTAAAAAATAAGAAAATAGATATTAAAAAAAGCAGTTTCCTTCTCTGTAAAGACCTCCCCCATAATATCACCATACCCTACTCAGAGATGTTGAGCACACCTTGAGTAGCTCATACCATGGACTGGCAAGCCTCCATGATATGCCACGGTACATAATGGATTACTCTCGCCTTCCCCTGACATGCACCCTTCCTAGCTAAACTAATGCGGCACATTTAAATAAATTACATACTCTCAGCTGTTAATCTTAATTAGCCTCCGTAAAAAGACTCGAAAGACTGCTGCATCCATAATTAAAACTGCTTAATTTGTCGAAACAATGGATCTGTGTAACTACTATTTAGATTAGAGGCATGATTACAGATTCTCTATCCTACAGTAATAGACAAATAAATGTGCTCACAAAATATCAACTGAAGCGGTCCTTCTCTGTATGCAGGATATCAGAAGGGAGGTTTTTAAGCTCAACTAGTCCTAAATTATACTCTTGTGTTACACATTTTGGAGGTTTTAAATGAACAGGGTTTTGCCGCTTTGATGCAAATTAGGCATTTATGTTTCATTAAGGCTTTTAAATACATCTTTCTGATGTGCCATAGGATTCTCTATGTGCTATGGGATTTCATTTAAACGCTCATACAGATGGTCTTGCTTTATGCCACATTTCAGAAAGATCTTCAATATGGAAATAAATTTCTTTTAATATCATTGAAAAAAAATATAACATCTATTTGTGTAACACTGTTTTACCTCCTTTTGTCCGTGAGGCCTCTGCAAATATATTCTTGTTCTAAAACATTTTATCTGTTGAATTAGCACAACTTTCATTTTGCATGCAGTGATACTGGGAAAAGCTGAATTCTTCATACCTATTTAGACTTATAATAAATTATGCTTGGTGTAAATTACCTTAGATATTTATCTCTGACAACATTTAATCCTTTAAAATCAATATATTTAAATGCTGACTTTAATGTAAATGGCCATCATTAAGCCGTGGAGTGGCGTGAAGTTATCTGTGCTGTGAATGTAAGCAACTCCTACTTTAATTGCCCAGTCAGTTTTTTTGTATTTGTGATAAAGTGGTTATTGTGAAGGCCACTCATAGCCTAGACTGTAATTGAGCAGCAATAGACCCAATTGGTTTTTCACACCTTTGTGAATGGGGTGTTTTCTAATATGCGGCGCGGGACAGCAACTGCCATGGCGCATTTCACAAGACACTACTTGTTTCATTATGACTAACACAGATCTTTTTTAAGTGAGTTTTTAGGTTGGATTTAATACATGAATTAAAACTGTATTTCGTTTTTCATTAAAATAATTTACAGAGTTGTTTCATATTCAAGCAGAGTGGAATGAAATAAAATTAAATCAAAAAAGGAGTTTTCCACAGGCGCTTTCTTTTCTTAAAAATGGTCTGGCCAGTTGTTTTTTCATGTTTGTTCCATCAATATTAGTTTCATATACTTAATCAATTACTAACATCAACGATGTGAAAACTGATATTGACGTTTTGGAATGCAGGCTGAGTGATAATTGGGGTTTTTGCTTTTCATGCAGTTCTGTCTCATTAAACATGCTCTTATCGTTAGATCAAAACAAAATATCACCCTGGTTCATAAGTGATCATTACATGTCCTGTGGTTAGCTTAATATTGCAATGCACGGAATAAGAGGAAAAGGGGGTTTTGATTTTGACCTGGCCATTCACGCCTGTCGCGACACCAGTGAGTTTCTAAGCTTGTGGGATAATTGCATAGATCAGTGTGGGCATGAGATTGATGAATGACGTCCTAACATTATGTGACAGTTGGAAATAAATATAACCAACTGTGATGATGAATTAGGGTGCAGCTTTCATCAAGAATTATGATTGCCGCTTGAACCAGCATTGATATTGCTCTACCAATTAACGTGGTGACCAAATTACCACTCAAAGTAGTTGAACACTAGCATAGGATATGAACTAGAAAATGATATATTTGGTTTGAAACATATTGATTGAGTGATTGATTGATTGATTCATAGAATGATAATTGTTAGAATTCCATTTAAAGGATCTGTACGGGCAATGCGTCTTCAGCTTGGCCATATATCTAAAAATGAAAGAACCAATTCCAGATAAATTAGAAAATAATTGCGAAAATTTGGTTTATTACAAAGGTTTTGGTTTAAATCCGACTATAATGAGAATGTGTAACTAATATATTCCAATACAAAATGGGTGATGTACAGAAAAAAAACGTCATCAGTATGTTTTTATGTTTTGGACAAGGGCATGTTCAGTGTGGGTTCCCATCATCACGTATTTGGCCATACTTAGTGCAGAAGTTCAGAATTAATTCTGAACATCTGCAGTAAAACCTTGAAAATAGCATGTGAATCAAAAACCTTAAACTTGTGAATCCAAAGTTTCATTTATATCATATGCAGATTATGCAGGAAGGATCATCATCTCTTTTGTTACTTTTAATTTATTTATATGAAATAGATTTATACAAATTGGTATTTTGCACATTTATATGTTAAAATTACACAGCTGCCTGCGGCTAGAATTGAAATGCAATCTTTGCCAATATTATTTAAATTGAAAAATTGGATCTTGCCTTTTTCAGAAAATTGAAACTTGCATCATGATATCTTTATCAACATGATATCCTAAAGAATCCATTTCCAGTTAAATGTCAATATTCAATTATTTGACTCCATTGTTATCAGAAGTTTATTTTTTCTTTGAAATAAGAACTAATTATTTGACTCAATAAAATGATAGAATAACTAAATATGATTCAGTAAATATGATTCAGTAAATGCTTAGAAATTATACGGTATAAGGTTCTTTTGTCCGTTCTTCATAAAATAGATCTAAAGTCCATCTTTGGGAAAATTGAAATTATGGTTTCCATAACGGCTTTTGCGATGCACACGCTTTGATATTGAATAGCGAGCTTGCCCAACTACCGTATTATGTTGCTGCAGATTTAACTGTCTGTTTTCACACTCGGATAATGAGGGGTTTGAGAAGAACGTTTCCCGTCAGATCACAGACAACCCCGCCATTCAGCCTCGCTTTGGTTTGGTCGTCTTGACGACACTTAACCAGCCACTCAGCTCTCAATCGTTTATGATCCCAACATCGACAGTCATCATCATTTACCATAACGTGAAATGAATATGTCAATTGATTTTTTTCAACCATATTTTCGCCACGATAAAAATCAGCACGTCAAATGATGGCTTCATATTCAAATTTGAGAAGCCTGTTGTGAAGACATATTGTGGCCGTGTCAATACAATAAGGTACCGCTGCAGCCCGCTTTAAGGTCATTATTCAAAATGGCTGGATGTCCTCAAAAAAGGTGAAAAGGTGCAACCGGAAATGTCATCAAAAGACTTGTTATTATTCTGACGGAATGTAATTTGTTGACATGTTAATGTTCTGGCATGTACATGACTCAGGTGGAAAAAGTAGAATTGAAGAGAACAGCAAACGAAATGGAAACGCAAAAAGCCTGCGAATAACATCACGCTCAGTTGTCTCTGTAAGAAGTTTAACCTTTTTGAGAAAGTTGATTGAAAATGTGTGAGAAATTGCCACCCCTGTGCGAAACTTCACAACACTTTAGTCTTGCACTCCCTTATCCAATTAATTTTTTATCTACCACCTTTCTGCGGCTCAGGGTATATTGACTGCAATCTTACTGAAGGCCAATCACAATGCTTAATGAGCTAGGGGGCCGTTTTTCTTCCCAGAATTCCGAGAGTCCTACTGAATTTTCCATGTCCTGTATGTCACAGCAAACAGCAGAGGGAGTAAAATGTCTCTCCCAAAAGGTATGCGTGGGATAAACTGGCCTTAAATAACTTATATGAGACTAAAATAATTATCGCCGACTTTTTACCTGAGACCTGTGCCTCATTAATTCTCAACACGAGAATTGCATCTGACTTTGCCGTGGAAGCATGCACACTTAGGATTATTTGTTCTATATATCATATCAAGCAATTCCGTATTCTATCCAATAGAAAACAGAAGTATTTAATAAAGAAAAAGGCCAATTTCAATGACCTTACTATTTATATTTCCTATAAACGGTCTAAAATATATAAAAGGTTGTTTATATATGTACTATTCAATTTCTATGTAATATGTGACGTGATGTCCATATATTATTTGGTGAAAAAAATGTCCATCTATCATGTTATATATGGCCGTATATATAGTATAATGTCTATATAAAATATTTCACATAGTGAGGGCCACAGCCCGTGGCGCAGTTGGTTAAGGTGGGAGCCTGATAACACAAGTTCCTCTGTGGTGATCCAAAGGTTGTGGGTTCGAATCCTGGCTGTTTCATTAAATACATGATGTCTGTGCCTGAAGCGTTAACCTGCTGTCCCAGTAAATCTGTGACCAGGTGGGTTGTCATGCGGAATGACAATTCAGTGAACAGCACTATATCTGCTACACTTAGGTCTTGTCATGAAATAATGTTGAGAGTGATATAAAACCGCCAAAAATACAAACATAGAGTGAGTTATCCATGTATCATGCACTGTGATATGTAATGATATCAAGTTGTGTGACACAATACAACATATTATGTGATGTCCATTTATCATATATAAATGCTATGGTTCCATTGCTATGTCTTGTTGTCACGAAACACTTCAGAGAGGAAGATACGTTCCTCTCAGATAATCTTATGAAGAAGAAAACAGATACCTTCCACCCCCTCTCTCCTATAATCACACCCCCACCTTTTATTGGCAGTCCTCCTACTTTATCGGCCATACCACTTTGTATAAATGGCACAATGTTATGTCATCAGGTGATATGATGGGCAGACGTTTTGCGTGTCTCAGGACATAGTGCGGCATGATAGGCCTGCCAAGCGGCCGCACGAGGGAGCATATGCAGCTCTACATTCTGATGCACAGTATCACATGGCTGGCAGCAAAAATCTGTCAACTTCCTCTATAAAATCTGACACCACCTCTTTATTTTGAGTGGCAAAAATGCACAAAAAACCTCGCTTCCCCACACCTGCCCGGCGGTTCGAGCATTCGTCATAAAAGGTTCGCCAACCACCCTATTACGAGGGATAATTTTGCCTCGGGGGACATCTGTGGACTGAATTTCATTTATTTCAACTGAATACTTTCGCCGCCAACATGAAACCAAGCATGCAAACATGTGGCCAAGGCTACAAGCTATTTCTCTGCTAAACTACATGTCTGTCGTCTACTGTTCAACTGACTATCAAGGCCCTTGGGTTCTGAGCGGAAGTTGGAATAAAACTTCAGATCTATTCACTGCAAATGTACAAACAGACCTCGGAGTATTGACCAGATCCTACAGGGGGCTACAAAGCTTGTAAATGTTCACAAAAATGGAAAATGGCAACATTTGGGTTCTATATACATATGAAATTATATTTTTCATCTTCATCTCCTGTTTTGTTTAGTTAATGACATTAAGTCTGGCTGAATTTATTCAAAATCTAAAACATACACGTACTTATCAGTAAGTAAGATCTTCAGTATTAGACCACAAATGCATCACCCAGAAATGTATAAGTTTTATCTATACTATTACATAATATTTTAGCTATTCATGCTATGGATATGTTCAACTGGAAGGTCAGTTAAGATGATGATGTTCTCGGCATTCTAAACCATTCATAAACTATTTCAAACCATTATCTAAGAACACTCCCTTCCATTGATATTAACACAGGAATACTGTAAGAATTCTTGGTGAGGCCTACCTTTAAATGAGTTGAGAATTTATCTCAGAATGTAGAGACCATTTCAGGACTTACCTGAAAATACAAGAAAATAACATTTTAGATTTTCAACGTCAATTTCCATTTATATGTTGGATCAACTTGATTGAACTGAACGTCACTGAAAATGTCAAATTAAGTTTATATAAAAAAATAACCAACTTGAATAACATGCAAAAATCAACATTAAAATACTACTTGTGCTGAACGTATTTGCCATAGAAGGATATGTTCTGACCTGCAGCATTGAACACTTTGTGATACACCTATTGTGTAAGATCATATATCTTTATCACATAAAAAGACAAAATATAAGGTGCTGAGGGCAATAGCTGAAGTTATCCTAATATAACAAAAAGAATCTCAGGTTGAAATATGTTAGCAACAAGAAAGTACAGTGCATTTTAAGAATTACAATACATATGCATAAAAGTGAAAAAAGGGTAAAAAAATGTTTTCCACAATATTAGGTGATTGCATGAGACATACGAGTTGGAAACGCAACCAACTTTTTTGGTGTCGCTTATCAGAGATGAACAACAATAAAATCTTGCATGTTTTCATAAAACATCTCTATTACTTCTCTTGTTTTACGTGTTTTATCGTAGATATAAGTGCTCGGGAATATGAGCTTTTGCATGCAATGCAAAAATATGTTTTGTAAATCACAAATAACCTTTTGCAAAATTATAGTTGAAAGGACATACGTGTGCTTAAGTACATACATGTGTGTTAGATGGTGGTTGATGATGAGTGGAAGGCACATAAGTCTGACTTTATTCAACACTCCCAAAATTATGAGCTATGAATGCAAAGAATAAAAGTGTCAAGGGTAAAAAGTAAATCCTAAAATTAAAGGGGGAGTTCCTAATCATCTAACCTTATTTTCTTTTAACATGCAATGAAATATATGGTAATAAGATATCATATCACACACATCCTACATTAATCTGGCCAACTGTTTATTTACAATGTTGATCTTTGTTGGGGCAGCAGGCTGTCCTGGAAAGAAAGGTCGGGTTCGGGAGGGTGATAAAACTTCGGAGATTATACGTCACGGGTGTAACTCCTTATCCCGGGAAACTGTGTCTCACAATGGTGGGTGAAGCTGGACCATCAACATGTACTCAAAATAAGCTGCTCTCATTGTCAGGGGAATTGTGTGTTATAAATATTTGCAACAAAAGTAATTGACAAGGGATCAATTTTTTTTCAATTCCCCAAAAATTGTGGCAACAAAAGTTTGAAATACACAAAATACGCAGGTTTGAAACACAGCCAGGGTTATCTATGAATAGACCATTTTGTTCTTGAGTTAGAATATGGTAACAGTTGGGCCTGAAACAATGACTACCAGATGTTCCCTAGGCTAAAATGAACTGTAATTCTTATTAAACCACATCCCAAACCTAGTGATGATTAGATTAGCTGAACAGAGGTCATTTCACAATCCACAAAACAGAGGAAAGAAGTTCTGGACAAGTCTCCACTACAGATACCATGATCAAGTGGCCGATGAGTGTCAGAAACACGAGCATACTAGGTCAGGGTGCTGAAATGAGAGGTGAATGTAGATACCTCAGTGATTCAATGTGTTGTCCCCAGGAAAACATTTACCAAAATATTGTCATTTTTAAAGAAAATGGTCCTTAATTTTAAAACCTCTTTTAACTATTATTTTATATGTACATATATATACTTTGTGGTCCATACAAATGACTGAAAAATAAGATAAGTTAAATGGCATAGCCAAGGTTCGTGTTTTGTTTTCATAATTGTTAATTGGCACAGTGTGGTATGTTGTGTCATAACATACTATCTGCTATCATAACATATACTATTTTGATTTGTTGAAGATCATCCCCACTGTCAGATTCTTCTCAATCACGTTTGCCGGCTACAAGTCTTGTTTGTCGTGGGGGGTCAAATTGCCATCCCTGAACTTTACCCTGCTCAATAAAGCGGCCTGAAGGTGCCTCAGACCCACTTCTTTCATCCTCAGATGATCCACATAAACTTTGGACCTCTATTATATCAGAAACACTTGTTAAACAATCACTATCTGTAAAATCTCCCTCCGACTCCATGATGCTGGACTAGAGGTTTTCCCAAAATGTTACACTCTCTACGTCACCACCCCACGTGACAGGGGGTAATAAAATTCCGGACTGACTTCGGAGATATGTCATGATCCAAACTTTGAAGTGAAATTTGATCATCACAATGTTTACAAGATACACTTGAAATTTAAGAGATGACTACTGGCAACCAAATGAATGATTTTATGACAGAAAAAAACATGGTTTGGGGTACAACCCAATTATTAGGAACTCCCCCTTTAAGGATGAGAGAATAAAAAGACCGGGATCAAAACAGAACAAGGCCAAAGAAGGACAGGGATTAAAGAAGATCAAGGCTCAAAGAAGGCCAGGGATTAAAGAAGATCAAGGCTCAAAGAAGGCTAGGGATTAAAGAAGATCAAGGCTCAAATAAGGCCAGGGATTAAAGAAGATCAAGGCTCAAATAAGGCTAGGGATTAAAGAAGAGCAAAAAGTATACATAAGTGGTTCTTTGTTGAATTGACAGCAAGATTGACCATCTATGTTTCTATGAGCTGTGAATAGATGAATAATGTTGGGAATTTCACAAATTCACACTTTATGAGAGACAGAAATAAAACATCTCATCTAAAACATTTGCTCTCGGCAAATCTAATAGTTCCGAGTAATTGTACGGAAATTCAAGTTGAAATGACAAAAGCCACAATAAGAATAATTAATTTCCTGTTAATGAATAAAATCATACTACTTTCTTTGGTGGTAAAGATTTTATTGTTGCAATCACAGAAATGTTGATTTATTTATTTCTATAATCAACATAGCTGATATTCTATGTCATCTTCAGAGTTATGTCATACTGACATCAACATAACTATAATTATCGATCTGTGACCCGGCTGTTGTGAGGACACTGTAGTATTGTGTGTTGTGTAATAAAGACGTTTTCAGTACTTTTTGGACTATATCCATCAGATAGAAACCAAGACCCAGAGCCTTTATCTTTTCAACAAATCACTCTCACAAAGCATGGCAGAAGCATTTGACTAAAACCAGTAATTTATACTGGACCTTTAGCATGGAAGACAGACATTCAGATAACTTCCAATCATAGCCATGTTCCACCCTTGTGAATACATAGTGGAATATTGGCTTGTATGATATCAAGAATGATAGGCAATTCTTGGAAGTTCATATTGTACTTAGAATGTGATTTCACAGTTTGGAACATTTCATATTTTGAATTTTTTCTCCTCTTCACTCATCTGAAATATCCTTCAGACCTCACTTTGTGGAAGACCTCTGATATGCTTCTCAATCTATGATATTTCATAATGATTAATGTCAAAGCAATCATCTTTGATATAAAGGCAAATGCATAAATACCGATTTAAAATCTAGATTCTGTCAGGTATATTCCGATATGCCGATTTGTTGTCATTTTTCAATACTGTGTATATATATATATATATATATATATATATATATATATATATATATATATATATATATATATCAGAAACTAGACATATTCCTGCTGATTTTATATTCCATATTTTATATTCCAATATGATTGAATATGATTTTGAGCTATCTAAATGTACACTGCTGGTGAACGTAATTCAATACTTTATATAATCAGGTGTAGATGTGCCACATTTCATTTTGGCATAAGTTTCTCTGATTTTTAAGATATGACTGTATTTATTTATCGGACTGCTTTAGATGTTGCTTGTAGAAAGTGAATATCAAACGTCAAATCCAATAATGCCATACTTGTTAGGCACAATATTTGTGGACCTGTGAAAGCATTCGCGCATCTGCCCTATTCAACTTTTTAATCTTTCACGCTGGTTTCATACCGAAGACTTTTTTTCTCATATTTTGATATTTTTCTTTAGGGATTAACACGTCATGAGCTTGTTTTTTCAGTTACTAGGTTGCATAACACATAGATACATCTACTTTATAAGTAGATGGTTTTCACATAAAGAGAAACCATCAACCGTGAAGAAACTTACATCTGGTCACTTCTGGTCCGTGGGATTGATTTTATTTATTTATATTCTAATGGAGCCACCATGCTTAAATGAACGCCCCCTTTGATTTAATATTAAGTTCTGATTTCTCTAATACAGAAATAACTTGTCATGAAATGGTAAATACGGTTGACATGTTTGGTTGCTGCAGTACTACAGTACTCTACTGTGGCATTTTATTTTATTTTAGACCCAAATAACTACCTTAAATAAGATCACATGTCAGGTGAATAGATGGCTTGGAGGAACAGGGCAAGGGGTGCCAGTGTTACAAATCGTCTATCTGTTTCATGCATTTGTGTTCACATGTTGACAGGTGCGTCTAGAGTCTGTCTTGTGGGGACTGCATTATTTATATGAACAGAGTCTTATCTTCATCTTGCCAGTATTGGCAATTGGAGAGGAAAGAGGGTTGACAGCGATCACATATGTTATGCACCCAGGCTTCTCCGCAGCTAATCTGCTAAAAACAAGCTTTCTCATAATAACATGCCTTTATAGGCTTATGGTAGGAATGAACATTATCTACGTGCTGGTTGTGTGGTCTGAAATGTGAATACATTGTGATATGATTTCTGTTGATAAATGAAATGTTCTAGGATTTGAACTCCATTGCTAAATTAGCTAAATTATTATTATTATTATTATTATTATTATTATTATTATTATTATTATTATTATTATTATTATTATTATTATTATTATTATTATTATTATTATTATTATTATTATTATTATTATTATTATTATTATTATTATTATTATTATAATTATTATTATTATTATTATTATTATTATTATTATTATTATTATTATTATTATTATTATTATTATTATCATTATTATTATTATTATTATTATTATTATTATTATTATTATTATATATTGTGGATTTAATTTATTTTTTCACATCTTTCTAAGATCACTATCAAAAACTTTTGAACTTTAAAATGGGAATATGTCATGTTTCAAATTACTTAACTTTCTTAACTTTTATGAAATGAGATATGTTCCCCTTCACTCTGACATACTTGATATGTGCTTTGTGATTCAAGATTAAGTTTTAAATCACGGAAGATAAATGTAGTTGAGCATTTAAGTAATAACAGAAAACAAATTGTCATTCATCATGCTGGTGTTCTGAACTCAGAAAAAAAGAAAATAATACAACCTGATACTCTATCAAATGTCGATAAGAAATGGATCATTTATGTGATGAGAAAGGTAATAGGATGGTGAACCCATTGTATCTATTGAATATTTGGATGAACATCTCTTTCTCTGAGGCTTCTAATTTCGAATCAGACATATTACCATCATGATTTGAAGATGAGTCATCACAGATAAAAAGCTGCCACTTTTATAAATTCAGAAATCTTGTTTTTCATAACACGAATAACATAAATGTTATCATTAATTTTAACATTACATATAAAAACCCGGCACTTGAGAATTCTATTTAATTTGCTATATATTAATAAGATAGTTCAAAATCTAAATATTTTCTGAATCTCATAATGTTTGGCTGGGACAAGATAATATTAAATGATTACATACCACATAAAAGAATAATTAAAATATAAAAATTGCTTGATTTACCTGTCAGAGGACATGATATTGCTAAATATTTATACAGAATGACCAGCATAGTTTTATTCAATATTACATGAGAGTATGAAGGCAATTTGTCCTTGTGTCATATTGTGGTGTATTTATCATGTCTTTTCACGTTACTGAATCGCCCTCAGGGCTGATAAACCCAGAACTTATCATTATAGAAACCTAAAACTTATCATTATAAAAATGTCCTTCGTTTTGCTTGCCTATTTCACAATAGTTTATCCGCCAGAAAACACTAATGGATTCTGGGAGAAACGCAAGGAATTGTGGGAGAAATGTGGAGAATTATGGGATAGTGAAGTACACACAATCACAAGAGGTAATGCTAGTGTCATACATTATTGTGATATATCAATACCAAAGTAGAAACATTCTACTTCAACTTTCAAAATAAACTGCCTTGTTTAGAGGTGCACGTTTTCACAATAAAAAAGCACAGATATATCATTGAATGAATAAAGGTCTATTTATCATTTTTGTTTTCTCTAGCTGCTTTCACATCTTGTGCAAGAAATAAGAATTGAGTTTAACACAGTGTGGTAACCATTGAAATTAAATCCTGATTTCTGTAAAAATCTTGCAGGAATCTTTACACGATATATTGCCTAAGAGTTACTTATGGTGGGATTACAGCACAGAACAATACAGGCAGGAAAGCTATGGGTCTCGCCTGCCAACTTATTATTCATTGAGGGATTTTCCTTTGGTAAGCAAGTATTACAGACCAACCTTTTACATTCTTCACTGTCCAACATTCTTAAAATTGGCTGATGGACGATTTCCGCTATGTCACCCATCATTGCTATGAAAGAGCAATACTCGGATAACTGTTCGAGATTTATCTGGCGATACCGCATAGGTTATGACGGGATCTCGACGAGATTACAACGAGAGCTGAAACAATACTCGCGGCTTTATATATGACATGATGCCGAGTGCCACCCGTGTATAGCCAGTCCATCGCGGTAAATGTGGTAGATTGACCCACGGGATGAAGATGGAATTTGGACAGATTTTACACTCATCTCTTGTCATTGCTACCGCAATCTCCATTCAGACCAGGGTCCAATAACCTTGTCCTGTTGGCTTATATTCGACGGATTTATAAAATCAACATGCGGGAGTATCCGCTGTAGGAGTGTCCTGTATTCAGGCAGAAATAGTTCTCTCCCTTGGCACCGATTTTTCACAGCAACCTTTATCTGCGAGTTGATTTGATAAATCTAGCATTTCAACAAGAGTGTCATATGCTAGAGTGAATTTAAATATTGCCATACTGCCATGCCCATTTTATACCTATTTCAAGTTAACTTAACTATATAGAAGGACAGATTCAATCAAATAAATCTTAACTCATCTAATCATGGTCTTTCCCTTCTACATGGTTAGGAACTTTTGACATCATTTGTAAAAAGAACCAATTTGGTATGAATCCAGTCACATGATGTTTCCTTGTAAAGTTTCATTCATTTGAAATCTGAGCCAAATTGTGCATTTCATGATGAAACTGACAAGTGGAGATACACGATAATATTACATTTTAAGCTTTGCAACCTGCATTCAGTAACACTTTCTGATGTCAGCATATTCGGAATTAGGTCTGGATATATTAATACCATTTCTCACCATTTGGTGATGTATACAATAAAACAGAATATGAATTAAAATTATATCTTTTCAGAAAGCCATGGGCGTATGTTTTGATAGGAAAGCTATGTAAGCCCATCTTCCAGGTTGGCAAAAATATCATTGACATCAAAATAAATATTCAAGTTCAAGCCAGATGATCTTGGAAACAACATATGAGTGATAAAGGGACGGGGTTCATGATGAAGTCAGATGCAATCAAGCGGAAAATACGTCTCACTCCGAGAACACATGGTGTATACAGGAAACAGAAAGACTCAATGTTGGTAAAACCTGCGTCGCCACATGTGACCTGAACCACATCTGAGAAATACACAAATATCTCCTGTGCATGTTTATGTTTTTTTGTGTGAACATGGCATTCTTGTGGACAGTATTTTGAAT
The DNA here is from genome assembly GCA_949316495.1 of Amphiduros pacificus. Taxonomy (NCBI): domain Eukaryota; kingdom Metazoa; phylum Annelida; class Polychaeta; order Phyllodocida; family Hesionidae; genus Amphiduros; species Amphiduros pacificus. Next base: position 9,779,917 of record OX439010.1, read on the forward strand.
TCAAATTTGTCATTGGCACCGTGTTAAAAGCAGTCCTAGGCAGATAGTGAATGTTTTTGTTGTTGTTTGTTTGGTGTTTTACATAACTTTCAACGACATTTCAGTTATTTCATGACGAGACCTACTTGTAGATATACTACTGTCCCACTGAATTGTCATGTCGTAGGTACTTGACATGACAATCCATCCAGTCACAGATTTACAAGGACAACTTCTTAATCCTTTACTTCCAGGCCTCAGCTCATGTGAGAAATTGTATCATACGTTCAATGGTGACACGGCCGGGAATCGAACCCATAACCTTTAGATTACCACAGAGGAACTTACCACAGAGGTACTAATAAGCTTGTACTCCAAACAACTGTGGCACGGCTCTTAGACCAGATATTGACCATCTCCTACCTGTGGGTGGTGGGTGACCTGGGGTTTTCAATATAAAGTACGAGGTGGCTCACTCCTGTTTTTTGCGATTCATCCGGGTACCTGCATGATATCAAATAGGCAGTATTTTGTCCTTATGGGATTTTGATGTAATATTCAACCAATTTTCGGCCATCTTAGTTTCAAAAATTGATTTTCCCGGTAACACAATAAGTGCGAATGCTTTCCCCGCTGTCCGCTTTTTAAATTTCTCATCATCCACGGCTGTTCCTTACTTCAGAGTTTCATGATCAAAGTCAGGCATATTGACCTGAGGAAAAACACCCGTCATGGTAATGTTTTTAAATGAAATAGCAAAGAATATTGTCATGGCCTTTACTTAAATACAACATAAAAAGAAGCCATTTTTCTATCATCAAAATGCTCGCTAAAGATGTCAAATCTGGAATGGCATAAATGTCATTTTGCCATAGGAAAATGAAGATTTGTAAAGGAAATTGTACTGAATACTGTCTTGAAAGTCTTATCAAAATGGCATATATCTCTTTCAGCAAAAATACGAATATTTCATTATTTTGCTATTCAAATTGACAGCACGATCAAAATACAATCCCTAAGACATATCTTTCAGACTCCACTTTGACGAAGACCTCTGATAAGCTTCTCAATCTATGATATTTCATAATGATTAATGTCAAAGCAATCATCTTTGATATAAAGGCAAATGCATAAATGCCGATTTATAATCTAGATTTTGTCAGGTATATTCCGATATGCCGATTTGTTGTCATTTTTCAATACTGTGAATATATATATATATATATATATATATATATATATATATATATCTAAAAAAAGATTATTTTTGGCATTTGGATATCACAACTTCTTCTATCCGATTTCCAATTGATAAATATTGAGATTTGTACAATTCCATCTGGCATTGATACTTCAATTTCTATCGATAAACGCAAATTAAGTCATTAACACAACAGACTTATATCTTTAGGTTAGAAAAAATGTTAGATAAATCTACAACACATTAAGCCAAACATTCACAATAGCGACTCCATAAGTGCAATACACATTGCTCGCATATGCATTGTGTTAATTAATAAATATACTTTAAATGTCAGGAAGCGGAAATATAAATGCTTTCCTATTACTGTGGTGAGTGTAATTTACTTTGTGGGCATCCACATTCATACTCAAATGCACGATATTAATTAGCTAAATATGGACAGATAATATGTGCGTCTTTGTCATTAGTTTATGCAGTGTTCCATGAACAAAAAGCAATGTTTTGTTTAATAAAGATGTCATGTTTGGTGAGGTGAAATCATACAAAAACTCGCCTAACTAATCAGAGGCGTCGATTTCAAATCATTATGCATACCCATTTTGCATTACGTTTCACACAATCCTCATGTCATTGAATACCTTGCACACAAGAGGCATCAAATGATTAATATTTCTGCATCTGTACCTAGTTCTGATGTAAATCCATCTGTAAGACAGGCTTTTTTTCCTATGATAATAATCTGAGATAGGATCCAAGAACGGTGTTAGACTTTTAATGTGATCCCTCAAAGACGATGGAGACCATAGGAGAAGCCTAATATGGAATTATTTATGGAATCTGTTGCGAAACAAGCGGTATATATTCTCAGGGGACAGACATACTGTCATTTTGTCCACAGTATCGAAGATGAGCAAGATCATATTTCAAGTTTGACTGACGGTGATCGTTATGATGCACTGAGCAGAAAGCTTTGTTTCCATATGTAAAGTCTATCATATGAAGACATGGATGAGCTGCTAGTAAATCGCAAGTAAAAAATAACACATACATGTGATCACCATATAATGCACTGTTTCATGCCCTCCCTGAATAAACATCTGGAAACAAGGCCAAAGCATTACATGTTAAGCTCTCAAGAGATTTTGATGAAATATTCAACCAACTTTCAGCCATTTTGGTTTCAGTACTTTCACAGCTTGGCTGTATGTATCATAAATGATTTTCAAGGTTATACAAAAGGTGCGAATGCTTTCGCCACTCTCAACTCTACAACTGTTCCTTTCTCCAGTGTTTCACCTTTAAAATCAACTATCTTCGCTTTTGGACAAAAATGTCATGGGCTTGCTTTAATAGCTTATCAATGACACATTAGTCTTATGATAGCATCTTGGACTGTAGAAATAACAGATATATTTTCCAAAACTACATATTGAAGACACTTCACTAATATTAAAAGTATACTCTTAAAAATAACAAAAACCAAAAACAGAAACAACAAAAATTAATATCCTCCAGTAAAATATAACTGTTATCAAGTTTAAATGTACTTAGAGAAAATGAGTGTACTCCAGAAAAATTAAATGAAATTCACTCAAGTTGTTTTTCAAGAACAAATTCAAAATGCGCTAAGATAGAATAGAGTCAAGTCTACGAGTATTCCAGTTTGTTCTAAATGCACTTAGGCAAATGTAACTGTACTCAGAAATGAAGAACAATTTCAGATTAAAGCATGTAGAGATGAGAATTAATGTCAAAGATGTCAATGTAGACAACAATCATTCCAAAACGACAAATATAAAACATAATGTTTAAAATGTCAAGATTAAAAGAAAACCGTTTCAAGGTTAAAAGAAAACCACAACTTGGAAACATTAAAATAACTTTAAAGACTTTTTTAAAGAACGTCATTTGCAAAGCTGTAAGATAGGTTTTGTCATAGAAGCAGACACTCAACTTGAAAGAGATAGCTTGATAAGACATAATACTCAATTACATGTATAAGGTATCATGTAGCAGAGATCTCCCAATACAAAATGATTCTCCTGAGAACCAAGAAACTAGAATCTGATTGAGAAATACTTCTGTGATATCCCAAGCAACAATGTTTAATTTGATTCACTGCATTCTCATTTCTTTTCTATTTCACTTGTCTCATTTTGTTTCTTTTGTACTGGTCTTTATATTTCTATTGTACTGTTTTTAGGTTTTTCCATTGTACCGTTTTTCAGGGTTTCTACCTGTACTGCTATTTTAATATATTTCTGTTGTAATTTCCATTCCCTATTTCTTTTTCTATTTTTCTATTTTTTTCTTCTTAATTTTCTTGGCTATTCCTAAACCTCGGCAAATATGTGATATGGTGTCCAGGATATAGAGAGAGTGGCTGGGAAACTAATTAATAAAGAAAGTTGGTCCCAATGATCTTGCTGCCATGTCGACAAGTCCTAGAAAACACAGAGTAAAATAGCAAGACTTCATCAAGATGTGATAGCATTTAAGACAGCAGGGCACAAGATGAAAGACGGATAAGAAAATGAGTATTTGTAGTGGGTAGCCATGGAGATGGGAGCAAGATTGTCAACTATGTCAGAGGTGATGGCTGAGGGGTGGGGATAATGTTGTATATTAACCATCAGTCTTAACGTCTCCGCATACTGTACCCATGATACACGTGTGGCGCAGGCCTTCATCAAACCTTCTGACAACCTTATTGAAAGTCAGCGAAAGCCATTTGTTATGTTGTATAATTAATGGCTACATTTGGTTTGCCGTGTTTTTCACATTGACGGGAGAATTTATAATTGAAACAATTGTTTCTGGTAACTGTAATTTAGATCAATTGAAAAATGCAGCTGATTATGTTTGATTTCATCTGTTTTTATAAATCATAACATTTTGATGTTGATGACCCATCTTTCATTGTGTTGTTTGAACATTTTGATTGGTAGTTTGGTTATAACTTCACTACAAATCAAAAGGAAATTAGCTTTTGATATTTATCTGGTCAAAGTAGAATAGTCCTTGTCACTTCTAGACATGAATAAGAATGATAAATATTTATATACATATACGTATTTACTCCGTGAGATATTTGTCTGAAGTTGTGTCCACAGCTTGGCAAGCCTTGTGCAATTTGACCTTGGTGTGAGTTAACGTGACCTTGGGAGTGTGATGTGTAAATGATGCAGATAATTTGCAAAGAGGCAAGCAGGTCCTTGTGGGACGTGCACGGAGCGATGGCACAGCTTTGTGACACTGTATCTAGCCTGCACAATCCTGAGTAAATACTCACCACACCACTGCCTTAAATATGCCTGACAATGTTTCAAAAGCCCCATTGTCTCGCGGGAATGCTCAGTGTTGACACGGGTTGACAGTCCCAGTTAAAATTAACCCCGCAGGTCAAGCCTATAGTGCGGCAGTGGACTTTTCCTGTCCCGCCATTCCCAATACCTGTTATCAAATGTGCAAAACGGTTATGCCTCTTTCAACCTCGTGTAATTAAAGTCGGCTGCGGTCGTTCAGGAGCAGGATAGAATAATGTAACAGCAGTACCTTATAGCCTCAAATTTCCCTTTCTTCAAAGCCACTTATTTGAACATGTTTATTTTCCTTGCCAACTTGAGATATTTTGCAAAACTCAGCCTCTGGGTTGTGATGGACCCATTTTGTGATGTCTGAATATCTTAGGAGGCCCTCTAGCGGTGATGGTAGCTTCATTTTTCCTATTATTCCAAGCCTTCTGGGCTGGGAACCCCCAGGTATCAAGTCCCTCATCTGTGATGTTTGGTGTTCCACGGGGGACTTGTGTTTCTATGTACTTTCCCTTAATACAATCAAATACATCCCTAACCGACATAATGCCATAAATAATACAAAGCTACTCGTAGGATGGGCTGCCTATTTTCACACCGTGTTTCCATAGCGCCCAGCATTATCCGGCTCCCCGCTACCAAAAGCTTTCAAATTTGCTGTTCCCCCTGGACGCGGTAATTATTGGCGAGGATTAGCGTTGCATCAATGAGATTTATAATGATAAAGGGGTGCCGGGCGGGTAATGATGGAACAGGGACGTAGGAAAAACACCAAGGTCGAATGAATATAGACTGCAGTGATGAATATGCGATATGACTACATTATCGCCCGCACTTTATTCACATATACTAACCATCACTCTGACTTGGCCGCCCAAATCCATCTTTGTTTACCAACACACCGCCTACAATTATGGCGCAGTGTTGCTTTTATGCGGTGTATTGTGCGGTAGTTTGCCGTGAATGATAGCCCTCGCTACCACACAATGTCGCCTCCATTACCTCGCACTATAACACTCCACAAAACCGCGTACTTTTGACACTTGCTCAATTGCTTGCATAGATTGATGCGTGTTCCCTGATGGATTGAGGACCATAACATTTGATCAAGGATTACGGCCGCCAAGCTGTGGTGGATGGACAGACGTCTGCTGAGCGGAGGACCGAGGTCGTTATGAGCGATGGAACCTCTGACCATCTCCAACAGCTTTGTGTCTACCCATCTCATGTATATTTCATGCTGAGATATATCTTGCTAAAATTTTACTGCTTTGGTGCTGTGTTAAGGTGCAAGATAAATTAGCAATAAATAACATTGTTTTTCATCTCCGTCAACCTCTATAGTCTTGCTGGAATGGTAGGGCAAAATGAGGCCCTTTTTTAAACACCTTATTTCGCCTTTAGCAAAATATCTTGAGTGCTCTAAAGTGGCTCCCATATAAAGTAGACTCGTTGGAAAAAAGAACTTCATATCCAAGTTTTGTTGATGCCCTGTTTGATAATTCAATACAAATTTTGATATATTAGATGTGTATATCCAAGCGTATATTTATCTAAATATAAAAAAAAACATCAAAATATGTGACTTTCATCCATTCCGTATTTTAACTAGCCTTCCTTGTATATGTTTATTGAGTCAACTTTGTCGTTTATAGAGTTGCCATGATTGGAAAATGTAAAAAAATACAAACACAATTAAAGAGAGTTTAACAAACTTAGTTGCTTTTGTGACAAAAATAAGCAAGGTTTTGTAGACCTGTAGATGCCTTCAGTGACATGTGTGATGGTGTGTAAGATTGAGTCACCCGCAGATGCCTACAGAGCACCGTCTGCACGTCTTCCTGTCGGGTCAGTCTTGAGCGCGGTCGTGTGTACGCACTAATGACCTTCCCAATTATGCTAGTTATACTGTACTCACTACTAGTGAGTATGGATCTGTGCACACCAGCGGCGGACCGGTACACCATGGTGTGAATGACACGAGGTGGGTGCACATCTGAAGGCCATGGCTTCAAAGTCAGGATGACAATAAAATCACATAGAGACATTAATTCTCTCAGTTATCATTCACATCTTTTTATTGGAAAAATGTCATGTATTTTTTTTATTTTACTAAATATTATGTTAGATCAGTGTGTTTGATCAGGATTGACTAATAAACAACAAATTTTACAGGAAAAGTGTAATGCATGATGTAGAAATGAGGATAAGAAAAACAGCAAAAAAAAAGAGATGGACGAATTAACTGAAAAACATATGATACAATATAAAAATGATTAAATTAGTGGGATGTTGGCTTTAAGCTATGAAACCATAAGTTTTATACTAACATCAATGGAATTTCATGCTGCAATATTATTACCTGAATAGTACAAAAACAACGCACCTTTGTCATCTTAAGCGGAATTGCATGCATGGACAAAATAGGAAATATGTTGACAATGTGTTGTCAAAATAGGAAAACTCCATAAGATACATTATTTCTTATGTTGACATATTGACATTTTTCATTTGTCAGGAAAAATGAAAAGAAAAATCCCACTGACATATTGATTCCCGTTAATACCTAGATTCCCTAGGTATTGGTACATAGATTCGCCATTGATACATATATTCCCGACTGGTACTTGACTTCCCCACTGGTATATAGATTTCCAGATAACATTTGAATCCACCAATGATACATGAATCCCCCACTGATAAATGAATCTCCCACTGATACCTGAATCCCCCACTGATACATGAATCCCCCACTGATACCTGAATCCCCCACTGATACATGAATCCCCCACTGATACCTGAATCCCCCACTAATACCCGATATTCCCCCTTGATACATGAATCCCCCTTGATACCTGAATCCCCCACTGATACCTGAATCCCCCTTGATACCTGAATCCCCCACTGATACCTGAATCCCCCTTGATACATAAATCCCCCACTGATACCCGAATTCCCCACTGATACCCGAATCCCCCTTGATACCTGAATCCCCCACTTATACCTGAATCCCCCAGTGATACCTGAATCCCCCGCTGATACCTGAATCCCCCACTTATACCTGAATCCCCCAGTGATACCTGAATCCCCCGCTGATACCTGAATCCCCCACTTATACCTGAATCCCCCACTGATACCTGAATTCCCCACTGATACCTGAGTCCCCCACTGATACCTGAGTCCCCCACTGATACCACTGATACCTTAATCCTCCTGATACCACTGATACCTTAATCATCCACTGATACCTGAATCCCCCACTGATACATGAATCCCCCACTGATACCTAAATCCCCATTGATATCTGAATCCCCCACTTATACCTGAATCGCCCACTTATACCTGAATCCCCCACTGATACATGAATCCCCCACTGATACCTAAATCCCCATTGATATCTGAATCCCCCACTGATACCTGAATCCCCCACTGATACCTAAATCCCCATTGATATCTGAATCCCCCACTTATACCTGAATCCCCCACTGATACCTGAATCCCCCACTGATACATGAATCCCGGCTGATACCTGAATCCCCACTAATACATGAATCCCCCACTGATACATGAATCCCCCACTTATACCTGAATCCCCCAGTGATACCTGAATCCCCCACTGATACCTGAATCCCCCACTGATACCTAAATCCCCATTGATATCTGAATCCCCCACTTATACCTGAATCCCCCACTTATACCTGAATCGCCCACTTATACCTGAATCCCCCACTAATCCCCCACTAATACCCGAATCCCCTTCTTATACCTTGATTAATTTTATTTCTATCTTTTGATTAATGTAAATAATACAGGACATCAGGCGTATTAGTCAAGTTAATTATTTTAACCCACTTTCCTTCTCTTGTATATAAATAAAAATAATAATTCAATATCACAAGCAATGAGTTTTTTGAAAACCAAAAACATCTTTTATTAAATTAAAAAGAAGAGAGATTAAAATAATATTTTAAAAATGCTTTAATCTGTTTTATTACAGGTATATTTGCAAGGCATGGTTGTTGGTGATGCATTTATCTTGGTTGTCATAGACGCGGTATGTTGTTGTTGGGCTGGTTATACAGCTGTAGTAACCACACATCATCACTATCCACGGCCCCCCTAAGCTGACCCAGTGCTGAAGCGACCGTCACCTCCCTCCCCAAGATGAATGTCTTCCTACCATCCGCAATAATACCGCCGCAGACCCTGCTCCGCTTAGGTGCTACACCACCCCACATGTTACCGTGTTTCCGGCTTTGTCACGGCACCAACGCGATGACAAGACTAACCGCGCTTTACCCGTTCACAAAGAGCTATCTTCATTAATCAACAGCTTCCCTTTTTGCAGGAACTGCAATCCAGACAAGTTGAAATAGCTGTTTTCCTGGATAAAAGCCTGGGGGTACTATTTCCATTGTGTTTTGTTGCCTGCATAATATCTCTATTGGAGACCATTTATAGCGGGCACCTTTGACTTCAGATTGTGCGATGTATGGTAGGTGGTCCTTCTGATTTAGCTACTAATTCCTGGATTGGAGTCTTTGCCTTTGGACTCGGCAACATCAAGGTGAAAGGCCTTGCACATGTGGTGTGTGGAAATCCAGACATGAAATCAGCAGAATCCACGTGGTGCTGCACCACAACAAATTATGGCTAGTTCTTGACTGACAATTCATTGCTACATATTGCAGGCTCTTAATATGTATGATTATCAATTAGATAGCATTTGTTGGCTAAACCGGTCCTTCTGTTATGTTACCTGTGCTTTTTTTGCAAGATATCAAAACAATTATTCTGTTATTTGGAAAGTCTTCCCTTATGGTATCATCACAGCAAGTTGGTTTTTTTGATGAAGAATATATTCAATCAGATCTTTTCCATTGTCCTATCAAATCTGAGATGTCATGCTATTAAACAACAATTTCAGTTTTTAAAAGACCATGAACAAGAAACCACCTGATGCAGCACGTGAAGGGCGTTGACCAAGTTGAATGCAACAGGTGTGCTGCGCCATTGTTTCTGATACACACATATTTATATGTAGTACTATTATCTGGCAGGGCACGCTATGCTGACTTGCATACACTTCATTTAAAAAACAGAAGAGACTAAGTTTGTAAGAATGCATTGCATTTATTGATCTTTGTTTTGTTCTCCATTTCACTATTCATTTCAATATACATGTATTGCATTTCTTTGCCTTGTACCTTCCTACCTTCCAACATTCTAAATGCTGTATCCAGACAACCACAATATGTGGATGAAAAAATGCCAAGACATATAAAATGCCAAGACATACATATATATATATATATATATATATATATATATATATATATATATATATATATATATATATATATATATATATATATATATATATATATATATATATATATATATATATATATATATATATATATATAGAAATGTATATATATATATATATATATATATATATATATATATATATATACATATATATATATATATATATATATATATATATAAATATATATATATATATATATATATATATATATATATTTGGCAACCTCACAAATGTACTTAATGACCACATATTACAGATGGGTGACCTTGCATTATATATTGGATGTATTCAAATATACTAGGTGACATCATATTACAGATGTATTGTCTCGCATTATATACTGAACGACCTCTGTATGTGCATTTGGTGACCTCATAATATTCATTTGGTGACCTTAAGAGATTTTGGACGATCTCATAGTATAATATAATAATAATAAAAATATTTGTACAATACTATATCAAAAAACATCTGCGAATGGCTCTTTTGCAGATGTGTTTGAGTGCATTTGTAAGTGCTTTTAAAACCCAACTGGCTGCAGAGTTGTTCAGGTTTCTTTGCACTGATGCTATTTCACATTTTGGAAATCCTCTATTATGTAATGATGAAGTGACATATGCATGCGACAAGGTATTGGCATTTGTCACCCAAACTTTACCTTATTAATTCGATTTTTGCACAATTTGTATTTGGTCTATTAAAGTACAATTCTCATCTATAATTATTCTGACCATCCTTTATCTGACCTTACTGGATCTTTGGACATCAACATCACCAATATAGAATGAGATTGGAGATTGGTATATTATCATTTTTTGAATGCCAGTTCTTTCCACATATAACCATTTCAGTCTTACTGTCATTTAGCCTCATTTCATTATCCAATAAGACCTTTCTGACATCCATTATACAATTTACCATCTGTTTGTGAATTTTGGTGGTATCATTTGGAGATAAAGAGTCCAATATGATGTACAGCTGTGCTTACTCAGCATAGATATGGTATATATATATATATATATATATATATATATATATATATATATATATATATATATATACATATATATATATATATATATATATATATATATATATATATATATATATATATATATATATATATATATTTATTTATATATACATAAATGTGGTAAAAGGTATTGGGCCCACTACTGATCCCTTAACATAACATTCTGTTTGATAAATTTGATTTAAGCCAATTTAATACCATGTATCTCAGACCACATATATTGTGAGTCTGCATTATAATGTAGCCAAACATTTTCCAAATCTATTTTCTATATCAGCTATAAAATCAGCATTTCCATTTGCTAGTAGTTTCTTTACATATGTATTCTATTGCATTTTTTGCTGTAATACTTTTTAATGTAATGCAGGAACTATGTTATTTTGATCAGATTCTTTTATCTGTTCAGATGTATAGTCATCTGTAGTCGTCTACAGCATTTGAATGGATCAATAAATCACCCATAATATATGTTGGTTTATTAATCATACTTACGCATATGTTATCCTCACAATATATATTGAGTGAGCTCAATTTACACAATGAGTGATTTCATTTCACCCTTCATGGTCTATTTGCACCTTTTGGCATTCAAACCTTCAATAGTGACACACTATTGGCCTTTAATGGCTCTGCGTAACTACATAGAGTCACAGTTACATGTACTCAGAGAGGTATTCAGCCCACGTTTTAGAATATTTCCATTCTGAATTTGACATTATACAAATATGACATGAAGTGAATATGTGTGAATCTAAATTATGCATTAACACGAGAAGAGGATGAATATTTGTATCTGTGTTAGTAAACCATACGATTTCAGTCTTTCAGAAACCATATGATAGTTTGTGATAGTATAATTAAATGTTTTGTACATCTGATATTCAATATTAACATGATACTAATAGATCTAACGATGATACTTATAGATTTAACGATGGTTTCTTGAGTGTCTGTTGCTTGACCATTGCAAATATTTGATATGCAAAAGTTGTCAATTTACAAAATCTCCCAGATTTATTTTTTATATTTCCTACGTATGGACATTTGTAGCATACATATTGTGGCACAGCGGGTTACATGATGTTATAGATGTATCAAATATCTTGCGGAAAAAATATCAGCTTGAAGGAAAAAAATGAAGGCAATACATTTTGGCCAGCGAGCTGTAAGCATAACATGTCATAATTGGCGGTGATGAAATATGAGTGGTGCTTGTGTGCTTATGGCCACAGCTACAGCTTTAGGGGATGTGTCTCTGACCTGCCTACTTGTTCCTGCTACGCCTAGGACATTGCCTCACTTACCACTAATGAGTATTTTGGTGACCCTCCCCTAGCTGTGGAGTGTGGCCACTCTCTCTTGCGTGCTCAGTCTGATCAATGGTCACAAAAACAGGATACATGTTAAGCGCGACCCTTGACCTGACCCTTGTGACCTTCAGACCTAACCTCTTATGTAGATAAATACCAGGTCTTTTGTCTTTCTCATGTTCGTGGGATGCTTGTGAGCGCTAATGGCAGAAATCACTGCGGCTCGTTCCCAGCATTCAGCACCCATTTTACCACAAGATGCACGACCTTGCTACTTACAACAGGTCTGCTTCTTTTCTCTGCATCACATCTCCTGCGGGGTGCATATCTGATTATGTATAAATCTGCATGGCCGTGCCTCGGCGGTACATTTGTGTGTACCACGGTCTGCCTAACCTCTGTATGGCCTCCCTATAATCCCCTATGGCGGTAGCGGTTTGGACGGGTGGTGAGACACGTCACGACTGTCACCACCTCACTCACACCCATATGTGCGGCATGGCTGGTCAATAATTGGTTGGAGCCTCACGTTTAAGAAGCATGGACCTTATGGGAGGCAAGAGTATTCCCCTTTGTCCTGCCAACTTTGACACCTGCACTCACCCGCAAATATCTCCACTAAGTTTTTGGGGCAAACCTTGCTAGCTTACTTAACAGCCCTATCCTGTGTCTGAACAGAATCGCTGACACTTAAGATCATCAGGGATTAGCATCCCAACTTGACCTTCATACGACCTTCTATAAGAAGCAACCAGATGTGCTCCTCTCTGAGCCATAAAGGCCCGGATGTGATGCCCAAGCTGGACACATCCCTCAGCTTGACCCAATCCACGCCCTACATTAGGTCCCAGCGCCATTTTGGTGTACGATTTTGCTTTCCTAAGAAAGTAAAGTGTATAATACTTGGGTCTGGGGCAGCGATTTACAAGCTATTCTGAGGATGGCTACCATTTTGGTCTGATCCTCACAACTGCTGAATGAACTCACATCAAAGGCCCGAATGACTAGCCACTGTCTCAACAATGACTAGGACAGCGGCGCTTTTCTAACAACTCAGCTGGTCTCCAAACAAACTGACCTTTCAGAAATGGCAAGCTATTATGTGGATTGGTGGGTGTTTTAGGACCCCAATGAGTTGACTCTATAGCTTTTTGTCTGTGTTAACTGTGTCAAATGGGATAATGCAGAAGAGAGTACTGCCGACTCTTCCCACAGAATCTGAGCTCGTCTGTGCTATTAGGAACACCCATTCCCAGAGTGTCCTTGATAGAGGAAAAGTAGACTTTATCTCGTCATCATTCCAGATGCTTGTTTCTACACATATTCAGAAAATGTGTTGCCCCTCCATTAGCCTCGTTCTGAGCATCGTGAGCAGCTCGGCTTCCGAGGAGAAGATAAAGACGGTATCTATTAACAAAACCACAACATAATATGTCTCTGGTCTCGTTCACATCAACATAGGCTACATTACCGAGCAGATATTTCATACATTTAAGCCATATCACCTCAGGCAAGTGGCAAACTCATACATCTCAAATAGGGAAGCTGAGAAATGGCAGAAGCGAGGTTTCATCTCAAGCCACCTTTGTCCCTGCAAGCTTGCAGGGCATTGTTCTACTCATGGATTTGCTTGCTAGCCAACCAAATACATGAATTTGAAGCAGTGTTTTTGGGAGAGGGCAGGCCAACACATTCCCTTTTGGCTGAGCTCAGCTCAATTTAACCATCCTGCTGACTGGTGTTGGGAACCCCAAGAGCGGTTCTCTTGTGTGTGACTAATTTGTCTTGAGTGTGCCCTTGACCTCATTGTGAGCAGCCATATTGGGGTCGGGTTAGTCTGGTCCCACCCTCTACTTCATCTTGCATAGGCTGGTCCCACCTGCAGACTCATGTATCAGTCCCTAATTTAATTTACCTTTACTGCAAGCTCGCTAGCTCTAACTTCCACAAAATACACTAACAAATTCATTAATGTACTATTTATCGGTAAGTAACATAGATTGGGAAAACTTAAAGACCATTCTCTGATGAATTTGACATATACTCCTGTCATCAAGATCCAGGCTTCTTAATACAAAGAAATGGCCATCCTGTTGTGATATGTGGAAAGAATGGGAGTCCTCTTGGGACTGCCGTAATCAAGATTCATTGTAGGATCATTAACGACGGTTGTGAAGCTGTACTTCTGACCTGGTCACTGTACCAACATTGAGTAGTCTCTCCCCTGTTTGTGGGCTCACAACAGACTAGTACAGAGACAAGCCAATTAGCAGATGATCACTGTGATTGTGTCGGCAGCATCCTACTTGTATTAAGCTCAATTATGCCATGCGTGTCCCCGAAGAGACCAGCCGCTGCGAAGATAAAAAACTTGCCGAGTGAGATCACCCCACAAGTTGTCCAGGTTAGGCAAGAATGCGGACATAGTTAGGCCACACTCACGTCCATTGTTTCTCATTAGTATGCCCTATCTATACATCAATGACGTGGAAGGCGTGATGAATGGAAAGTACCTGATACACTAGCAATACAAGCATGCAAGGAATCATCCCGCTCATTCTATGGTGCACACAGATATTGGCTTGTCATTGTGGCGAAGTTTGACTACGCTGCCATGACTAGGTCGCAAAACAATGGACCCATTCTTAGGAAAGAAAAAAACATGGCCAATGACAGAAAAAAAATATTAATCAAGACACAAACTTTACATCTGTTTGTCATGATAATGTATCCAATTTCATTAAATGATATTTTATATGAGTTTGGTTTGGGAATTTCACAACCACTAATTACTTGTTTGTATATAAACTAAGATTGTGGTTAATTTTTTTCTCCATAACTTGTTCCACACAACTGTTCTTTACAAACAACTCAAAAGACCATTAAAATACATTGCTGTTCAGCGTTTGGTCCCGTACTACTAATGATACCATGTTTCTATTTGATTATAGCTTTAACAATGGATTTAGAGGACACATTATTGATCAGGCTATTTACAATATCTTAACGGCTGAAGAGAGTGATTACTCCGTGTTGGTGCCCAAGATGGGACTTGTCCTTGTGTAAATATAGCCATTGTGATTGTCTGTAGACATACTGTGTCTCAGAAATGGCTGCCGACAGGAAGTGAGAGAAACTTAAGTAGGATAGCTTATTACCCATGATGCTCTTCTTGTTTCGTCTCAAAATACAAAAATAGAATAAGAAAAATGCTATACATGGACACCATTTCCTGAAATATCTTTCCAATTTGATGAAAAATACTTTTATAAAGACTATATTACACTGCATATAATTCTTCAGACAAGAAGGGAACTATTGCACGATATGAGCGTTGCTTATTAAGAATTTAAATATAATACCGCATTACATTGTGAATATATTTTATTCATAACATTTGAATCGATAAAATGATTAATGAACGTTGATTGTAAAATTATAGCGATGACCTGATCCTTTGCTCTTAAATAATAACTTTGATTTAAAATATTACACGTTCATGTCTTGTAGGACATAAACGTGTAATAATTAGAGCAAAGAATGTTTATAAAAACCATAATTTAACTTTTGACAAATCAATGATTGTCTTCAAAATATCTGCTCCATTTACGTCATTTCACTACCCGAGAGGAAATTGAAGTTTTGTTTGGGTTAAAGTAAGGAAGCCTTCCTGACAAAAAAATGCCCTTCACAAACTGTATTCAAATCCAGGCTTGCTTTGAAGCGATGTCCTGCATACTGTCTGAGTCAGTGGACTGCTAGTGGTTGAGTATTACTCACTTTATTAGCAGTACATATGTGTACAGACCCTAGAGTCATTTGCGGTTTCCCTTAATTATTTAATAATAGCACTAGTATGCACTTATCACTATCCGTTGGGCCCAGTTTGAAGTTTGAGCAGTGGTCAGTTTGGCCATACTGATATTATCTTCTCTGATTTTGATATTTATCAGAATATTTCTATTTTAGGACACGGCTTAGGCTTAGTATAGACATGTAGACATATTCATTTCTAATTAAGCTTGCTGTATAGATATATTCATTCTAAATTAGGCTGGTTATACAGACATATTAATTCTTGATGACGCTAGCTGTATAGGTATGTTCATTCTAAATTAGACTGGTTATACAGACATATTCATTCTTGATGAGGCTAGCTGTATAGATATATTCATTCTTAATTAGACTTGCTCTGTGGACATTCATTCTTAATTCGGCTTACTGGTTAGACATATTCGTTCTCAATTTAGGCTTGCTGTGTTAACGTATCCATTCTTAAATGGGCTGGCTGTATATGCATATTCATTCTCAATCAAGTTTGCTGTATAGACATATTTTACAGCATTCTCAGCCAAAAACAATGATTATTTGATATGCATATTGTCTTGATAACAATTAATAATGATCTAATGTAATTGTACAAAATTGATGACATTTTATTAAAACGCAACCCAATAAGGCTGGCTTGGCTGGTTTCTCCAAAAGGGACACTACAATGGAATGTCAATATTGTTTTTATTCTGTTCTTGAGTGTTAATTGCATTTTCTTTGACACTTTATCTGTTTTGGTCCTTCTCTAAAATTGGAGGGAAAGGAAAAGGAAGATGAGCAGCGAGAAAATCTATTAGTTTATGTGGGGATAGGTGGAGCACTGAATTGTGGTTAATCATGAGATGACACATACAGGTCATGCGTTACCTATCAGCATCGCAGACCAACTGAGAACACAAATTTAATAGCATATTTAAGGGAATATAGATTTTATTTGGGGAAAGATAAGAATATATTTGATGGAACATTGTTTGAGAGTATATTTGAGGAACATGTTTTTAGAATATATTTGGGAACACAGGTTTGAAAGTATATTTGAGGACACTGATTTGAGAGTATATTTGAGGACACTGATTTGAGAGTATATTTGAGGACACTGGTTTGAGAGTATATATGAGGACACTGGTTTGAGAGTATATTTGGGGACACTGATTTGAGAGTATATTTGAGGACACTGATTTGAGAGTATATTTGAGGACACTGGTTTGAGAGTTTATATGAGGACACTGGTTTGAGAGTATATTTGGGGACACTGGTTTGGGAGTATATTTGGGGACACTGATTTGAGGGTATATTTGAGGACACTGGTTTGAGAGTATATTTGGGGACACTGATTTGAGGGTATATTTGAGGACACTGGTTAGAGAGTATATTTGAGAACACTGGTTAAATAATATATTTGGTTTGAGAGTACATTCATGGACACTGGTTTGAGAGTATATTTAAGGACGCCGTATTTTAAGTATATTGAAGTGAGCAAGTTTGTTGTGAGTGTAAGGGAGGATCTTGTTGCATTCTTCTCTTTATACGATTAGCTTTGATCAGCCAGCTGTGAATAATGTCCATGTTTCTCTACTTGCTTAATGTCTGTGTTCCCGTCTCCCATGCCACACTCGGCATATTGAATATGTGCCCCGTGATGTACACCCATTATTATCAAACAAAACCTTTCTTATTGCTTGCATGCATATTCCCAAGTCATCTACTTCTGTTGTCTCTCTGTGGGATGGGTTGTTTGCTAGGAGTTACTTATAGGTCACTACCTTCTTTAGGTTAGGGAAACTAGGATGTACATTATTAGTATGGCCTTAACGTGTAGTTCATTAATAGATTCTGAAGAGTAACACCCGAGTAGTTAATGCAGTCTAGGGATTTTGTTTGCCATCAAAGGCCAATTCTATCATTATAAGAGATCTAATATTCTAACTAACCAATTACTAATAATATCATCATCATATAGGTCTTAGTGAGCAAAATCTACGCCAGGACTGGGTTATTCAGTATAGGTCAACATGTACACATAATTGCATTATACCACCTTGGATTTTAGGTATTAATCCTTATAAGACATTACTCTAGGAAGCAGATCATTACCTATCAAAAGTTGTATGTCTGGGTAGTACTATCCCTATACAAACAAGTGAGCGTGACATTCACATCCATCAAAGCTCTAAGATTATATTCTCTAACCTTTGTTTGGCTTTTACAATGGTACTTGTTTGTGTGAGGTTGGCCGCAATTAATGAGTTACACTATTGTCCACACTTCACTTATAGTTTTATGATAAATGAACCACTGACCTTATCCTTGATTTCAGATTCAGATTAAGTCTATTATCATCGAAGAAAATATTCCTATCTTCAGATATTTTAACTGCAACTTACCTGCAAGAACAAGAAAATACAATTATATTGAATATTTATATGGTGAATAATTTGATATAAATTTCAAAGCTCTTTAACATTTTGAGAAAAAAAACATTAACACAGGAAAGAAGAAAGCTGTTTTATTATCAGATTTACACAAATCTTTTTTTAAACTTCAGCAAAGTTTTTGTGTTCGCAGTGGTTTAAGTAAGGCACTAATTGCTTCAATTTGGGGAGGACCTAAGGGGCTAAGGTACCAGATGTGAGAGATTGATCAAGTCAGAGAATTAAGCCCATTACAGCAAAGATCAATAGAAAACAGCAAGCAGTGGTGCGTCTTGGAGGGGTGAATGTTGCGAGTGCACCTGTTGTGAGTTCTCGTATTATACATCAGACCGCAGGGGGTGAGTACAATCATTAGATTCATCAAACCAGTATACCATCAAAATCACACAACCTTGCCTCGTACAAAAGACCAGAAAGGGACATAGATTATGAACAAAGATATTGACTTTTTCATAATTTTTCAATTTTTATTTATTCTTATGAAAAGTTACCCCAAAAATGTAACCTAACTCAGTTTGAATACAAGCATAAATGTTAACAAGCGGCAGATGAAAACAAACAATTTATGTATATAATTTTTCCACCTTTAGTATTTTTTCTTGTTAGAAATTGTATGAATTATGGTTTACAAAAACGAGATCAATATGATTCAAAACTAGATAATTTGTAAGTGGCACTAAACTGAAGTCAGCACGGTGCAAGGTCATATATTATCCAACGCACAGTCCCATAAGCATTGTTGTGAGGAGGGCATTATAGCCCTGTTAATTATCCTCAAAATCATAAACATATTGTTTTGGATACATGTATTGGCAATAAATCGTAATTTAGCTTGATCCAGAAAGAAACCAGAAAGTCGCCAAAACGCAAAACAACTTAATGTGTGGGAGTTCATATATGTTATTTGAGTTTTCTGAAAAATACACCCCTTAGATGATTTCATAAAAAGGTCATGTGACCTTGAGGATCGTTTAAACCTCACAGATGTAAGCTGTATGTTTTGCACCAATACATTGTAGTGAATATTCGTAAAAAGACAAGATAATGAACTCTGATTCTAGTTATAACCTTTTCGTATTTGTATTACTTATTACGTGCCAATCCTGTCCAATGTGTTGTTGGATAAAGCAATAAGACCCCAGAGGTCCAACGTGGAACACCGTTAAATACAAAATTGTAGAACACCAGTGAAAGATGAAATTGTTCTTGGCAACTAATTTCAGAAATATGTTTTTAGTATTGATTTAAGCAGTAAGAAATAACTAAGAAGTTGGAATGTTATTTATACAAGACAAAGCAAAAAGACTGATTGATGATTGTAAACTTTTCCTGAGTAAAGATGAGGCATTCTACAGCAGACCAATGAGAGAGTTCCGAAAATGGAAGCTTTGATGACAAATGAAATATGGGTACAATTCTCACATCAGACGCTTGTTGCCTATTTTCAACTTGGCTCTATGATGCTGATGTGGCACCTCAGCAGCACGGACCCAGCAATGTTATTACTTGTGCCTGAGTCTTTATCGGCCTATATTACTTTGTGTCTACCTTGAGCACACGAGCGGTAATGTGCTTCAGTGAGTAACCTTCATATTTTGTGTCCTTCAAGATCAAGAGAAGTAGACTAGGCTTTGTATCTTGCATAACAAAGTTTGATATCAGGTTCGGGTCATAACTTCTGTCAAGTGGCTCCCCCTCCTGGCCAAATACAACTACTGGCTAATCCAATACATAGTATGTTCTTTAAAACTAAGTTCTCGTACCACTGTTTGAAAGGAGTAGGCGATTGGGTCCCGGTGGCAGGATGTTTCTATAGTGTGAATTACATCATTTACCTGTAGTATATACATGTATGTAGTTCAAAAATAAGAACTTCTCTAGTGACATGCCAGTATTAGGTCTGATCTTCGTACATTCATAATTCATAATTTACATGAGGAAATACATATGGTGAGTAGGTTCATAGAATGCACACAGCCTTGGATGCTTCAATAGTGTTTTTAAATAAACTAATAAACAATGAACACCACCCACACTGCCTACGCTGTGGGAGATCAATTTTATTTTTAGATTCCTAATTGTAATTTTGTCAGCTGATGTTACATGAAGAAGATTACATACATATAGTTCTGCATGAGCCCTGATCCGCAGGCCAGATATGTCCACACCTCCTCCCTATGTTACCTTATGTAATATTACACATCACATTTTGATAGAGTTTTTATCAGCATACAGATTGTACAGGAGATCATATTACTGCAGTGTATTCAGACAATATATTTTAGTCATACTCTCACTAAAAAAATAGTCCCATCTCAAACATAAATATTAATTAAAAAACATATATTTACCGAACATAAACATATATATATAGTTTTTAAAGTTTTAACTATATGTAGAAAATTAGGTCCTGGGTACTCCAGATAGGAGTGACCTTAGAATAGACACTTCTGGCCTCCTAGACATAGCCTGTCTTCTCCATGGTGGCCATTCATGGTTAACATTTATGGTCCTCATTCAAGGTCCCCATTACACTTTCTTCAGATTCCCCATTCCCCCTTTTCCATCTTCTTCAGATATCCTATTTTTAAGCAGGTCAGTCTAGCAGGATACTTTGGCTGACAACACCATCTCATCATTCAATATTTGACAACCAAAGTGTTTTGTAACTGAGATATGATAACAAATGAAAGAATTTTCCAAAGATGCATGTGCTGTTGTATATATAAAAGGTGTGAACGATGTGAACGTTCCTCTATATCGGCATTTTCCACTTATGGTCACTGCAGAAGTGTATCACAAGCGAGTACAGAGGCATTGATGTCATCACATGTGAATCAGTGTGAAGATTTCACACTGCACCACTTTGTGTCACTGATGTACATCATGTGGAGAGAGAGAGAGACTGAGTGCTCCAGATCAGCTTATGTGGTCCACAGACCACTTCAAAGACCGGTTAAGACATTGGGATGTACTAGGATATACTGTATTAGTAAAGAGGGTAAGAGGTCACAGCTTGTCCACAGAAAATGCACCAAATCTGTCTCTCATGTCTTTACAAGCTGGGTCAACCTTTAAGTGCTAAAAACAGTTTTGATGATATTCAAGATATGACCACACAGTTTCCATGGCCAAAAAAGCCACTGGCGTGATTGGATTCAAATATTCCTTTTCTAAAAATGTAATGCAAGGTTAAGTGATTAATGTTTCACCTCAAGAAGTTTTGCTGGGTAGTTCAGATAGTACCGACATGTTTACTACCAGTGGCGATGAAATTTTGATGTGGTATTCAAGTTCACAGTACATGGGCTGCGAGTACTGATCCCCCCCAGATATGACATTCATTTATTATTGAAGAGAGCCCCTTGCTGTTCGCTTGAGGCGACATTCTCAAGATCTGACACCAGTCAAAGCAGATACCTTGCGGCACTTCCAGGTGTCTTTTATGATTCTTCGACTGGTCCCCTGTCACTTGTCATTCGCACGTCCATGTCAGTCTTGAGGGAAAGCTGTCCAACATGACCTATATTCAGTCAATGAATGACAACCAAACTGTTCAACACACCGAGATTTCTCATACATTTCTATCTTCCTGCTCATCACCTTGAAGTGAAGCATATTGATGTATTGATACTTATTGGTTTTGACTTTTTGGTATGAACAAAATATAGCAGGCCAAGGGCTGCATGACTAGCATACAATGTCAAATCATGCACTCAAACGTGAATGCATTTTTTCCCATGTGCTCATTCATGCGTGACATGTTTGCTCAATCATGACATTGTTAAAGGTCTATTTTAGAATCTCTATAATGAGTGTGAAGAGCCCTCATAATAAGTGATAGAAGCCCATATTCATGTTTTCCATGCATGACATGTTCCCTCAAGCATGACACTGTTGATTGTCCATGTTACAACCCAATATGTCCATATACCACATATGAACTGCCAAACCTTTCCAGTAAGTGAGAGAAGTACTTCTTGAGTGCCTACTCATATGTGCAATGTTCACTCACGCATGGCATTGTTGATTGTGCATGGCAGAACACATCATGATGTCTATCCAGCAAAATATGAAGAGCTTAACACTTAAAGTAAGTTTAAAAAGTCAAGTTTAAAGTCCATCAGCCTGAGCTATGGCTGTGTGGAATCACCATTCCAGAGACTCACATTGCATTGCACTTATGGATTATTCTGAACATACATTATTGTCAACCACGTTTGTGCTCTTTTGATCCTCACCCATTTTTCAGCTCATTAATATGAAATTGATCAATTTCTCTCCTTTCAAGTTAAACTTCACTGATCTTTAACAAGTCTTAATTTGAAATCTGTGTTCAAACTGAACATCATGCCACACATAAATAACTTTGTCACCTTTGGAGGTTCCTGTATAACCATGAGGCAATAATATGTAATTCAATTCTTAGACTCAAAATTAGGGCAAAAGAGATTTCAAAATGATTTTAATAAGTCCTTCACTGACAGGAAATACTCATTTATACTCACATGGTTCTCGTACTCATGTATTGTCTGTTCATTGAATGTCGTGTGAAACTAATATCCTTCACAGTAAGAAATTGGGTTATTTACCAATATCACTTCCTTGACTTTTACACTTTCTGTCAGCTTGGAGAAAAATCTAAAAGGCTGCTACCTATTGGCTTTGCTCTGTACTTAAATGGATAAAGGTGCAATAGAGGTTTGTTTAATTCTAACAATACTCATATATAAAAGATGTTCACAGGAAATTATATTATGTGTTTACACTGTGTTTTGATTTTAACCTGCATGTGCATCTCTATATCCTGGAATACCAGTCCTCTGCATCTAATTGTAACAGTCCTTTGGAGCCAACTCTGTCAGCATGCACCTCTCAACATGTACCTCTAACAGTCCACTACATTGTACCTCTTGCAGTCCTCTACATGCACCTCTAGCAGTCCTCTACATGTACCTCTAGCAGTCCTCTACATGTACCTCTAGCAGTCCTCTATATGTACCTCTAGTAGTCCTCTACATGTATCTCTAGCAGTCCTCTACATGTACCTCTAGCAGTCCTCTACATGCACCTCTAGCAGTCCTCTATATGTATCTCTAGCAGTCCTCTACATGTACCTCTAGCAGTCCTCTACATGTACCTCTAGTTGTCCTCTACATGTACCTCTATCAGTCATCTCACATGTACCTCTATCAAACCTCTACATGTACCTCTATCAGACCTCTAAGTGCACCTGTATGGGTTCCCCATATACACCTCTGCTAGTCCTTAACTTCTTATTTCTCACCAGAACTGCAGGTGCACCTTTGCCCACTGCAGACACATCCCTCGACACACAGGCGGGGTTTCTTAGCCCCTGGACATGCCTCAGCACACTTAGCAGGGAGAGTGTTTTTTCAGGGCAGAGTGACCCCCCTACCATACATCACTTTCTTCTGATAGCCGATGACTGCCATGTGTAAGCAGACACCTTCGGAGCGTGTTTAGATGGGTCCTTCAAAAAATAATGCCTTGTCATAACAGATAATGTGAACATTGACATTGATTGAACTTTGTGATGGAAGAGCTTGGGCATCTGTCTCAAGGCAATCTTCCTGCGAAATGGTTGACAACAAATATGGCTCGTAGCAATCTTTCACTACTTGCTGTTTGCTCTTTGCTGGTCTTTTTGACCACAGTTTTTGTCAAATGTTAATTACCAAATGGCAAAAGGGACTTCTTTGTGTTGAAAAATATTCTACACATGATAATTTTATGCTTATGCAATTAACTTTTTACACATTTAATTTGATGGTTGTAAGTAATTAAAAAAAAAATGCTCATTAAGTTGTAACTGATGCATCCGGTTAAAAGGTCAGAGAAAGAATGATATGATATTGCAAACATTGCACATCGTTTTATGCACAATTTTACATATCATGTTTGCAGAACTCATTTCTTATAAGTTAAGATTTAGAAGTAGGTCAATTAAACACAATGCCCTATACAATTTCAAAAGTAATATCTTTTTTTTCAATAAAAGTTTTGTGGATTTTGAGAGCAGTCCTCTAAGCAAATATGATTAAAAAATATCAATAAGGAAGTTTTGCATGGAATATGGGTTATACTCTTGTTATCTCTGTAATATGTATAGTATTTCCAAGTATGAGAAATTAAAACCACTACTATTTCATTAGAAAAGTTTCTGTAAAGTTTGGTAGAGAATAATATCTTAACCTTTTTTGAAATAATAATTGTCATAAAATGAATACCGCAAAATACTAATTGTAAATCGGATGTCAAATATTTGCCGAATCAAGCCTGCATATCCTCCTTGTGGAAGCCACTATTAGTTAGGGGAATTTGATAGCAGAAGTTAAATCACTTTGAAAATTACCAAGAAATATTATGTATTAGATCTTTATTAAAGTAACCCCGGTTTCATGAGATGCAAAGGGTTTTTAGTGAAAAGGATAATATTCTAATGGATCAAATTTGCAATCAACATGAACTTGATGAAATTCCTTTAATTTAGAAAATTGATTTGACGACAACAACAAATCAAAGTCAAAGGGAAGGGAGAATGGTATTGGGTTGGGTGACACCAAATAAACAAGGTGCATTGACAGAGAAATTTGAGTAAACATGGCAACTTTTTCAAGTCTTGTGACATGTAATGCAGAAGCTGTTTGTTGTATAATCTCTGTATTAAACACATCGAATAATTGGCACCTTGACAATTACTGTAAACTGCATAATTTTGCCCTGCTTGGCCATATTTTATTTCTGACAGAGTAATCAATATTAAACTTAAAAGAGTTTTTTGGATTCTTCATTTCCCAGCTGAATAATATTTTGTCTGAAATCATCAAATTATAAATGTCATTCTGTTTATGTTTTTCGCGTTTATTTAATTATTTAATTGCAAGAAAATTATCAGACTTTACATTGAAGCCAGAAATCCAGGCACATGTTCCTCCAGCTCCCTTTATGTGGTGTGACATGTGAAATTTGTGGAACTATCCAACCAGAAAATATCCATCATTACAGAATATTGGACAATATTGGGCATTAGTTTTCTTCAAAATATCTGCACGGTCTTTTGCCTGAAGTAATTTTCGCGCATGGATATATAGATACACAGATAGCTATATAATAATATTCAGCCATTTTGTTTGGAAAACTGATTGGACTTGAAACTTAAAAAAATTGCTAAAATCAAGAATTATATTTGATTCATTAATTCCATTCTATCCAGAATTTGCCAACATAAATCTTCGTGACTACTAGGACTAATCATTTGTTTTCCTGGACTGCGGAATAAATTGTTTAAATTCATAATCATGTGCATTACAGTCGATGACAACAGAGCTGCAGGCGACAACAGAGCTGCGGTTTCATTTTCAAAGCATTTTAAGTGCATCTGCACTTACAGAAATATTCTCTTCTCGTTGTCTGACACATACATGTACCAACAAGTTTGATAAACTACATCGCAGCTTTGTTGTCGCTAGCAGCAGCTCTGTTGTCGTCGCCTGAAAATGTACAGTGAGGTCAAAATGGCTTGGGGGCAAAATGGTTTGCCGTCACTACATTGTCAAGGAACAGCAACACCTGAGAACAGACAAAATGACGTCATAATAAACGGATTAAGTCAGAACCATATATGGTTGCCATCGTTACTGGTGGTGGACATGAACGCCTCTCTCACCCTTTTCAGGGGTTAACAAAGTTGGTGTAAACGTTTTGCTTTGAAAACAATATTCATACTTGCCTCAAGAATATGAATTGCTAAACGAAAAAGGATCAGTATGTCTGGACCTCAACATGAAATCACATTTTTATCTTGAAATAAATGCATCTATAATGTATGTCAAATATGGCGATATCATGAGCTTTTACTATTCTCCTCTGACTGTTGATAGATCCTGACTGTTTGCTCTTATTTTGTGGTAAGAATAACCAAAGCTGGTCAAGAAGAAAGATGAAAGATTTGACATGACTATTTATCTTTTTTAAAAATACAAAATGAAATTTGTATCATATGAGGTGTTTTCTGAGAAACAGTCATCAACATATTTAAGTATTGGTGAATGCTTGGCTCTAAGCAACCACACCCACAGACATTTATGTGCCACAATGCAAATCTATTATTACAAACACATATACAGGTTACACAGCCCTTCTCACTGAATCATACTCTGCTTGCTATAGGCGACGACAATAGAGCTGCGGACGACAAGAGAGCTGCGGAAGACAAGAGAGCTGTGAACGACAACAGAGCTGCGGACGACAAGAGAGCTGGGGACGACAACACCACTGCGGACGACAAGAGAGCTGCGGACGACAATAGAGCTGTGAACGACAACAGAGCTGCGGACGACAAGAGAGCTGCGGACGACAACAGAGCTGTGAACGACAACAGAGCTGCGGACGACAAGAGAGCTGCGGACGACAATAGAGCTGTGAACGACAACAGAGCTGCGGACGACAAGAGAGCTGCGGACGACAACAGAGCTGTGAACGACAACAGAGCTGCAGATGACAACAGAGCTGCAGAGGACAACAGAGCTGCGTGCTGTGATGTGGATCTTTGTTGATCACAGTTATACCCCAGAAAAAAAATTCCCGTCTAGGCGACCTTCTATCCACTCAAGAACCGATTCACTTGGTTCTTGGTATGGCTACACTGCACCCCAGGCATAGAAAAATGTAACTGAACCAATTTACATCGCCCTGTCACAATGATTTGGTTGTTCTGAGATAAGTAGACTCTCAGATATATTCAAGTATATCTCAATGAACATGACAGACAGTTTATATTGAAAAGGTCTTTTTGTGTAATATAGCAAAATCAATTATTTTCCTTTTTTTTTGGACCAAGCAAATGAGGCATGTTGCTAGTATTGTGTAATATTTCAAGATGTTGGATTAGATCAAAACAAGATTAGAATACTTGGATTTTGGGCAGGGTAGATAACCTTTATGATTTACCATGGACATCAAAATATAGTTTATTGAATGTTTTGGGAAAGAGGGAGAAAAGTAGTTTAAACCAGGGCAAATCCATGGGTTTGTGATTAAGACAGAGAAAAACACATTTATCATACCTAACCATCTGATCAGTGATTTAGGTCAGAGCAGAATGCTATATCAGTGATTTAGGTCAGAGCAGAATGCTATATCAGTGATTTAGGTCAGAGCAGAATGCTATATCAGTGATTTATGTCAGAGCAGAATACTATATCAGTGATTTAGGTCAGAGCAGAATGCTATATCAGTGATTTAGGTCAGAGCAGAATGCTATTTCAGTGATTTATGTCAGAGCAGAATGCTATATCAGTGATTTAGGTCACAGCAGAATGCTATTTCAGTGATTTAGGTCAGAGCAGAATGCTATTTCAGTGATTTAGGTCAGAGCAGAATGCTATATCAGTGATTTATGTCAGAGCAGAATGCTATATCAGTGATTTAGGTCAGAGCAGAATGCTATATCAGTGATTTAGGTCAGAGCAGAATGCTATATCAGTGATTTAGGTCAGAGCAGAATGCTATATCAGTGATTTAGGTCAGAGCAGAATGCTATTTCAGTGATTTAGGTCAGAGCAGAATGCTATATCAGTGATTTAGGTCAGAGCAAACCCTTTGATTGGTTATATAAGTAAAAGGAAACCCTTTGATCAGTTATTTAAGCCATGGCAGGACACTTTGATGAGCAAAATAGGACAGGGCAAACCCCTTTGATGACTGAATTCTTACAGAGCAGAACACTTTGATCAGTGATTTCGGACAGAACAAAACACTTTGATGAGTATTTAAGGTTTCCTCTCATGTTTTGAGAGCAGTGGTGAGCAGGTGCCCTAGATAAATTAATTCACAGGATACCACCTGTTAGACAGTAGCTAAATTGTGCGAGCATAAATCCTTTGAGGCGGTACCACCTTATTGTTTTTCTCCACCACAAAACCCCCATTAAAGCAAGTCCCTCTGGTAATATATGAAATGCTTCCAAGAAAAGGGGGTTGTGGTCAGAATCTGAAATGGAAGTTGAGAAATTTCAGGAGGTTAGGCAGTCTAGAATTGGGGACACGTAGCAGTAGTGATCACCAATGTATTATCCCATCTACCAAGTCCCTGCTCACTCAATAATGCATGCGCAGTGCACTAAACTCAAAATGAGCCAATCACCGTAATTTGAAGACGTGCTAAAAGCTCTCATCCCTGAGCTCTCGAGAGGACCATGACCCGACGGCCCCACGATGCCAAGGCGGCCCGCCACACGGCGAGGTGGGCTGCTCTGAATAAAACATCCACCAACAAATACCGCCTGCTGTATCTAGAGAGACCTGACTTAGACTCAAGCAAAAATGGCCAAAACAGTCCCCTAAAGCATCTGTGTAAACATCTCGGAGAAGCCAAACAAGTAGTTAATGTTTGTTGTTATTAGTGCTCTTATTTCTAATTAATGTTATTGGTGGTAAAAAGCACTAATGGTGATAAACTGCAAGGTCCACCTGGGACTTGACGGGCACCCAGCCACTACACTTGATATGATTACAGCCGCAGGACTGATGGAGGACCAGTCTGAAGCTGGCAGTGACTCACACAGCCAGCCCAGCACTTTGGGTCACCTGGCCAGTTGTTGAAACAGAAAACTCAGGTGTGATACTAGCCTCAATGACACAGACCACATCTGTCGGCTATGTGCTAGACTCACCAGGAAATTGGATTCCGAGGCATAAAAGTCAGGTTCACTTTGCAGTCTTGTTACATACATAGAAGGTACAAAGACATCACAAAACGGACGGCTTCTATTGATATGATATATTGTATTTCATGATTCCACAAGTCTCTTATTTCTAATAGTCAGACTCTTTAGCATCCATATTCATCTTCAACTTTATATACATGTTTAGATTAAAATTCAGTTTATATGTTTATATGTCATGAAAAATATCCATAATTGGTTTCTACAGGAGTTGCAAATTATCCTGTGGAAATCAATCTATATAGTATCGGATTTTGTGAGCAGACAGATTTCATAAATGTTGTTGTTATTTCATATCAAATAACATACCACATATATATCTTGGTACCATCATATCGTTATCATTAAAATCTATACTTACTCTTAGAAATATTGGTTTTGCTGGGATTTTTAGATTTCTAAGAAATGTCTTTTCTTGCATTATAACAAAATACATTTTTTCTATATTTGCACATAAAAATGTTCTAATATCAAACTACCCCCCTCAACTTTGATTGACTTTGTTTTATTCCTCTAAATTGGGGTTTTAAGGGAAGTTCGCTAACCTAGTTATGATCTTTGATGCCATCCCTATTTGTCTTTCACATGGTCTCTCACATTCTCACAACTTACTTGAAAAATATGTTCTAATTCCTTGATTTTAGCAACTTTGTGTTATTAATCTTAATTTTGTGTGGGTTAAAACTGTCTTCACTGTCAATTTATGTATATTTATGTCTCCAACAGTCAAAATTGACTCTTGAAATCTAATCTCAGGATGGATTTCTTATAAGATTGTCTCAAGATAATGCCAATATTCTAAATCTAATCAAACAAGGTCTAGTCATATTGTAGATTGCACTAGATAGAATAGATCACAAAAATATTCCAGGGAATAAAGGTTTTAAAAATGCAATGACTGACATAATAAAATTACAAAATAGCTAGATTAGCGATATTTCATGTTCCTCTTTGTACTTAAATCTGCTTAAAGAACTTAATTTATATTGAAAGATGATAATGCTGGATTCACATCATGTCAATGTAATTAACATTTTTATTTTGTGTAACAATAGATTTTTGTCTCATTTTGTATTCCGATAATCAAATGAACAAAACAAATGAGATTTGGTAATTTGAGCCAGGGACATGAGTTAGGAGAACATGTAGGCGATGACAAGTTTCAAGAGGATGTTCTCCATCATCTCCATTTCTTGTCAAGAACGGAATATTAATACTCAGATGTGAGTAGGTTTTTTTGTATCTGTCTTGACCAAAGTTCATATTAGACAAATTGAAATATAATCTCATTGGAAAGGTCTAATGGTTGAAATACGATAAACTTGATAATTTTGTCTCACGTTGAACTTGGCTGATTCTCTTGCATGTTGAAATCTGGAGCACTTTTATGATTGAATTGAAACTTAAAGACGTAAATGCATGTATCAGTTATTGAGATATAGAGATATGATCATATAAAATGCGAACTTTTTGGAGAAAGGCATATGAGGCAACCAAGGAGGTGTCTCCTTGTCATTCGGATATTATTTGAAGCAAAATCTTTCAACAGCCTTTTTCAGAATTTCACAGTATCATGATGAATTCCCAAATTGGTCTGTTTAAAATACGTCATGCATCATGACAACATGCAAATATGATGTCATGTGACCTCAAGACTATTTAAAAAAAATCCAATATGAATTTATTTTTACTTCACATTTATCACACCTATCATTATCAACATGATGTCATTGTGCCTTATAATTTACATCCCAAATCAAAATGATGTAATGTCAACAGAGAGATTTCAAATAGATACTGGAGTCATTATATACCATGCAAGAAGACTAACATGGACCATTCCTTGACTGTATAAATAATTGGAAATATCTTTTATTTCGCATAGGTTTGTTGTATGAACATGATAATGATAATTCATAATTAGGCTTTATGAAGTAGAAATAAAAAATGAGATGTTCAGTTGATTACTTCTTTCCGAAAATATTGGTAGTAATCTGATAACTCTCTCTCTCTCTCTTTCTCTTTGCTAGAGCACTAACCAGAATGTCATCCCTGCTCAGTGAGTAACTCGATGGTGGAAACAGCGAGATGGTTGGTATACAAGCAGCACCTCTCTGCTACTCTCTCTCTCTTTCTCTCTTTCTCTTTGCTAGAGCACTAACCAGAATGCCATCCCTGCTCAGTGAGTAACTCGATGGCGAGATGGTTGGTATGCAGACAGCACCTCTCTGCTATTCTCTCTCTCTCTCTCTATATGCTAGAGCACTAACCAGAATGCCATCCCTGCTCAGTGAGTAACTCGATGGCGAGATGGTTGGTATGCAGGCAACACCTCTGTGCTACTCTCTGCTAGAGCCCTGGCCAATTTGCACCAAAATGAAAATGGCTTTTAATAAAGTTTGTGCTGCGTGGTTGATCACGACAGGTGAAATGATGTCTTAATGAGGTCAATATGTGCATACTTATGGGCTTATCTATGTCAACACCTCAAGGAATCTGGGAGGGTTTTGCTTGTTTGAACTATTTTATAAGGAAATCTTGTATCGTGTATTGCATGGAACTGCATGCAATGACTTATGGTTTACATATTAGTCAAATATGAACTTGGCATATCAATTGCACAAAGGCAACCTAGAATACCAAATAAAAAGTTTATTTCTATCATGAAAAAGATGCACTCAAACATATTTCATTTGATAAGGCAGGATTATTTGCACAAACTACAAACAAGTCTTTTTCATTCAACATTAAATTTGGTGTCTTCAATGCGTTTGTAGGTAGGAGTCAATTTCGTAAAAAGTTAATTTGTGATTTAGTAGTTTATTTTGTTAATGCATTCCAAACAAACAAACCTATGTAGTCATCTTAAAATAATGTCAATCATCTATCTGGCAACACAGTTGGCAACAATCTATCTGGTGACACAGTTGGTTAGAGCGCCAGCTTATTAGCACCAGTTCCTCTGTGGTGATCGTGGGTTCGATCCCCGGCCATGCCGAGACTGAAATCATGATACAATTATACACATGAGCTGAAGCCTGTGTGTAAAGGGTTAACCCGTTGTTCTTGTAAATCTGTGACCGGGTGGGCTGTCATGTCAAGGACCTTCGACATGACAATTCATTGAGGCAGCAATATACCTGCTACAAGTAGGCTTCATCACGAAATGGCTGAAATAATGTTGAAAGTGATGTAAAACCCCACACAAACAAACTATGTGGCAAATACTATTTCAATGTCTATTTTTTGACATCTGGAAACGAAGGCAAATATTATTTAAAATTAAGATGGATAGAAAAATAACAGTTTCATTATTCTGGGGGGGGGGGTATCTTTTGTTATGATGTTAATATTATTCATAACAATTATTATTCATTATAATAATATTATTTAAGATGGATAAGAAAGTATTTTCTTTATATTTAGAGGCTATCTTTTGTTATAATGCTATACCTTTTTTTCTTATTTTATTATACAGTGCTTAATCCATTTAATTTAAGTGGTTAATACTGCAAAACAATGATTTAGCAGAAATCATCCTTCAGAACAAAGGCCCTCAGGATATCTGAAATCCAGTTTGGTCGATTGTTGCACTATCTGAGATTGATCACTGAAGCCTTGAACAGAATCCAACCGTGTCAGCAGCAGATAATTAAAAGTTGAGACAAAGTTTGAATATACATTGATAGAAAGCAATTCTTTCTACATTAAATTTACATGTGACTGCAGAGTTGCTATTTTGGCATGGTTGGACACACAATACGGTAAGAAACAAGGGATCTGGGAGAGTGTCTTGAGATTCTTGCTGTTTTGCTCCCGGCATTAAAACTGTGAGTTCTTTGCTGATTAGTCTCACTTGTATATACAGCCTGCTTTTTGTTCTTGTTTGATATTCAAGGCTAAAGGTAACCAGCATCTCTCTTGATTACTGACAGCCACATCAGATTGGTAACTTAACATTGGAAGTTAATGTCAGTCGGATTGGTTACCTAACGTTGAAAGGGTTAATGTTATTCTGATTTGTTACTTAACGTTGAAGGTCACTGATATTCAGATTGGTCACTTAATGTTGATGGTTAATGATGTTCAGATTGATAATTTAACGTCAGGGATTGACGATATTCAGATCGGTTACTTAACGTTTAAGGTGTATGATATTCAGATTTGTTACTCAGTGTTGAAGGTCAATGATATTTAGTTCGATTACTTACGTTGAAGGTTAATGATTTTCAGATTGTTTAATGCTTAAAGTCAATTACCTATTTGGTAGTTAACATTGAAGGACAATTATATATTATGTTCTGATCAGTTAACTATGAAATTGAATCATATAAGATAAATTGAAATATAATCTATTGTAGTATCATGGTGAAATATTTGCAATGCCATACACGTTCTTATTTATTGAAGGTCATGTTTACTTAAAAACATATAATATATTTCTTAGGGAATTTAACAAATGAAATAAACATGATTAATCTCCTCTGAATATGCTTTTTGCAAAATATATGATTGCAAATTTCAAATAATTATAATCAAATCACTCCTGTCAGTGGAATTCAAACAAACCAAATTTTTCTTTGACAAAAGGAGATACACAATAAATATATCATTATGAAGCATCGCCAATATTCGATTTAACGAGATAATAGCAATGTTGGCCATCAATCATTTCACCAGCTCCTTTTTTTACAGCAACAATTTTGTTTTGACATGGAATCCATTTGATTAGCAACTCTGCCATTTTTGCTCATTTACTGTGGCAATAGAAAGGTAGATATAGCTTTACGTGGCTTTAATTAGATCATATAGTTTGTTTTGGAATATCTGTTCCTCAGTATCATTATAATAGCCTGAACAAACAAACAGATTTGAATAGAAAACCGATGTCTTTGTTTATGGATTATGCCAGTGATCATTTGATAATTAATTTTAGACAGAGAATCTTGGTATTCTGTGATTCGGTAGTATTAGATGACAAACGGTGAATGATTAGACAATGGCAGACAATGAGTTTTTGTTTACCATGGTAATATTAATCTCTCAATGAATTGATTTGTGGGTCTTGAACGTTACTTTTTTTGGAAACCATTATAAACATGCTATATCCAGAGCTGAATGAAGTGCGTGATGAACTAGAAAAAATGATCAGTGAGAGCTGAATTCTCTTACACCAGGATGAATTCTCCTTCATATTAAATAGAACCTCCACACCTAAACCTAAATCTTCAACTTAATGTAATTAATGGAAAGCCCTCTCCACCTTTAAGGTCAAAACGTTTCTTTTGTAACTATTTATCGGACAGAGCCCTCTGAAAAGAAATAACCATTTCACGGATCTGACCCAGATCCATGGACTTCAAAAGACTAATTTATCATAATTTTTATATCGCCATCTACTTAATAATACAAAAATCATTTTTACATCGCTATCTGCTTAATAATACGAAGATAAATATGAAATATGAAGATTTTGTTTTTAATGTATTATATTTTATATTTTCTACGTTTGCAAGAAAACAATTCAATTCGATATATTTATTTATGTGTTAAGGGGCCTGTCCGTGACAATCACACGTCATTTTTTAATATGGTAGATCACTACGATATGATGCTGAACGGCTTTCTTGACAAACATGCTCTTTTTAAAGAAGGCAATATTTTCCTGAGGTAACCAGCACATTACATCACAGAAAAAAGTTCACACAAAAGCTAACCTTTAAATTGAGAAAAGAATATAAAATGCCCAGGGAAATACATAGAATTCTTTACTAAAGAATTCTTAATCTAATTATTTCCCTGAACTGGTGGAATAAAAACAAAAATTACTGTTTGCGTTATTGATATCCTTCTGCATGATTTCCGGGGCACATCCATGCCATACTTAAATGACCAACCCTCCCTAGCAACCCAATTCAATGATTTGTTTAACTTGGTAAGGTTATGTAGGGAAATCAATATTGTAAATGTTCTGCATGTCAATCCGCTTTCACCCGACAGGTGGCGTTGCAGACAATACACGTGTATAACTAGTATAATTGCTGCACATTCTACCTTTAGAACCTTTCAATATCAACCATTGCGTGAAAGAAATATTGCCCCACTTTTAAAGAAGTTGGGACTAGACTTATAAATCTAATTTATCCAACCAGCTGATCCCCCGTCTTGAAATAAATAAAAGTAGTACCACTTCTCCAGGTAAAAATGATATTCTACGTAACCTGAACAGTAATACAACTGTTACCTGATCTCTTGGGGGCATCTGATACTATCAATCATCATATACTGCCTTCCAGACTTGAGCCAAGACAAAACGCAAAGTATCTGGGCGTGCTCTGGATAAAGTCTAACATAATGGACAGAGAGCAGTATGTTACTATTGGCACACACAGGTCTACTATTAAAATATTATGAAAGTATCTATTGTTAAGGATCTGTCCTTGGATCTAACTAAAAGCTGTAGGCGATGGGGCCTTCTTGGCCATTGGTGCTAAAACCTTAAATAATCTCCCAAAAGAGACTGTAACTAGTGTCTTAGTAGATGTATTTAGGAAATGCATAAAACACCTGTTCCGGAGATACTACTTTGAAAAGCGCTTTTAACAGACATTGTTTAGCATCAGCGCTCTATGAATTTTATTACCTTTATCATTAAAGTTTCTGGGATGGAAATGTTCCTGGTTCCTATTCTACTATTAAAGTTGCAAAATAACAATTTACACATAATCCATACTTTAAACTATAAGTTAGTTTAATGTTTTGAGATATCTGATTTAATTTATTTAACTTAATAATAGAATCCTTGCATATTTTGGGCAGAATTGTAAAAGGCAAGTTGAGAATTTTCTAGCTATGACCACTCGTACTTTCAAGAAGTTGGTGTTTTATTGGGATATTATCAATATAGTGAGCCAATGTTATTATGCCATGGAATGATCGGGACAATTTTGTTGTGAGCGGTCACATTATCGCCCGTCAATTCACCCATCCACCAGGATCAACATTTATATAAACACTGATCTAAGATCAAACATGTGAGGCAAATAAATTATCTTTATGACCGAGGCCCCATTTTGGACGCGAGTAGAATGGGTCGGGACATCAGATTTACTGAGGACGCATTATATTGGGGATAGATCATTGTTAGCTGTGCGTTATGGTGTGACAGGTCCAGACTGGGAGACATGTCATGCCCAGTTCATGCCCAGACTGCCATCCTCATGCCACACGACCAAGCAATAGGCACCACACATGCTGATAAAAATGTGATTATCACCAATAAATCACATCATTTAGTGAATTGGGCGATAAATCTACAAGAGAGAGTGTAGCGGCACATTCCATTGTGTAAAGGAGGGAAGTCGTACAGATACAAACCAGATTAGGCCTTTCCTATTTGATTAATACACACGACTGTTAGATACCTCAGATACATTCACAGCTTCCCCAGAGATTTGCAGACAAATGCAAAGGTGTCATTTCTCAGATTTTATATCAAAGAAAAGAATACTCAATGTATTTTTACATATTCTTATCAGACATATGCTGTGCTAGAAGAGCTTCTAAAGACATTAAGATGAATTTGAATAACAATCCAAGGACAATAAGTCGGTGCGACATCTGAGAATCAACGTTAGATGCGTATTAAATATAGCATTGCAATAATGGACATTTACTCTCCTTTTCAAATTTGATGATTTTCTGCAATATAATATCATACAGCTAACAAAGGGCACATTGGCTCAGAAAGGGTTAGAAAAGGACGTGTGGAACAACCCTATAGGGTATTTAGTTTGGTCATTCACTATCTCAGGAGGGTCGCCCCAGGTGGCTGTTTCCAGTCGAGAGGGATCATTTTCCCAGAGAGAGTTCCCTTCGACCCTCTTAAGGCGACCCTTGAGAAAATAGATGGTTGGTCTCCAGTAGACAGACTCAGCTAAGTAAACCAGCACTTTCCACTGATACTTACTGCATATTTACATAACTGTCTGATTAATCAAAGTCTGAGATGTACAATGGTTGCTCTAAACAATTGCTTTTCACTATAATTGCATTAGGCCCATGTTAGGCTGGCTTGGGTTTGTTTGCCTAGAAATCTAGTAGCTCTATTACAGGTTTATCAAAACAGTCGTGGGTCGGCTCAGTAGGATAAACTTTCATTGCCTGGAGAGTTTAGAGGATATGACAGTGATTTTATGATAATGAGAAGTCTCAATAAGTGATACATCTTGGTCCCCGGTAGAGCGTGCCATCGGGACTTCGGCAGCTGACCATGGTAAAGAACACGCTTACTCCACAAAGTAGTCTGAGGCACTCAGAGGCTGCAGGAATTACTCTGACTGTGTCACCCAGTCAGAGTCTTTACGCCTGCTGCTGTGTGTTCAAAGCCGGAGGATTAGCACCCCACACATTCTTTATCTGCATCCTGACAGCTTTCTGTGGTTGAGATTTGCCATATGAAATATTGCCAAATTTAGCTCAGCGAGAACTGCCAAATGTTCTCCTCCCCTAGATTTTGCCTTCATCATTTATATATGAAGGAAATGGTGAAATATTGGTATGTGAAGGTAATTACCAAAGGCACATTAGTGCTAGACCTGAGTTCTCTCTCTATACTTTGAATTGATGTATGCCTCCCTTTCCTTTTATAAGACATTTTATTTGCCACCTCTCAGAGTGAAAAATTACCCGGGAGAAATCAGGACCAAGCTGCACAAAAAGCTCCTTTATTTTGACTTCTTATACTACGGTTAAAATGTCATTTTTGTTTAAAATAATGAGTAATCATGTTAAAAGCAGTGATAACTGAACGTTTTCGTGAAATATATCATTTTCTGTGACTTTGTTGGGGGGTAAATATGTGTTAATAAAGAAAACCAATTTTGCTGTGTGTGAGGCGTAAAGCTTCATTGGCAAGATATACTAATCCTCAAATTATTAACCATCTGCCGGGTTTGGCAACGGTTATTGCCTGGTCAGCTTTACTTAATATTCAGGTCTAGAGCCTTGTTCCCAAATATATAATTGTAGAGATTTTGGGTGTGTGCTTCATTTCTTTCTATACCAAAACGTTAAGATAATAAAAATATTTATCAAACAATAACACATGATTAAACAAATGCTTACTGGTATAATTCACATCTTTCCATAAAGTCTTAATGATAACCATAAATGTTGTTAGACAACTGAAACAATTTTGATACAGAGAATTAAAATCTTTTAAAAATGTTTAATTGTTTTTTTGTTTTTTTTTTGGGGGGGGGGATTGACTTGGAAAACGTCACGTGCACGGCAAAAGTGCTTTTAAATAATTAGATTCAATTTGGCCAAAGGGTTGAAACAATTGCATATTCAGGTTTGTTAAACACATGTTTGGACTTTTAAACAATATAACAATGAGATTTCGGAAAACATTCACATGGATGCACATGTGAAATATACAGATATGCATTGTTTTGAATTGGAAACATTAAATCCTGGAAATATGACAGAAAATGAATAATGTGTTTGTCAAGAAGATTATTGTAATGGTAAAATTAACTCCCAAACAAACGGAGATTATTAGCTATTAATGACAAATATGACATGGAAAATTCTTAATTTGTAGCCCTTCTCTGGCACCGACATTGATCAAGTGAGTTTTGCCTCCGAGGAAGACGCTTGCCATTTAGAATGCATAAGCGACGCTCGCGTCAGAGGCAAGTTCTCCGCAGCGATCAACAACCGCAGACAAGCCCACCGCAGTTTACTAGTTAAGCCATCCTGCCGTTAACACCATGTCTTAATTTCCTCTAACTAGTCTTTCTCTAAGGAGATAAGGCCGTGAGTAATCCCGGTACTTCTCTCCAATAAGACTGCAGAACTGCGGCAGGATTACAGTCACGAGGCATGCTGACATAACTATCAAAATACCATATATCCCCTAATTGTTATTTTGTTTTGGGCAAATTTGTTCTCTTTTAGAATGTATGCA
The DNA here is from genome assembly GCA_949316495.1 of Amphiduros pacificus. Classification (NCBI taxonomy): domain Eukaryota; kingdom Metazoa; phylum Annelida; class Polychaeta; order Phyllodocida; family Hesionidae; genus Amphiduros; species Amphiduros pacificus. The sequence goes on from OX439010.1 coordinate 9,819,072, forward strand.
AGATTCTGAAAGATTAAGGAAATATAGGTTTTTTTTTTACTTTGAAGGTCAATGAAAGGCATTATATATATAACAAAATAGTAAGAAAGGTAGTACTGCAGATAGATAATGGTCCATTTTAGTTGCATTCTTTCACTGTTAATTTCACTATTAGAAATGTTTAAATATTTATAGGTTGAATACAAACATAAAAAACATATTTCCTGAGTTTAAATCATTCACTTTTTTGCTTCAAATTGATTTAGCAATATTTTAGGATATTAGGGTAGTGTGCCCATTTTTGCGCCAGTGGTTATAATCAATAAGGCAAATGCTGCTGCTTGGGACATTCAGGGGGCGGGGTAATTTTGTACAAATAAGTCTCAACCACTTGAAGCCCTAGAACCTAATGCCAAAACACTGCAGAAATTAGTCCCGTCTTGATGACAAGGTGTCGCAAAATAATGTCAACATTTGTGAGCTTTTTTGACGTTAATTGTGCACTTTACGTCACATTTTAGCGAGGCTTTACCTTGAGGGTTGCTCACTGCTTGTCGCTTCACAGCTGGTGTTACATGATTTCTTCCCATCATGCTTAGCATGTCGTAAGTTGACATTACATGATATTTCCATGCAGCTGCATGTCCTTACACTCACAGGAAGTTGTTATTAATTCAGTCCTCTGTGGAATGATATCCCCTTTAAACTCTTGCATTAGGCAGAGAAATGTCCCTTATAAAGGTGGTTTTTTTTGTAATCTTTTAATCAATACTTGTACAAATCTATTATAAATGAGAAGATATGCACAATACTTGAAATATATGGTTTGAAAATAAAGAAATAAATAAAAACATGAAAGCATTATTCTATACAAATGTATGCACTGTAATGACACTTTTCTCTCACATACCATTATAAAATAGGATTATGGAATCATAGGACTTATAATGACTTCCTTAATTGAGCAGTGAAATTTAAAATTCCTCGAGGCAGCATGAATGCACATGTATTATGTTGTGAAGAGTAAAACATATTTTGTACAATGGTTCCATGCCTAAGACATCTGAAATAGATGTTCATTATTTTCTGATTTTGAACCTATTACCATTTTCTTTTAAGAATTCTTCCATTTTCTACCAATATATCATGTTTTTCATCTTTGGTTGAACCAATGTACAATCTTTGGTGTAACCATTGTTGATCTAAAAAGAATCCCTGTACTTTTATTTCACTTTCTTATTTGCTGCAACAGCCTTTGAGTACATCTATTCCACCAATATCCACAAGGTCCGTGTTATTCCCTTAAAATGCCAAGCTTTAAAAGGAAACCCTTTGAGTTGGAATCAGCGCGGGGGTTAAAAAGTAGAATAGAGCATACCCGCGAATGCATTCACACGTATTGTGTTGCGACACTAGTAGCGAAGCACTAGGAACATGGCGGCCATGCGTTGGTCAAGATATGACCTCAATTTCCTTAAGGATCTAATGTTTGTTGCTGAAATCAACCTCCACAATACCTCATTTTGATTTTTTTAGTTTTTAAACACACACACACACACATACACACACACATACACACACACATACATACACACACATTTTCTTTGAAAAAGATTAGTATGGCGAATACAGTGAGAATTCTATTTTTACGTTGTGAAAGACAAACCTACAAATAATCAGAGAAATCTGTGTAATATTGTATTCCTGCAACTGTAGTCATCCTTATTTGGAAATTCAAGATAGAATGTTAAATCGACCTTCCACATCTTGTACAATAATATTAAGTTTTAACTTTATTGTAGTATGATATGAAAAAGTATGAATAAGGAGAGAAATTTTAAACAGAAAATGTATTGTGTACAAATGTCTACAACAAATTGTTGGTGGAACACTTATCTATGCCACACTATTGTTTAATCATGGTCAACTCATTGCTGCTTTGTTTGTGTGAAATAGATATAACTGATATTATCACAATTTGTTTAAAATACTACAGTTTTTTCTGTGCCATATATTTTTTTGCTTCATGCTCACTATCATATCATCTATACACCTGTAGCAATGCTGCAACAGTACTGTTGATATAGTAATATTTACATACAGTCAACACATGACATATACCAAATATTGCCACTATTGTCGCTGAAATATTCATACCAAAAAAATATGTCCTTGAATATTTCACATCACACTAAACACATGAAATTGAGAAGGAGGCTTTGGAAAATATTCCGTAGATTTAATGAATAACTAAGGTCAAATTATATATATATGCTATATTTTTGTGATATATATTGGTATATATATATATATATATATATATATATATATATATATATATATATATATATATATATATATATATATATATATATATATATATATATATATATATATATATAAGATTCTTGGGGACTGTAATCTCCCAATCAAAGTCTCGTATAGATTTTTATTCCAAATTAGTTCATGTTCGAGACGTATTAATTCCCCAAAAAGACAAACGTCAATCAATGATAAATTCAACAAATTCAAAATTTTAAAAAATTGAAAGTAATATTTTTTTCAGGTTAAAAGCATATTTTATCTTATCCCATATGGTGTGAATTAGGCCTAAATAAATGACTTAAATGAGAAACATTAACCGAGAGTGGGTGACAATGGTCGGTGAAAATGTCCGTCTGCGGTGGCAATGCCATCACAAAATCAGCCTTTTGTAGCCGGCATACCTCACTTAAACTGAAACACTGCATTAACCTGGCCACTAAAGGCAAATTACCAAGCAATTTGTGATGGAGAAACCTCGGGTCAGCCATCGTAACCTAACATAGTGCATTTGATCAAGTTATGTCTCAATTGCAAGCAAGGATGGGGTACACTCAATAAATAGACGGGTTAATAATTAGATATCAGTCTATTTTCTGTTAAAGAAGTACTAGATTGGATTGGATTAGAAGAAAATGGTGCTTTATGATTTTCCCGTTTAAAAACAAATCATGAATATTTATGTGTCACTATCACATCGCATTTATCTAAATGTGTGTTTTTGAGATAATTCATCCTGTTTGCTCCTTCAATTAACTTATGTTCATCAAGGACCATCGCCACACTGGTTGCCTTTTATCAGTCCAAAGACACACTGTGCCGAGCAGGGACGTATGACCAGTCAATGAATATAAAGTGTGGCAATTTTGGCACATTTATTCGCGTCCGAGATATGGCACCAGACTAAGTGGAGTTGACCGCGAGATCCTCGTCGTAATCTCTGAGGCTACTTCCTGTCCATTTATGATTCCAGAAATGTCGACGACGAGCGATAATTGAAAGCAAATGCAAGATGATTCAGAATTCATTAGCTGCAAGGTCATTACAGCAGTTTACGACCTACAGTGTGCAATACCTTAACGTTCATTGTCTAACAACAGCGGCTCCTCCTAGGGGGGATTAAAATGTGCTTGGGCTTTGTTGTGAATGGTGAAGGTGTGGAAAGCCTCAGGCTAGGGATTAAGTCAGATTATTGTCTTACCACATTCATTAGGATTATCTCCTTGTTGTAAATGTTTAATGTCATTCTCTTACTTAATCCCCTTTTATCACTCAATCCTTGTATGCCTTGTTAACGCATCAAATATCATCAAAAGCTGATAAACTTAACAGTAACTTTCTTAAATAATGCTTTTAATAGTTGATACACTAAGGGATAATCAGCCTCGGTGTATGAATTACTCATGCCTATGTCTTTCCCTTTGAGCGATAATATGGAGTATGTGAAAAATAACATGATAGTCAAACAGATCATTAGCGAATCTACAGTAAAAGATCATAATCAATAGTGTTTTTTTCATTAAGCCTTTAATATATCTGTTTGGGTATATTTGATATAATTATATCATAACATGCATGATGTATAAAGTCTGGTATTTCATGATATAAATCATATTAAATCTTTTAATTTGTATTAAATTATTCTAAATTATTCTAATTAAGGCCTATGGAATGTAATTTAAGATAATTAAAGTAATATAAGTCTATTTAAAACAATACTTAATGTTTTATCACAGTTATTAAATACATTGCTCACCATATTTGGCTCCTAAATATTACATATAATGCATTTATTAAATTCAGATGAAAGTTGACTTAATTATAATCAAATTGATGAATTAACGTTTATCTGCGTTGGTGGTTGGTTTTTGCGGTATTTAACACTCACAGGAAGTTGTGGTGTTTTACAATATTCATCACATGTGGGCAGCCATTTTGGATTTATATGGACCCAGTATTAGCATCACATGAATTATGTCCAATAATTCACCTCATATTTCACTCCGAAGCAGAATGTAGGCCAGTGCATGTGTGGTTTATATGGTAAATGAACTGGTAATGACAGAAGTGGTCTCTGATTCACTCAGAACAGAAGCAGTGGGGAAGACACATAATGTATGGTGGACACAATAGAGATATTTATATATCATTTATAGAGATTTTTGATATTATTATATCTAAAAAAATGCATGTTAATTGAAGTAATATAATTGATGAGAAACATATGAAAATAAAAAGGATTTTGTTTGAGATGTTTTAATCACACCCAAATATTTGGGTTTTTTTCCTTTTTGAAATGTTTTTAAGCCCTAAAAGAGTATTTAATTGATAATTCATTCAGTTGTAAACCTAAGCGAGATCAGTTCTGTTGTAAAATATCTGATAAATCTGTCAGATCGTTGTCACATAACATGCCATATACCTAGTTGCTTGACGCAATGCTGCAAATTGTTTTGTTATTTCATCATATGGCTCTATTCAAGTACAAAATCATGCGCTAAATTCATGTGATTTACACTGTACACCAGACTGTATGATCCAATATCTAATAGCTTTGATCATGTGAAATATCTACTTTAAAAAAATATTTTTTTAGTCATGTATTGATTTTAACACAGCTGCGAATTGTGTGATATTCAAATCTAAGCCTAATCTAAGCCTAATGGTAATGTGATCTATCCACCTGTTTTCATCTGATTTAACCACCTACACCATTGCACTTTATGTTTGGAAAAAATGTTTTTATCTGATTTAACCACCTGTATCATTGCACTATATGTTTGAAAGAACTGTTATCATCTGATTTAACCACCTGCACCATTGCACTATATGTTTGAATCACTTGTAATCAGATGATGTACCACATTTATGATTGCACTATATTCTGTTAAAAATAACTGTGGTCATGTGATGCACCCACCTGTACTGCTCCAGTGTATGACATATAGAGGCATCATGACACGGCTAGTGGTGATGAAGATCACAAAGAGATAAAGGAGGGGAGGAAGATGGCGATATATGGTGCGGGGTGGCGGGGAAGGTAGGATGGATAGAGTCGTGGCTGACCGGGGCATGGTCTGGGTCCAGGCCGGGTGACAGTGCCGGGGTGCTCCAGAGACTCTCCCCCACCTATATATCCCTATATAAAGTCTGCAGGGACTCTACAGTGGTAGGTGTAATTATGGTTAGATTCCAAATTGGGGTGGTATCGTGGGAGAAGCAATGTAGTGAGCGGCGGGTGGAGATGGCGTAAGGTTACGATGAGACAGAGGCCTGTGCACGCCTCGGAGGGATACCATCAAGGGGCCGGGGAGCAGAGTGATGACAAAGGTGAGCTGATGAAGATGAATAGAAAGTGTCAGGCGAGTACAATCGCAGAGAGGAGTGCATAAAAGTAGTGCCAAGAAATATCACGCAGCCCCTACGGCCGCCGATTCACCACATCCACCCCACCCCCATTAAACATGGATGTCGCCGTCTAATACCTGATGAAATATTTCTAACATGGGACCGGCCCGGGAAGCGAAAGATCTCAAATTAATTTTGCTTCTGAAACCAATGATGCCATGAATTTGAATTGGCCACGAGTTGCGTCCGGACCGCCATACCAGAAAGAATAGAGGGTGGGAGAAAAATTATCAGCTGACCATAGTAGTGTTGGAGAGAGAGCTGATGCCAATGGTGCAGTTTTTGGTAGGGCCACAATAAACAACTTATTTATTGGCAAGCCAAGCCCCAACTAGATTCTACTATTGTTAGGGAAGCCAGCTGTCTGAACGGACAGACATAGTTTCATTTCATGCATCATTTAGGAGAATTTTGGTCATAACAAGACCATGGGCTTGTGATAGACCAATATCGACTCCAAACTGCTTTCAAGCGACTGAGCTTATGAAGCTGTTTTACTGAATACAATGACATATAACTCTACATGTACATGTCAGATGTCACAGCACACGTGTTTCCATGCATAATTTCATTAGATTTGTCATGTCTAAAGGTGTTGCTGATCAGAAGTGTTTAATGATTACAAATGTTTAGTTAGAAGTATTCAATTAGAAGTGTTTAGTTAGAAGTGTTTAGTTAAAAGTGTTTCATAAGTAGAACTTTTTTTCATTTCATGATTAGACGGGTTTATGATTAGAAGTATTCAGTTAGAAGTGTTCTTTGATTATAAGATTTATATGACTGGAAGTATTCCATGATTAGAAGTGTTTCATGATTGAAAATGTTTCATGATAAGAAGTTTAGAATTAAAAAATGTTTAAATTAAGAAAGGTTTCGTGATTAGAAGGGCTTCACGTTATGTGAGGCCTTAAGATCCCTCAAGTGTTTACTCAGTTATCATCTTTATACTTATAACCGTATTGACAAGTAAATCAACTTGTTACCATAAAACCATTGACCTTAAGTATAAAAGACCTAAAATCCATATCAACTTCCTGCACAATTTCCAAAATTATTTTTTGTATTATTTTAACCCATTAATTACCATGGAAACAAAGGATTGGACGTAATGTGGCATCCTTTTTTGGTAAAAAAAATTGTCATTAGTTTTAATCTTATTATTTCACATTAGAATAATTCCGATCGTCCCATTACTTACTTTCACCATTTCAGCAAAATTAATCCTAAAAACCTTTTCATTCTTGACTGACAAATGTTGTGGTTTGCGCATCTTGATCAGCAAGGAAATAATTACGAAATTAAAAGTCTAGATGCAGCATGTTGCCGATGGGAATTAGAATTTAATTGATTTTGGCCAAGATTTAGAATGACACTTATTTTCCCGGAGGCACCCGTGAGTGCACTGTCTATGCTACGATCTCAGATAGGCAGATATCCGCGACTCTTTCCCTTTCACACGTGGTTCTGATTACAAATGAACAGCAAAAAAATGACTCAAAACTGTGCAAATTGAAAATGCCCATCGTTGCATTTTATCTGTGAGATCACATGACGAAATGTTTTAACTTTTTCATCTTCACATCCAGTATTTCACATTATACTTGCAATTTTAAAATCTTTCAAACTCACGTTTCGAGATGAATTGTTCTTATCTTTATCTTTATAGCTTCACTTCAATCATGTGTGGATGATATCATATTTGCACTTCTCTGAAATGACAAACTTAAAGACAAAGCCATTCTCCTAGCAATTGCAGCTTGCCACAGTTATATAAATACTTGTAATATCTGACTCTTTAAAAAAATAAGAAGCTTAGATTTATGAATTGACCTCACCTACATCCTCAGCCTTTAAATATTTCAACCTTTCAACCGCTCAAGACTGAACTGCAACACTTTATACAAAGCACTTTGTACACAAATATTTGCATATAATTTTATGATATTCCTCCTCCATGCTCCTTTATCAAGATCTATGATATTTTTCTCTCAAAAGCTATGATATTCTTCCCTCATGATCTGTGATATTATTCTTCCAAATGCTAAGTTAATTCTTCCCTCAATATTTATGATACTCTTCTGCCAAGATCTTTGACATTCATCTTTAAAGGTCTCTGATATTCTTCTATCAAGATCTATGGTATTTCTCAACATGGATATTCGTCTACACCTCATATTCAGTATGTTTCCTTATTCAGTTTGTTGTGACACTTTCCGCTGAGATCAAAGCTTGCATTTGACCTTCAGAAAAACCAACCCACCCAAGTTCTAATTCACAAATTGCCAATAAACTCATCGTCCTTCTTTCATGTTTCCCCCTGACATTGATTTTCTAATTATTAATGCTCCATAATTCTTCTCCAGGAAATGTCTGGGTTTTCCACTCATTTTGTGTCAATTTTTGCATCTCTGACAGGCGCTTGTTCCACGAAATAAATCACTTTCAAGAAATTTGCCGCTAGTTTGGTTGCAGGCTGAATTAAGATAGCTTAAAGAAGAGTTTTATATTTGTGTACAATGCTTTGTGTTGTGTTTATCCATGGGACTGCAAGGTATTCATAGATCATCAAATTTGCGGAAGTTATGCCTTGTCTCAGTATTAAGCTGCATGTTTCATGCTGAGCAATCCACTGCCTCTTGTTAATTGCTACGTTATTGAGGTCTGATATTTGATTATCACTGGTGGACACCAGGACGAATATTCATGTCCTAATTTGCATAAGAATATCGCTGCTCCTACTTTTATTATGTACATGAAATCAATGACTTCTTTACTTTAATCCTATTTATGGGTATTGCGGTGTATTTACTATTGTCATTATAAAATATGTGGACCAATCGAATCATGTGAGATCAGAGATATCAAAGTTATACTTTATACTTAGTCTTTTTTATTCCTATGTTATTACACTGACCGTTTTCTACGATTTTTAAATGCCCTTTTCCTTTGATTTTGGCCTTAACCCTTTCCCATGATAGTCATCTTGATTTTGGCATGTTGCCTTAACAGTTCAATTCCAAAATATAATCCTGCATATCATTGTACTCCATTCTCAGGCTGATAATCAAGTCCGATGATCAATTCCCATGAATCTCAAAGCCATTTCATATTAAAATATACAAGATCAACATGATTATTTTCTTGTCATTAAGGGCACATTGTTGCCTCTTGATTAGAAAAAGGCTTGATTTTCAGCAATTTCTGCATCATAGAGAGTAAAATATGGACAAGCATTTGGAACTGGCATATAACTCCCTGTGTGTTTAATATGGAATGGCATTTTAGACTTGGTAAAGGCTCTAAGACAAAGCCATATTAGAATCTCCTTGAACACTATTCAGATTTGGAAGTCATTGTGTAAAAAAGCATTGATGAATCTCCCGTGGCCAGCACCCGACAAAGGCTTTGAAAATAACACCCTTATTATACATACAGTTCTCAATGGAACGATGAGAGGAATTTAGAAGCAGCACCCCAATTAAATTACCAATTTATATACAGTGTGAATATGTGAGTAGTAGGGCTGGGTGTGATCATTTATGCAGGGGGTCCTTTTGGGTGATTGTTTGCACAATGCCTGCTTGAGCACTGAATATTATCACAGCCAATTCAACCAATATAGACTAACCCGATGTATAATGCTTGACAAGCTACTGAAAGATAAAGTGTCAGACTTTATTTTTGTATTTATGACCTTTGCAGCACTATTTAGGCTATATCAGGTGAGATAGATGGCTGTTACCGGACGCAATGCCCTACTCTTTTAATAGCATGACAAGGATTTTTCTGTTACATTATCACATAGTCATGCAAACACAAACCACATCCATTGATAGGATAGCAAGTATTTGATGGTAAAGCGACAAAAAAGTCACCGAAATGTGGATAATATAACATCTATAAACTTACCTCTTTGTGGGTCTATAACAGGGCTAAGTATAATCCATTGTCATCTAGTTTCTATTTGTAATCCATATTACATGTGTGAATCAGAAACAACTGGAGGGACTTACCTGTAACAAGATAAAAACATTATGATAAAAATTATGACATGATAGTTTAAAGATTAAACATAACACTAAGAACATTTCCAACAGTATCTTATATTTCAAATTACATTTATAAATGTTTTCACTACATATTATGGTCAACTGAAATCATGAAAAGTTCTTTCAAAAAGTTGAATTACATTGTTAACACAATGTTGACATCTATAACAATAGACACAGAAAATACAATGTTTATTCGGTATTGAATTCATTCTTAATCACTATTGTGAGGGACACAGATGAATTTGTGTCATAAATCCAAATGTGCAGTTGCCTGGTTTAACTGTGTTCTCAATACAAAATGTGAAATTCTCATGAAATAAACAAAATACTGATATAAGTAATTTTGCATTAAAGTCATTATCAGCATGTTTAAACTGTGAAAATTACTCTCACATAAAAGGTCCAATGGTTGACTTTGGAACAAGTGGAAACATCAAGAATAACAGGATAGGTAGTTTGTACCGGGCTGGAGGACACAGTCTGAATGGAGATGGTATGTTCACATGCAATACTGCCCTAAGAGCCATTTACATGTGTCAGGTATGGTTAACTGTAATACGCAATCCATTCTATCCATCTTGTTTACGATTAAGCAGTGTAGATGGGGCAATTATTTGCACAAGTATGGTAGGTTGGAGTATTGTAGAGTCAACGGTAATGGCTGACTGTTTGATGAGAGGTAATTAGTTTTAACATGGCATGTCAGCGTGTGTTTATCACCCAACATAGCACAATGGTCTGCCCCCGACACATGCAACAACATGGGCTAAACACACACCTAGTACCACAGGTTAAGTGCCCATAAAACGCTCGTAGACATTGCCTTTTGTCATTCAATGGGGTTAAATATCAAATGGGGACACGCTTTTATGAATAATATCCAAATCTTTCATAATTTGGTTGTTTTATGGCTGCTCTGGTTTCTTTGGCATGGCTCCTTCCAAAGCTGAACTCGTCTTTTTTTTCCAGAGCGATCATGACTGCATGATTTCAATCTGAGTTTTTTTCTCCTTAAAAATGATTGGACATGCAATATTATACTAATAAAGATTTATGACAATAGAAAAAAAGTATGAATGGCAGCTCATCATCTGACTCCCCTTTAAAGGGAGCATTGTAAAAAGTGTTAAAAGCAATTGAGCTAGCCACAAAAGAGTCCTAACGAGATATTTACATTATGTAAACACTGCCAATGTGGGGCTACTGATGCTATTTTTATGTCAGATTTTAAATTTTTAATTTCTACCAACTCAATCTGTTCTTATATTATCTCTATTCTCTGCCTCCAAAATGTTCAACTCAACCTACACCAATACATTGGGATACTCACAATAATTCTAGATGAAGATGTAAATGATATTTGATATATCACCCATAAGATGTATATGACGTTACAATCAGATATTAATGATATAACCTTGATATGTATATGATATTCTTATCAAGATGTACATGATGTGACCATCAGGTATTTTTATGATATATGGTATTTTTATATGAAACTGTGATAAGGTATGTCACTTCATTATCAGAAGGAAAAGAATATTGATATTTATAAAGGATCAATAACACTACATTGCAGTAATATCACTACTCGAAATTAATAAAAGGGAATGAATATTCAGCCAAATACATTAACTTTGGTTACTTTTCAAAATTGCTATAAAATCAAATCTTATAATTCCAGATTCGCAGAAAAATGAATTGATATTGAGAAGCTCATTTCTAATGTATGATCCCCAAACCAAGCTGTAAAATGCCATGTCAAGTAGACCAAACAGTTGCTGAACTGTTCACCTTACATCTTAGCTCATAAAATATTAAACATGTAACATTAGTCAAATTGGAGGATCCAGTGTGTGGGATGCACAATGCCTCATATCATTAATAGTAAATCATTGGTTATAGATATAATACCCACTATCACATTGCATATGAGATGAAAATAATGATATCTGTGTTACTAATATTACCATATGGAACTAATGTAATGCACGCAGTACTAATACTTTAGAAAATCGGAATACTCAGTTATACTGTTATATTTTATGGTTAATGCTATTCTATGGATTGAACAATTTGGCATCTAGGTATTTGATTTCTGCAAAAATATAGTTATTGATACATTCTGTCCAGTAGGTCAAGTATAAATCAGAGTCTGATGTTTTCACAATCTTTGTATTCATCTATCAATATTGAGGAGTAAAATGGATAAAAGTAGATTTGATTTTTGCTATGATCTGTGGACGGAGTTAAGGTGATCTCATTCATTTAAATTGAAAATAAAAATCATACCTTTATGAATCCCAAAGACTTTATTCAGATGGGATTGAATCTCCCTGATCATGACAATATCAATCAAAGATGTTTATGATTAGACAGTGACGTCATCATCTCTGGTTTTATTATAACATTGTAACATGCAGAAGAAGATCACAAGAGTGTTGTACACAAGGCTCATCAATTATGTTACGCTTTCATATGATCAGTTACCAATATTAAGATACCAGATACTTTATTAAACTGAATACAGTTCAGATATTTGGCATGAGGAGGTACATTGAGACATGTTATACATTTCATACAGATTTGAAAATATGGATTACTACTGTTGAGATTATAAATTCAAAACGTGCATTCTGTAACGTATTGTCTGATGGTTCAATACTCTTTCTAATTGTCATAATTCTGCATTTTCTAGTTGATGAGATGTCATTTCAAGGAGTAATGTTTGCATTTTGTTAGAACAACAATTCCTGTTTGTCTCCATTTATGATGTCACTATCTCAAGACAAACTCCATGGAAATGCACTAATTCTTTGTTAAAAGTGGATCATTCGGCCAAGGTCAAATATTGAGTATACTTTTTCACAAAGATGAAAAAAATGCTTTGAAAAATACACGATTCATAAAAAACAGTACGCCTCATCATATAATGATGTTTTCTATTGAGAGTTAAACCTCAAAGATGGCAGGAATGTACATAGAATTAGGTCGGGATGAGTGGGAATATTAATGTAATATCAGTCAGAGAAGCTAATTATCAGCAGGAAAATTGGAAACAATAGACACATGCTCACTCATAGTAGAAAAGCAAACAGCCAAAGATTTATCATATTTTGTGCAATAAATATAATAAATGTAATAAAGATGTCACATTGTATTTGTCAGAACCCATGAAGCAGAATTCAAAATATTGGTAAAAGATCTATTCATTATATCCGCTAGGAAGTTCACAATAAGTAGCTTCTGATGATTGTTTTACAAGAGATACTTGTGTGGAGAACTATGACGATCCTGTGTTATAGCAATACAACTTGAGATGATGAAGCATTAACCCTTGTGACAGGTTTTCCTGCCGCCAGCACCTGCCGCTGGCTCTGCTGGTTGCGTCTTAGCCTCGCAGACAGATACAGTCCATCATGATGTTCATTACGGAGGCAAATATTTCAACCAAAGGAGGCAAATATTATGTGGGTCGGAGCAATGAGCTCCGCAAATAGGACGGTCCGTGACCAAATTTGCAGCCTCTTCTTTGTAATCTATGGCTCATCTATATAATCTATTCTCTCTTATGCTCCCCTACATCAACACATGTGACCAGAATTTAAACACCCAACTTGCCACTCTCAGCTTATGTTTTGTCCAAATGGGAGACTACAGTTGGGGAATAATCGTGAATCTTTCAAAAGAAAAAACTATTCTCATTTGCTAGTGGAAAGAATTTAATTCTTTTCAGTAGCAATTCTTACCAGATGTCCACAATAAATACAATGTTTTCATAATATTTTTTAATTACTTGCTCAAACAACATTTCACCCAACCCCTACATCATAATATTTATGTTTGTTTTCTGCACAACCACAAGAACATATTACTCGCAATACAAATATCAATGTCCTTCTAAACAATTGTGTATAGTAATTGTTTTTCATGTCATTTTAGAAGGATGACTCTATCAAGTGAATTCCCTTTCTCTTTATTTGGGTAATATAAAAGCAGGATCCTAATCTTAAGAAGAGTAAGGCATTGTGTTCCCGTGGCTGACACCTAATTTGGACCCTATCTAGCTCGCACTGTGCAAAAAGGGTTGGGTTGCTAAGAAAAAAGGCAAATCTAAATCCTTTGAGGCTTTTAGTTTGCAAATGCTTCTAATCAGATTATTGTAATGTTTATGACACTGATAAACATTATCATCGATGCAGTTCACTATTCAGTCAGTTGTTTTAGATGCATTTGTGGTGTAGTGTTATGTTCAAACTGTTTTGATGGATAAAATATGAATAAAACATGATTAGAGATAAAATACTAAAGGTTCATATGTGATCCAAAATATACAGCAAACCTATTGGTCAGCTGTTGTAAATGGCTGCTATAATGATTTGATATGAAGCCAGTTTGACACTGATGCATTTAACTGTCAAGACACATGTGAACCACAATGAATTATTAAGCATTATGTCTGTTGTGTCATAATGATATGTGACAACTGTACTGGGTGATATCCGAGGGTACCTAAGGTCGTGTTACACTCAGTACAGAGGGCACGGATCACGACTGCCTCTGCATTGAATACCACAACGCTTTCATTATATGGCAGCCATAGGCTGGCATAGAATGCACAGATGTCCCTGCATCTTGCCAAGCCATATACCATTCCAATTACCGTGTTTAGGAGGCCAAAAGCACTTTATGTTTCCGGTCACTATATTTCCACCCTCTCCTAAAAGTTTATATAGAGAAACTTGATATTTTAAACTCTAATGATTAATTTAATCTCCAATGGCTTCTGTGAGCCGAGGTCACTGGTTGCCTTACTTATATAAAAGTGGAAGAATGGCAGGCCTTATAAATGTCGAAATCAGAGTTTCCTCAGACTTGGTCATGTCAAACCAAAAAAAACTTGAGAACGAGGCTGTATGAGTTGTGTTGTAGGAAGTTGAACTATGGACGGTGTCAGGAAGAAGTCGTTTTGTACAATTTATGGCAACCGTAGAAGTCTATCTGCAGGCTGGTCAGCTAGAACATGCTGCCATTTCATTGGTCCATTGGTCACAAACAAGCTCTGCACCAAATGGCAGCAGGATCGCACCAAATTTCAGCTGAGCAGTATAATGTTAGGCAGCACACCCCAAGACTAAGGTACAGAGGAAAATTTAGAGTGTGCCTTATTGACCATGATTAGGTTTCATTGAGCAAGTCTGATTCTATGTAGCTTAGCCCAAGACGTTTCACACCTGATTAAACATGAGTTGTTCTACAAAGAAGTGAGATCCATTAACATTCTATGGAATCTCTTATTTGCTGACTTTCTGGGGTTGTACCTGATTAGATCAAATGAGATGTTAGTCCCATGATATATCAACTGGCGGAAATCTTATTCACTGAAACAGAATGAACTATGCAATACAGTTTCTCCAAGGATCTTTGCATAATAAGACTATACTGCCTTATGAATTGGCTTGATATTTAACCTGCATTCAATTTCCCATTCATTCTAAGTATTATTATTATTCATAATAGAATATCTATTTCAGGAACTGTGTTTCTCATAATAGCCACTTATTGTGAGAAAAAGCCTAATTTCACACCACTATGGTTCTGAAGGCTGTATTTTTTTCGAATATGTTTGGAGGCAAGACCAGAGAGTGGGGTATGTAAAGTCAGGGGGAGGGGGGTAACTAAAATTGCTAGTGGACAGTGGTCAGTGAAGTAGAAGACTCTGTGGTATAACAAACCTGAGGCTGGTCACAAGGGTACAACATGTCAGCCTTCATACAAGCATCGGTCAATGTCTGACGGCCTAATATGCCCGGCCTCCGTCTGCTCCTAGTCCCACATCGATTTCCACCATATTGAATATGTCTCACTCCATATCATGTTTGATAGAAACACCAACATTTTTGTTTCCCTCAACAAGATTAATTGATAAAAAATATAAGTGCTTAATATTGAACAAAAAATATTTTTATTCATTAATCCTTGAATAAACTTCTATAACGTTAAAATTGTAAGTAAGTAGACCTATATTAAGACACACACACAATGTTGACAATTTTGACAATTTTGTTAAATGCTGTCATTTTCAATGCTTCAAACTGAACAAAGATCTTTGTATTTAACTCCAGTGCATATGAGGGTATTCTACCGAAAGGAACAGCCACAATGGTGAACCTCGTGTGTTAGAAAGCTTGCATTCCCAGATGCTTCCGGCCACTCAGCTTGTCATTACTCCACAGATTTCTCTTCAAAGGCTTTTGGAATTGATGTCTATCAATATCTGTGATGTAATTAAGAATAATTAATATTTGTTTGGGCAGTGTGCTCAATAGCCTTTCATGGCCAGATTCACAAATATTGGTATTGCCGATTTTGATCAAAGGGTAGACCCTTCGGGTAGAACTTTACTATCCAGGCCTAGTGTTTGTAGTGTTAAATCAAGTCAGCTCTAAAAGACAAACCGACAACTTTGATGAAAAATGATTTCTTTGTCAAACATCAAAGAACAGGGTTGGGTTTGTCAGCGTTATGGTGGCAGAATGGTTATTTATGTTGATACGTGGGGCCTTGTGGCTTTAGTATGACCTAGGGGGCTGCTTGGTTGGGAAGGGGCGTACCCAGTCTGTACCTCAGGAGATCACAGTTGTATTCAACATGCATGCAAGTACCAGGATGTACCTACTGTGCTATAACGGAAATAACTGAAATAGGACAGCGGGAAGTGAGGTGAAGACCTTTGACATAATAATTAAGACATGGACAATTCTTGAGTAAGTGCAAGGAACTCTGATAAAAGAAAATGATAATATTTCCCTTTTCTCTCAAACGCTCATTATTCATGATAGCAATTTATTTTAATATGTTAAGTGATTGTTTGAGAATCAAAATCTAGGGAAATGACAGCCCAATTTAGCATGATGTGTTTATGTGTTGATTATATTACATCACAGAATGTTATTTCTTTAACAAAATAGGAAACACTGCAGTAATTTAGGAAATAATAGACGAACATCTGGCTGCAAAATTGAAACTGGGAGATTATGATTATGTAAGATGACAGGAGAGGGGGAAGGTAAAAACTGCCAAAATAATCAATTCTAAAGTGACATGGGTCGATAAATTTCAAGGATGTTATTTCGTGAATATTTAATGATGTAACAAGACACATCCTAAGTGTCGACAGAATAAATGGTGAGCCCCTTAGCTCCTAGATAAACAGATCCATACCATATTACAGTTTATTGCCCTATGATAAACTTAAAGATATTCTTTTAAAATAAACCTTATGTTGATCAATGTGAGGCTGAGTACTTATTTTGTCATCTTTTTAAAACGTTTCAGTTAATATATGACAGTTTAAATATTATATATTAAAATACCAAATATCTAATAAGCAGGTTAATATTTGTGTCAAATAAAAAGATATATCTGTTTTGCACAAAAAGCAATATTTGTGTTTTTTTATTATTTGAATGTGTGTTATTGTATTGGATATATGTATCGAATAACAAATGTATTGACCACAGGAGATTACAACCTTGCTTGTAAATAGCAAGGTAGAGAGATCCAAGTAAATATCATTTACATACAGCAGGGCAAAAAGGGATAAAGGTGCTTGTCAGATCCATAAAAAAGCTTTTTGTTGCAAAACTTCAAAGAAAAGTGCTTTGTGAACACAATGGTGCTGACATGTTGGAAAATCAATCTCTGGCAAAATTGGAGGTGTATGCATGGAAAATGGATACCACAGGACAAACTGCAGCTGTGACACAGATTTCTCTACGGGAAGGAAACATACAAGAAAAGGGCGTTTGTGCCACCCTGGTGGATCTATTTTCCTTGTAGTGTACTTGAACAATGGGCTATGACTGCGGAATTGTAATTTCTAAATATTTTTTCACCACAGGCTGATGTTCTAGGTTGATCGGTTTTAGTCAGACACTTTGGTATACAAATTTGCGGCATTGAAACGGTAATATAAATTATAGCAACAACAACGATTCAAACAATATCAGGTTTCGTTTATCATTGTGGATTTATGACAATAATTCTGTCAAAATTTTATAAATATATTTAATAATTTCTCAAAATTAATCAAAGTTTTCATAGTTTATTTGAGCTCCAAAGATCCATTCAACTAGTGAGATTTTAGCATTGTAGAAATGCATAGGAACACCTTACTGAACGTGTGTAGATTTAACATAGTATATTGCGTGACATCCCTATATTTTTAATTATCTAGAATATGCTTTCCATATCATAATATATTTGGTAGAGCATATATTTTGACAAGCATCTTTATAGTGAAAGGACCACATCAACTTCAAAACTGATTTCAACCGATTTCAACTGATTTCACAAGAGGAATGCATTATAATATTTAAAATAAAAATGGGATGAATATTATAAGATGAAAATTAGATTTGATAATGTTGGATGAATTTCATAGGTGTACTGTAAATGTTAAATCGATGATTTCCGTGAATACATTCTAGCCACATTTGATCTTTTTAAAAATGACAGAAGCTTTGAAATGGGCATTTATCATTTGATTATGCAAGTATTGATTTTGTAGTCAACATTTTGAGATTTAAGCATCAGCTGTCAGACAATTTGACAGATATTCTAAAAATTTGAAAATAACAGTAAGACAAATGAGAAAATTATTCTGTCATTAGAGACAGGTTCTCCTAATCGGGTACTTTACTCATCTGTATTAGATCACGGCACCAAATGATAGAGAAATATATACTGTAATCACTCAATTAATACTTCTATGAATACATTTTGAGCAAAATGTTGATGATGAAATAAAAACAATAGATTGCAAGAAATTGCTTCCACTAATATTTGGAACAGTATTTAGGCTTTAATTTGGGACTACGATAGCTATATTATGTTTCATATTCATTTATTTGAAAAAAACTATTTGCAACGTTATCTAGTGAGGTGCATCTCAAAAATATCAGAGAGGAAGGAAAATGTATGATTTTCATATTTTAAATTCCTAAAGTGGCAAATATCCAGTCTTCTATCTTTTTTTCTAAAATGTTTCAGAAACATTAATATGATAAAATTATCTACACACATAGTAATATAGCTAAAAGACAGATCCGGAATCAGACCTCTTACATTAGTAGAACTATTTATTTGACAGGGCAAGTTATAGGGAGGGACGTGTATTTGGCTTTGGCCAAACTAAGAATTACCTGTAATTTGAGCAAAGGAGGGCTTTGTATTTAAGAGAAGAGTGAAACACGGGAGGGAAGGGTATCTGACAAAATAGTAAAAAAAACCATCTCTAACATAAAGGTTTGTTTTATTGACAAACCATTAAAGCAGCTTTCTAACACATGAGGGAGGAAGGTAGGAGAGTAAATGGCAGTGTAATAACATAACTTTATAGAGTCTCCTGAAAGGGAGGGAGAGATAGGGGGTTAAACTTCCTGGCAGCACAGGAAGGACACCCTTGCATTGTAATATATGAGGTATCCTTGAGTAATTTCCTCACCTCCTCAATCTGGGCTGACCCCTATTTGAACTTAGTGAGAGGGGAAATGCTAACAATATCCTCTTAAAATGTGACCCTATTTTTATAGGATGCTAATTCCTCATAATATGATAATCATATTCTCAATTAGCATCCTGCTATTCACTTAAAGGATTAGGTTAAGCCTATAAAGTGAAAGTGAAAAGTTGAAGGATATAATCACCATCTGAGAGTAATTGAAGGTAAATAAACTCATTAACTTAAAATAATGCTTAAAAGACATAGACAGTATTCATTTACAGTATCTGAAAGGATTTTGCATTATAATCATATGCTTGATCTGCAGCCATCATCTGTGTTACTACCTGTGTGTAGAACAAAACAGGTTCAAATGATGAATGCAGCACAGCTTTCAGTTGTCTTCTACCCTGTAACGTTACCACTGGGATAACAATTGTGGCTATAAATAGCACGCAAACATGTCACCTACCGGCCAACCAAATTGGAGTAGGTGATAGAGTCGTCACTTTGAAATGCCAGGGTTTGTGTCCCATCAATAACACTGAGACAATATGACCGATTTTCATCAGCTTGTGTAATATACTACTTTGCATATGCATCTTGGCAGTTCTCCTTGCCATTTGTACGTTTCGTTGACGGTTTGCTGGGAAACAACACCTTGAATTAATACTAAAATAGCATAATGTTTTTACAAAATACTTTCTTAGCTTCTTGGTCAGTCAACTGATTGATCACCTGTTGTGTGAAACCCCTTGCTTAAACTGATTGCCAGATTCTAAATTTGACTATTTCTGCATAGTGAAAAATTACCCCGCCATTTTGCTTGATAATCAGCTGTTCTAGGTGTCTAAAAGCCCCGTCATTGAGTGTCACAGAATGATTGGCCATATGCAGGGAAATATAACCTGACCATTTTCTGTGACAGGCAGCTCTACCATTTTGCGTGATATAAAACGTTACCAATTTCAATAACAAATAACATGACCTTTTTATTTTGCAACATGATTATATCATTCAATTTAAAGTGGGGTTGTCTTTTGATCAACTTGCAAAGATCTCTCACTTAAAGAGACATAGTCAAACCCGAATATCACATAATCACCTCTTCAAACCATTCTTTTAAGAACAGAAGGCACAAAAAGGTCTCTCAGACTGAATCACTACACGCTTAACTGTTCATGCACCTTTCTCTTGAAAAAAGAAACGTCTACTTCTTTCTAAACTAAATGACTATTGCCGTGTAAACGCTTCACCATTATCTAGGCTAAGGTGTAGCAAAGGTTTATGAGTTGTGCTTTTTTCTTCAGGTTACATTTGTCGTCACTACGACGTTGGCACGGCCTTCTTCCTATTGTCTTCACCCATCACATTAAGGCCATTTAATGTCGACTTTGACAAGAAATCACAAAGCATCTCTCAGCCCTAAGATATCCCCCGCAGGTTCTCTCATGTGTGATCGTTGACGGCCGTACTTTTCACAAACGTCTTTCTGAGTACCTTAGCAGCAAACAAGACCTGTACTTTTGTTGCTCTTTTGTATTCAGCGAGGCGGTACTCTACTTAATGAAATTAGCTCGTAATTATGGATGACGCACTGCTAATAACGTTAATATACTGTAGTTTATAATAGCAAATTATTGATGTTAGCTCAGTGCTTTAATAATAATTTGATCAAATAGCACAAGAGCGCAAATAAGATTAAAAGCCATGCCTCAAAAAAGCGTAATTTTGAAATGATTGTAAAGAACGCGATGTAAAATGACTCCATATTATCTTATACCACAATATAGATGAGTAACATTTCATCTTTTAATTTGTATTAGTTTAGAACTTTCAATGGAAAATGCCAAGACAGCCATGATTAAAGTGATTTCATAGAATACTTGATACTCTGTTTAAATGCACTTCCTTATGCCAACTTATCTAAAATTGTTTGTGCTTGGCTGTCCATACATGAGTGGGAATAATCTTGCTGCTTAACATGATGGGGTATGAGTGTCTCTAGAATTGCAGATTACAAATTAAAGCGATAATATCATAGCTCCCGAGTAGTCTCAGTAAAGAGCACTGTGCATGTTTTACAATTATGCTCAATATAAAAACATACTTAGAGATCATATTGTTACCGAAGCTACGATCACAAAATAACACTATTTAAACCAGAGCACTGGTCATGCTGTGCAATTATTTTATTTATAAAGAGTTACACTTTAGGGGTCAAATTGTTGCTGAAATTATAATAACAAAAAAGGATTTTAACCAGAGCACTGTGCATGTATTGCAATTATGCTCAATATAATAACTACTCTTTAGTTGATTGTTACAGAAATTGTTACTGAATTTATGATCACAAGAAAACCATAGCACCATTTTCAGAATATTGATGGTGAAAACTAGGACATGTCAGTCTTATTATTTAAAGACATTGAATATAAATTTCCTGACGATACAGAATGCCATGCCCTTTAAATAAGACGCAAATGAAACATTAATGTGCAATGCATGAATATTTATTTGAATAACTATTGTTTCAATTTCAATTTTGTATCAATTTTTAATATTGACTCCAGTTTGTAATCATATATCATATTGAATATGATGATTTACTGGTATTTTATCCAATTTTAGTAGGAAAACATAACTGGCATATTAATTTTCAATAAAGTGGTTTTCCAAATAATTTCCTAAAAGCTCATGAAAATGATGTGAAAGGCGTGTGCAGAGAGCATCATGATTTGAAAATTTAATAACGTTCAAGTCCCCAATGACCTGCTGCATTTTCCAATATTTCCGCCACCGAAAGTCGGAAGAACATGCTCCAGTTATTTCTGAAAAACCGATAGCATTATGTTCTATGAAGGCTTATTTGACTGTCCAATACACGGTATCAGCAAGGAGAGGAGAGATACATGGGTAATTTTGTAGCTGAGGTCTTATTAGGGCATAGAGGCTTAGTAGAGGGTTTAGGCCAAAATCTGCACCAAATGGAAACATAGAGATAGCGCAATATATGGAGACGAGGAGACTGATGGGGAGAAAAAACAAGTATTGCTCTCATCTTTGGGGATAGCAAGTCCAATCTCATAGTTATAGTATGAAAACAGGGTATAATAACATAAGAAAACGTCCAATGAGATATTAACACTCCTACTTAATAGACGTTTACTTAATACACTCTTGTACAGTACACTCTTACTTAATACACTCTTACTTAATACAATCTTATGCTTTACACTCTCACTTTATACACTCTTACTTAATACACTCTTACTTAATACAATCTCACTAAATACACTTTCACTTAATGCACTCTTACTTAATACACTCTTACTTAATACACTCTTATTTAATGCACTCTTACTTAATACACTCTTATTTAATACACTCTTATTTAATACACTCTTATTTAATACACTCTTAACTTGATACACTCTTACTATAGAAATATAAAACAAGTAAGAATATTTTCATCTCTATTATAGTGGCTTACAGTATGTTCACCTATCTTCAGTGATATCTAAATCTTATCGAGAAAACTTTGGACATTTGGACTGGCTTCTCATGTTTATTGCCATAAAATATATGAATCATAAACATACCGATAAAAGATCCCAATTTCCACATCTATGTTTCATCTTCTGTAAGACGTTATCTTGAGCACAAGCTGAAGTTTGGGATCACCGATGAAATATGAGGAAATAGCATATATATACGCTGCAGGGAACTTTCAAAATATTGATTTTGCAATATAAGAGGACCGTTAAATGGAAAAAGATCCTAAAATACATTTGAACGCATCTCAAGATTAAGGGAAATCTTGAAAATTGGTTTAATACTTATACAGTTTTAGTAAAAGGGTGCAATGCCAGATATGTGGCATTACCTCATATACCAAATTCTTGACGCTGTGTTATGTTTACAGTTTACATTTAATGGTTAGGACCAGCACCATTCACACATCAATATTAATGTTATCTGGAATTAACACTATTAATGATAACAAAAACACCGTCTGAGTCAGCACTTTTTTTTAACCATATCATTTTGCCCTAATGCGCTGCCATACAGAATATACAACTGAAGGCATATTAACGTTCCTTTTGGATTTGCCTGATACCGCATTACAGCCTTAGATGATGCCTGAGGTGATTCTTGCATCAGACTGAGTACTGTTACTTAATGGGAGTCTCCCAGATCCTTTTTGTAAAAGGGTAAAATAAATTGTTTCTGAGTTTTGAGTTCTGAGCTCTGAGTTCTGAGTTTTAAGTTCAAAGTTCAAAGTTCAAAGTTCAAAGTTCAAAGTTCAAAGTTCAAAGTTTACATACAAATTATATCGCAAACCTTACTACATATGCTTTTAGAGTCTTCTAGATTTCAGATTATCATCACCATAAGGGCATTCTTCCTTAAGATCAAACAATGAATCAATCATGCCTGAATGGCCGCATTTCTGGCAGCAGCACCACGTTGACACCGCTGTTTCTTCACAACACAGTGTGTGCCTTATCACCTTCTATTCACTGAGATTACAAAATCAATCCCGAAGGAAACAGGGCGGGATCACACCCAGATATCACACCCACAAATGGATCTGGTCATCCAGACGCTACTCAGAAAGGCCTTCTGAGGCAAAATGAATCGGACTTAGAAGCCTTTCAAAGTGTCTCTTCGTCTGATAGAGGGGGACTGAAGGTTATTGCTATTTGGACTAGAGCACCTTTCAATAGCCAAACTTAACTCCACTTGCCTGCTTTGCTGAAAATTAAAGGTGGACTTTGCGGTCTGATTACATGTCACTGAGCTATTTTAGCACAAATCCCTCCTATAAAGGGGGTGGTTTGGACGTCTAGTCATAAGGCAGCCTTCAGGGAAAACTAAAAGGTGATATCGTGAGTGGCATATCTTCCACATCATTGTAGCATATCTGTCACATCATAGTAGCA
Source organism: Amphiduros pacificus (assembly GCA_949316495.1). NCBI lineage: Eukaryota > Metazoa > Annelida > Polychaeta > Phyllodocida > Hesionidae > Amphiduros > Amphiduros pacificus. Next base: position 9,843,287 of record OX439010.1, read on the forward strand.
TATCTGTCACATCATAGTAGCATATCTATCACATCATAGTAGCATATCTTTCACATCATAGTAGCATATTTCTCATGTCAAAGGTAACATACCTCTTGTATCATTTGTAGCATATCTATTGTATCATAAGTTGCATATCTATCATGCAGTACATCTGGTTTGGTCATACAAAGGTCATGGTTTGTACTAGCGTGTCTTTATGACAATGCAAAAAGACCCCTACCTACTCTTCATAAAGAATAGGGCATTGAGTTCCGGTGACAGGCTTATTCTATTTGACCTGATACAGCCGAAGTAGTGCTGAAAGGTTCACTAACACAGACAAATCTCAATCATGGGATGTTTTGAATATTGAGCAATGTTTGTCTGAGAAAGTCCCACATCTTGCTCTATCATATGGGCGGTCCATCTGTGAGATCGGTAGGGTAGAGCAGGAATACCAGGACCATAGAAAGAGGCTGGGGGATTATAGCATAGGTCAGCAAGAAAGGACAAGAGGTGGTCCAGTCTGCGATGTGGCTGACCCCAGGTTTACATTACTGGCCATTATAGATCTGTAATAAAGTATAGAGCTGCATCCTCCAGTGGGAATGATGCAAGCTTTAGTTTATGCCTGTGTGTGAGGGTCTGCTCTGTGTCCGCTCAGGCCGTGACATCCATCAAATGACAGTTTGTCACTACCGTGCATACCGAGCACTTAGTAAGCCATATGTTGTAACAGATCATTTTCACAGACTCATCTATTTTTGTGTGATTGGTTGGTGCATGATCAGTATTTTTTTGTAATCTGTTGAAACGGTTTCCACAATGTGGAAGATTAGAGAAATCTGAGACAGAATGTGAACAAAGACAAAACAAAGTAATAAAGCTAAGCAAAGGCGAAATGCTTTTTTCAATTAACTATATTTCACATATTGAAATTGGAACAAATCTTAATATTCATGTCGACAGTTTGTGAAAATTAAATCACAGGACTACTCCAGCAATGCATACTGACCAGGACTACTCCAGCAATGCATTCTGACCAGGACTACTCCAGCAATGCATACTGACCAGGACTACTCTAGCAATGCATTCTAATCAGGACTACTCTAGCAATGCATTCTGATCAGGACTACTCCAGCAATGCATTCTGACCAGGACTACTCCAGCAATGCATTCTGACCAGGACTACTCCAGCAATGCATTCTGACCAGGACTACTCCAGCAATGCATTCTGACCAGGACTACTCTAGCAATGCATACTGACCAGGACTACTCCAGCAATGCATTCTGACCAGGACTACTCCAGCAATGCATTCTAATCAAGACTACTCCAGCAATGCATTCTAATCAAGACTACTCCAGCAATGCATTCTAATCAGGACTACTCCAGCAATGCATTCTGACCAGGACTACTCCAGCAATGCATTCTAACCAGGACTACTCCAGCAATGCATTCTGACCAGGACTACTCCAGCAATGCATTCTAATCAGGACTACTCCAGCAATGCATACTAACCAGGACTACTCCAGCAATGCATTCTAATCAGGACTACTCCAGCAATGCATTCTGACCAGGACTACTCCAGCAATGCATTCTAATCAGGACTACTCCAGCAATGCATTCTGACCAGGACTACTCCAGCAATGCATTCTAATCAGGACTACTCCAGCAATGCATACTAACCAGGACTACTCCAGCAATGCATTCTGACCAAGACTACTCTAGCAATGCATTCTGACCAGGACTACTCCAGCAGTGCATTCTGACCAGGACTACTCCAGCAATGCATTCTAATCAGGACTACTCCAGCAATGCATTCTGACCAGGACTACTCCAGCAATGCATACTGACCAGGACTACTCCAGCAATGCAATCTAATCAGGACTACTCCAGCAATGCATTCTAATCAGGACTACTCCAGCAATGCATTCTAATCAGGACTACTCCAGCAATGCAATCTAATCAGGACTACCCCTGCAATGCATTCTAATCAGGACTACTCCAGCAATGTATTCTGACCAGCACTACTCCAGCAATGCAATCTAATCAGGACTACTCCAGCAATGCATTCTGACCAGGACTACTCCAGCAGTGCATTCTGACCAGGACTACTCCAGCAATGCATTCTAATCAGGACTACTCCAGCAATGCATTCTGACCAGGACTACTCCAGCAATGCAATCTAATCAGGACTACTCCAGCAATGCATTCTGACCAGGACTACTCCAGCAGTGCATTCTGACCAGGACTACTCCAGCAATGCAATCTAATCAGGACTACTCCAGCAATGCATTCTGACCAGGACTACTCCAGCAATGCATTCTGACCAGGAATACTCCAGCAATGCATTCTGACCAGGACTCCTCCAGCAATGCATACTAACCAGGACTACTCCAGCAATGCATTCTAACCAGGACTACTCCAGCAATGCATTCTGACCAGGACTACTCCAGCAATGCATTCTGACCAGGACTCCTCCAGCAATGCATTCTGACCAGGACTACTCCAGCAATGCATTCTGACCAGGACTACTCAAGCAGTGCATTCTGACCAGGATTACTCCAGCAATGCATTCTAATCAGGACTACTCCAGTAATGCAATCTAATCAGGACTACTCCAGCAATGCATTCTGACCAGGACTACTCCAGCAGTGCAATCTAATCAGGACTACTCCAGCAATGCATTCTGACCAGGACTACTCCAGCAGTGCATTCTAATCAGGACTACTCCAGCAATGCATTCTGACCAGGACTACTCCAGCAGTGCATTCTGACCAGGACTACTCCAGCAATGCATTCTAATCAGGACTACTACAGCAATGCATTCTGACCAGGACTACTCCAGCAATGCATACTGACCAGGACTACTCCAGCAATGCAATCTAATCAGGACTACCCCTGCAATGCATTCTAATCAGGACTACTCCAGCAATGCATTCTAATCAGGACTACTCCAGCAATGCATTCTGACCAGGACTCCTCCAGCAATGCATTCTGACCAGGACTACTCTAGCAATGCATTCTAATCAGGACTACTCTAGCAATGCATTCTGACCAGGAATACTCCAGCAATGCATTCTGACCAGGACTACTCCAGCAATGCATACTAACCAGGACTACTCCAGCAATGCATTCTAACCAGGACTACTCCAGCAATGCATTCTGACCAGGACTACTCCAGCAATGCATTCTGACCAGGACTACTCCAGCAATGCATACTGACCAGGACTACTCCAGCAATGCATTCTGACCAGGACTACTCCAGCAATGCATTCTGACCAGGACTACTCCAGCAATGCATTCTGACCAGGACTACTCCAGTAATGCATTCTAATCAGGACTACTCCAGCAATGCATTCTGACCAGGACTACTCCAGTAATGCAATCTAATCAGGACTACTCCAGCAATGCATTCTGACCAGGACTCCTCCAGCAATGCATTCTGACCAGGACTACTCCAGCAATGCATTCTGACCAGGACTACTCCAGCAATGCATTCTAATCAGGACTCCTCCAGCAATGCATTCTGACCAGGACTACTCCAGCAATGCATTCTGACCAAGACTACTCCAGCAATGAGATCCCTTTATAATCATATAGAGAATATTCAGTAGAATTTAACTGGAAAGACTATATAATTGGGGTTTATGAAAAATCAGGATGCTGTTCACGTTATTGGGATCTTCAAACAGATCAGGAGAGGCTTTTAAATCATTATGATAAGTGGAGAAGCAGCTTTATCGATGATACATTGTGACAATGAGATATAATTACTGATCTGATCAATGCAGCGATGATCAGCATAATTACACGCTAGTCCCTAAAATACCGTCCTAGTTTCCTGTATCAAAGTGTGTCACTTAATGACTTAATTATACTAAATCAAGCCATGTTTCTTGCCAGTTCTTACATTAAAAATTGATGTTTGGCAAAATTTGCACATTTTCCACAGCCGACTCTGCCGATATCGACCGATTTGTAATGTTATCCATAGCATTGTGTCAGCGTTTTGGGGTTGGTTTGACATGCTTTGTACAAGCTATGGTATGAATTTCAATTAAATGCTGTACTTAAATCAATAACAGTCTCTCTGCCGGCAAGCCAGCAAACATCATCGGTGTTTTTCGCTCAGTTTATTTTGCAACCTTTTAAGAGTGGTATGCTCACCTGATGCTAAAAACAGTGAATGACAGGTCCGCAGAAAATGTCACAGGTCCGCAGAAAAGTAGAACCCCAACATTGATTGGCGCTGTGTGATGCCATGTCACTTAATTATGGCAAGTTGCCCGCACAAAGTGGCAATGGTCGGCAATGGCCAATACTGAGGTTGTTATAAGGCATTGTTTTTGTTTATAAACAAACAACAAGATATGTTTGCTGTGTTAAATGTGTGGAAATGATAATCCTGTATATTGAATTTATATGTAATGATGATTATTGGGTCATCCTTAATGGTGTCATGGAGCCATTGTGGTAGAAGCATATTTACACCTTAACCTAACACTTCATGAAGAGTAAATGGCAGGTTTTTACACTCGATATTTCATGACCTTTTCAGGATGTGCTAGTTTTATGGATTGCTTGAAGTGAATGTTACCTCTGATATCACTCAAGAAAAAAGTGGCATTTTGAATATTACCTCTCATTTTACCTCATACAGTGACACATCCTTAGATAGTTATCAAGATGGAGAAGGCTGAAATATTTCATTTTGTGGAATTCCAAAATCCACTGTTCTCATCTTACATTTTGACATTTATTTGCCAAATATCCTTCACAAACAGATATCTACATTCTCAGTACTGATCTTGTTTTTCTTACATTCTATATTTTAGTACTCTCATTACAAATCTAATCTTTCTTGTCATTTTCAAAATCAACTTCTCCTTCTAATTGTGCCTGGTGTATCTATGCTTTGTCAGTACATATTCGTACATGATCTTAAAATTCCCATGCATGATCGTATCATTCTCATGCACAATCTCATCATTCCCATGCATGATCTTAACATTCCCATACATAATGCTATTATTCCCATACATAATCTTAACATTTCAATGCATGACCGTATCTTGCCCAATATTATCGTTCCATGCTTCGCATCATAATCATAATACATAATCTTTAATTTCCCACTTCCATGCACATGCTCCATGTATGCTATACTATATGCAATTTTGCAGTCATCATAATATATATTACAAAAGTATATCCTTATGCAAGAAATAACTAACTCTGTCATTTATATGCATTATTTCCGACTGAACAGATTGTTTGTTGGTGCCAATATATCTTTCCAAACCGTGCTTTAATAGCTTATCGTATGTCACATTATTCATGTTGCACATCTTATAATGGTGTTTTGATTTATTGGTTTTCTCTGTAATAAATCTCCAAAACAGGTCATTATCAAAATATGGGAGGTGGAAAAAACATGAATGTATTCATTTATAAAACTATATAACCATGTTGGATGAATTTTCTGTTTAGTTAATTCACAAAAAGAAAGATGAAATTTAATTTTCCAATAATATGGTTACAAGTGAGGCACAAAGAATACATTAGAAATGGCATTGATTCTTTTGTGATGCAATATATTAGGTCCAACAGGGAAATCAAATGTGGCCTGGCATTAATAGCAAATTGATATTTGTAGCGCGGTTTATCAATAAGCTGCGAGTGTTGGGAATTGAAAGTGACAGCCAAGACATTGTTACCCAGTCCAATATAGACTTAAACATACGAGGGCTGTTCCATGAGACAGCAAAGTTCAGAAATATATTGATGTTGATAGGAATATATAGGCGTGAAAAACTTAAAACTGAAAAAAGGCCTAAAAACTAATATTGATATAACAAACTTAAAACCCATGATGTTTGGTTTTGACCTGAAACTCATGATGTTTGAAACATATTTGAAAATGATGATTACTGAAATAGCCCTTAATCTTGTGTTAATTGAGATTACCATAATTTGATCTTGTCTTGCATATAACTAAACAAATTAAGCATATGTTAAAGCAAAAAATATAATCATTGCCTTGGCATAGCTTTTCAACAGCGATGAATGACTTCTATTAATGTGAACAATGCTGTAAGATTTGAAGATTAAATGTTTCTTCCGGAACAAGCCTGGTGATGCTTGGGTGTTTGGTACAGGTTGGGTGTATGTGGGCATGGGTTAGGTAGTGTAAGGTGTACAGGCTGGGTGTATGTGGGCAGGGGTTAGATAGTGTGGGGTGTACAGGCTGGGTGTATGTGGGCAGGGGTTAGGCAGTGTAAGGTGTACAGGCTGGGTGTATGTGGGCAGGGGTTAGATAGTGTGGGGTGTACAGGCTGGGTGTATGTAGGCAGGGGTTAGGTAGTGTGAGGTATACAGGCTGGATGTATGTGGGCCGGGGTTAGGTAATGTGGGGTGTACAGGCTGGGTGTATGTGGGCAGGGGTTAGGCAGTGTAAGGTGTACAGGCTGGTAGTATGTGGGTAGGGGTGAGGTAGTGTGGGGTGTACAGCCTGGGTGTATGTGGGCAGGGGTTAGGTAGTGTGAGGTATACAGGCTGGATGTATGTGGGCAGGGGTTAGGTAATGTGGGGTGTACAGGCTGTGTGTATGTGGGCAGGGGTTAGGCAGTGTAAGGTGTACAGGCTGGGTGTATGTGGGCAGGGGTTAGGCAGTGTAAGGTGTACAGGCTGGGTGTATGTGGGCAGGGGTTTGGCAGTGTAAGGTGTAAAGGCTGGGTGTATGTGGGCCGGGGTTAGGTAGTGTGGGGTGTACAGGCTGGGTGTATGTGGGCAGGGGTTAGGCAGTGTAAGGTGTACAGGCTGGTAGTATGTGGGTAGGGGTGAGGTAGTGTGGGGTGTACAGCCTGGGTGTATGTGGGCAGGGGTTAGGTAGTGTGAGGTATACAGGCTGGATGTATGTGGGCAGGGGTTAGGTAATGTGGGGTGTACAGGCTGTGTGTATGTGGGCAGGGGTTAGGTAGTGTGAGGTATACAGGCTGGATGTATGTGGACAGGGGTTGGGTAGTGTGCAGTGTACAGGCTGGGTGTATGTGGGCAGGGGTTAGGTAGTGTGGGGTGTACAGGTCGGGTGTATGTGGGCAGGGGTTAGGTGGTGTGAGGTGTACAGGCTGGGTGCATGTGGGCAGGGGTTTAGGTAGTGTGCAGTGTACAGGCTGGGTGTATGTGGGTAGGGGTGAGGTAGTGTGGGGTCTACAGGCTGGGTGTATGTGGGCATGGGTTAGGTAGTGTGGGCTGTACAGGCTGGGTGTATGTGGGCAGGGGTTAGGTAGTGTGAGGTGTACAGGCTGGGTGTATGTGGGCATGGGTGAGGTAGTGTGAGGTGTACAGGCTGGGTGTATGTGGGCAGGGGTTAGGAGGTGTGAAGTGTACAGGCTGGGTGTATGTGGGCAGGGGTTAGGCAGTGTAAGGTGTACAGGCTGGGTGTATGTGGGCAGGGGTTAGGTAGTGTGAGGTGTACAGGCTGGGTGTATGTGGGCATGGGTGAGGTAGTGTGAGGTGTACAGGCTGGGTGTATGTGGGCAGGGGTTAGGCAGTGTAAGGTTTACAGGCTGGGTGTATGTGGGCAGGGGTTAGGCAGTGTAAGGTGTAAAGGCTGGGTGTATGTGGGTAGGGGTGAGGTAGTGTGGGGTGTACAGGCTGGGTGTATGTGGGCAGGGGTTAGGTTGTGTGGGGTGTACAGCCTGGGTGTATGTGGGCAGGGGTTAGGTAGTGTGAGGTGCACACTGGGTGTATGTGGGCAGGGGTTAGGTAGTGTGGAGTGTACAGCCTGGGTGTATGTGGGCAGGGGTTAGGTAGTATGAAGTGTACAGCCTGGGTGTATGTGGGCAGGGGTTAGGTAGTATGAAGTGTACAGCCTGGGTGTATGTGGGCAGGGGTTGGGTAGTATGAAGTGTACAGCCTGGGTGTATGTGGGCAGGGGTTAGGTGGTATGTGTTGTACAGTCTGGTGATATCACATAAGAGAGTCTGATGCCTCCAGATATCACAACATGATGTAAGCACGTTATCAAGACAGCAGGTATAAAACAGCCTTATTGATCACGTGTATCGGACTGACCTAGCCCCTCCCTTGTCTCATCGGACATCTCCCTCCAGCCTTCCAAACTCAGCGATATCCCACTGCTCCCACCGACTCTGACATAATTATGGCCAATTGTCTCGCCGGTTTTGTTACTCGATGCAGAATGCCGTAATGATGGAGTAATAATTTGATCCATAGAGATCTCAGGCTCAGCTGCCTGTTATGGCACACTGGATCCTGCTATTATGAATTCTGGGACCATTGAAGCACTTATGTAGCCAAATTGTATGTTAGGGCCGGTGCGTTGCGGCATACATATTTATACGTGGGTTCTCTGGGGAATCTGTGGAGGGGTACCACCGAGGGTTAGGCTGAGCTGGACGGTAGCCACTACTAGTTATCAATGTATTGGCACACGCCGCTGGGAATACCCGTCAATGGTGCCGACAACCTGCTACTGTCAATTGCCAGGCCAATATGGACCGGGTACCAGTCCATTGCCAAAATGGGCAAAACACACCGCTATTGTTGCTAATTGTCTGCTTTGATCAAAAGTAAGCAAAATGCTAGATGCACGTGCAAGGCAAGGTTTGGCTAACAAAGGGGAATAAAACCTGTTGAAAATATCAGAGAACAAAAAAATAACGTCAGGTTTCCAGCTGCCATGAGGAACGCTGCACACCAGAGGGTTAGCCATGAATCAATACCTTGGGATACTCTCTGTCTTAAAACATGAGGATTTTCTCTAGAAACTCCATGAAACTACCTCTCCCCATTTCATGATTTCCAATAAAAGAGCGTTAAGGTGTATTTAGCATGCATTTCCTGGCAACTGCAGCCATTTGCCTCCAAGCCTGCAGGCTAGGAATGCGACGATATTGTCGATTTCTAGTGCTCACAAATGCAGAGTGTCTTGAGCCGAGTCAGCACGGAGAAAACCCCACAAGACATTTGCTGCAGAAATACTCAGGCCTGGCTAGCATAATTGAGGACTCGTCATGACATTTGCTCACAAAATACTCAGAACTCTGCGCCATAATTTGAGAACTTGTGTGCTTGTATAAAGATGAGAATACAACATTGCAATAGTCCATCACCACAACTCGTTGACCGTCACAAAGAGAGAGCCATTTTTGGCAATTTTGCTGGCCCTCCTTGCGCGTAGGGCATCAGCGTTTTTTTTACCTTCTTCATCACTGTTTTTCCATCCTTGAAATTGCCAGTTTGGTTTATTGAAAGAGCCTAAGACGGTCTCCATGTCAGAATCATTCCAATAACCTGAAAGTAAATGTCAGACGCAGGCTTTGTGCCATTTATATTTGCTCAGAGATCGCTGGGCATAGAGAACATTCGCAATTGTTAGCTTTGGCTAAACTGCTCTCCATTCTCTGGGCCACCTCCCCGTACACCCGTCCACACACTTCTGGCAGAATTACGAGAGAAAAGACTTCTTTGAAACATCATCACTTGTGTGTATTTCTCTGGCAATTTTCAATTATATTCTGATGTCGGCCTGAGACCTTGCTACTACATCCCCGCTTCTTTGTAAATATTTGTCAAAACCAAACAAAGTTTGTGACAGAATATCTGCTCCTGTGTATGAAAGGAAATTCTCCCCCACAAAAGTTCCATAAAGATTTCAGTGTAGTGTATGTCAAGGTGTAATGGATGAAACAGCAAACATTGATTAATTCCAAAACCATTTACAAGAGCATAGGTCAACACAGACTACTGCATCTTATGCAAAACATTCTTACGGCAGTTTATGAATAATTTGGTTGACATCATATTGTTTTCTTGTATAAGTGATGACATGATGAATAGCTGTATCCTTACGTTTCTGAGGTTTAGCGCTGCAATCTCCATTGTGGCGTTAACAAATGAAGAACATATTGTTAAACATCTCACACAGGTGGAGCATTATGGTAGTGGAGGAAATGAAATATATGAAAGATGACGGTGAAGTGTGCTCTGAGGCGAATATTTCTCTTCAACACATCGGACGGCAGCCCCTATATTGTCTTTATGAGACCTATTAGGGTATATGAGAAGCGATGTGGTACCAGGAGCAGCAGGGGACCAGATTTACAGGAATAGTAGGACCACAAAGAGAACAATGGGGCCAGTGTCTGAGGAACACGGCTTATGTGGGAAGAACCAGTCCAATGAAATAAGGCATGGGGGGGGGGGTAGAATCAATGCACGAAGAATCCATGCAGAAAGGGACCAGTACAAGAGTCATTTGACCAGTCAAAGAAAGTGACCAGTGGAGGAATGGGGCAAGCAGAAGAGGACTGCTGCAAGTATTAACAGTGGAGAACCAGTAGAGTAGCATGGGTAGAGCTGCAATGACAGAGGTAGAAGAAGAGTGTTAGTGGCAAATAGAGGTAGAAAAGTCTGCGACCCTAACTGGTCCATATAAGCATCAATGGCAGAGATTTGTTACAGGCTCAACTAATGAGTTCTGTGCATATTTTGGTTTTGGGTGGTGTTAGAATGTAGTTAGAGGGAATAATTTTATTTGGGAAATATTAAGGTCATGCTACGAACAGAAATAATTAGCAGTGAAACAATTCAATTTAATTAGCATCGCTTTGAGGCAAGATGCATACTAAGAGCAATACCATCAATCCAACTAGGCCTTTTTATTTTCGAATAATTTACAGAAGAATATGCAAAAAATGTGCATTTCTTTCAGAATTTATCTTGTTAATTTTATGAATTCTTCTTTTTATTTCACTTGGGCTTTGTTTAAAATTACTTGCTAATCTCTTTATAGACTTGCAATACTACACCAATGACGCAGAATTTTATCAATGTTGACATGTTCTCTTGTTTCAAATATAAAACCTGCAAAATATATTACTATGGCATTATGGAAAAAAAAGAAGTAGAACAGCAAAATATCTATGCAATACTATTTGCAATTCAAAGCCGAGTGAATTAATCAAGTTTGAGTTAACATAACAGGGAGAACACGAGACTCGTATTACACAATAGTTGTTGTGTATGTGGAGGGAGCAGCCACACATAGTGCAGTGACGTGCAAACTGAGGGAAAAAAGTCTTGCAAAAACTTGAATGGTCCTTGCCAAACAGGCCATGTCTATGCATGACTTTAAAAGCGATGGTGCCAAATTAAAACATATTTGCTCTGTTATGGCTGTGTGCCATACGTAGAAACAGGCGATAAGATCTCTGCATTTTATAATGGCCGCCAGAAATTATCTTTGAGATTTCAATCCACATAATATCATGTGCACAAAACAGGGGCCAGTCAGGCGTACGAAGAGTGAAATCTCCTCTTCCTGATTGGCTGACCCGAAACTGCTGCTCTCGCATACAGCATGGTCAATCACGTGACTTTCAAAATACCTCCAATGTCAGTCTCTAACTATTGAACATGAACGAAAAGACAATGTCTGTAACCAATGTCAAATAGTTTATTGCACAGAGATAAATGTGCATAGTAGAAATTATTTTTTCAAACTGATGGCTCTAACTCAGCTGTATGAAGAGATTCATCGCACAGGTATATATTCAGAACACAATATTATTACTAAGTGGTATATTTAAACACTTGTATCAAGTGATTGACCACCCTGAGACAGACAGATGAGGTCTGTACTAAGGCGCGGTATCCACTTGTATCAAGTGATTGACCACCCTGAGACAGACTGATGAAGCCTGAACTAAGGCGCAGTATCCACTTGTATCAAGTGATTGACCACCCTGAGACAGACAGATGAGGCCTGTACTATGGAGCGGTACCTACTTACATCAAGTGATTGACCACCCTGAGACAGACAGATGAGGCCTGTACTATGGAGTGGTACCCACTTGTCTGACTGTGCTCCTATTTTCACGCATGATAGATTTAGTGATATCATTACCCCTGACATGTCAGCACCCAGGCATGAGTCGGAAAGCACGGGAATCAATCCAATATTGATTCTCTTGTCTCACGATCTTTAGATATCCATTGTGCACATCTCACGTGACCATCAAACAAAATTACCACTCACCCAAATCTTCAGCTAACTTCTGTGTATTTCACATCGCAAACTGAATGCATTTTTGTTCTCTATAATTAAAGCTGACATTGAGATAGAATCTATATTTGTCATCATCATGTTCTTTTATTTGTTGAAAAATCAGCACTTTCAGTTGAACACTGTTATCGATGTTGCTCAGAAAGAGAATTTTAGACTACACATTTTTTTGTATTTAAGTTCTACTTTTCGTCGTAATCAACAAAAAGGAACAGAAAATAAATCTATCTATAGGGGAATATAAATTCAGATTGAAATAAAGTAGTGAAAATACCAAACGTTCAGGTGAGAAAGACGAATGGATATGTTTACTTGGCATTTATTTATTTTTATTGAACATCTCTTCATATCTTGTTTATTTTTGTTTTTTTATGCAGGTATTATTTTCCAATTATGACTTTTTAATTTTCATTTAGTCCATTTTCTATTTGTTTAAAACAATCATTATAGATTTCGGATGTCATTGTGTAAAACGTTCTATAAAAAAAGAAAAAAAAAGAAACAAACTTTTTCAAGTTACCAAAAGTATCATTATAGATGTTGGATGTAATTGTGTAAAACGTTCTATAAAAAAAAGAAAAAAAAAGAAACAAACTTTTTCAAGTTACCAAAAGTATCATTATAGATTTTGGATGTCATTGTGTAAAACGTTCTATAAAAAAAAGAAAAAAAAAGAAACAAACTTTTTCAAGTTACCAAAAGTATCATTATAGATTTTGGATGTCATTGTGTAAAACGTTCTATAAAAAAAAGAAAAAAAAAGAAACAAACTTTTTCAAGTTACCAAAAGTATCATTATAGATTTTGGATGTCATTGTGTAAAACGTTCTATAAAAAAAGAAAAAAAAAGAAACAAACTTTTTCAAGTTACCAAAAGTATCATTATAGATTTTGGATGTCATTGTGTAAAACGTTCTATGAAAAAAAGAAAAAAAAAGAAACCAAACTTTTTCAAGTTACCAAAAGGCATCGCATAATAGGCCTTCACAAAGCTGTCACCGAGATACAGAGGGAGGTGTAGATTGTTAGAGGGCAAGATTAACGTAGGGGGATTAAGCAGGATTTATACACAATGCTGTGACATCGCCAGTAGTGAGAGTGATGTCACACAACACCCACAGAGTTAAGCTTCTAATTGTCCGGAGCTGAGCATCTCGAGGTGACAAAACCAAAGTGGATTTAAATAACTAAACTACTTAGGTAGATGAATCCTGCAGACCAGGCTTTCATTAATGTGTGCCCACCAGCGAGCTGCGCCAGTCAAACAAAAAGATTAGCGCGCTTTGCAAAGTGTCAAAATGAACAGAAAATGGAAACGTCCTTCCTTTGGCAGTGTCTTTTAATCTCCTAAATCTTTGCAAAAGTCTGCACGGTTTACTTATTTGCTCCACAAAAGAAAAAAAAAACTGGGGCCGCAGACTTCAATGTCGGAATTATCTTGGATTAACAAGAGACAAGGCGATAAATTAGGTTATATAACAACAAATCAAAAGACTTAAAAGCATTTTGAAATGCGTCAAAAATGATGATTCAGTCATGTTGATTAAATAATGGATTATGAAACATGTATTTCCCAATTTGTATCAAAACAACAAGCAGTGCCTTGATTTTTCTTAAATATTCACAAATATAATGTCCAACATGAACAGAATTATAAAAATCCACTCTAAATAGAAGCTAGTATGTTCTATGTTGATCTGTATACTGTTTCTATTCATTATGTTTCTGAGCGTGTTAGTCTGGTTTCTGACTACCCTGCGTATATTTTAGAAATCACAGTACTTTATTTTTATACTATATATATATATACATATATATATATATATACATATATATATATATGTATATATATATATATGAAGAAATGCATAGACAACACAACTGACAAGCTGTCTGTACCCTTCAGATGTCTTGGGCGACCGCTGTAGATCTCTAAAAGCTAATTAACTTCTTGACAATATTCAGCCTGTGTCATTGAGATATTTTGGGAGTTTCTTCATAGTGTGGTTGATGAGACAAAAAGATGAGAACAAATGCTGCATCAGGTAAAACCAGAATAAAACACCTTTGCTCTTAACATTAAAATGATTAAAATTTGGCAGACATATATTGGATATGTTTATTGCATATGATCTGTATATATCATACAAACATATCTGCTGTTTTTCTCTTATATTATATGTTTATTGTATATGATCTGTATATATATCATATAAACATATCTGCTGTTTTTCTCTTATATTATATATGTTTATTGCATATGATCTGTATTTGGAAATGGATATCTTGAGAATTGGGAAGAAATCAATTCTACTTGAAAGTATTGCTTTGGGAAATATAAATATGAAGTAATATTTATCGACAAACATTGAATCTCTTTGAAAGTATATACCTTCAGAAATATAATATTATCCATGAATGATATCGAATTTAGCATTTTGATTTTTAGACCCCCCCCCCAAAAAAAAGTATAGACCGCTTATCCCAATGGTTGTATCCATAGTTGTGATGTACAATATAAAAATCTAGAATATTGAATGGTTTGACATTACGCAGTCCTAGTCCTGCTTGAAGTTCAGCCAGACATTGTATTGAAATATTATTTAAAGTTCTTAAGACACGTTTTGTTATCTTATCCACACTGTCAGCATTGACTAGGGTAATATAATGCACATTTTCATTATTTCTTGATGTCTTAGTGACACTGCAGAAAATGGATGTAAGGGCAGAATAAGGCTGATGCTTTAGTGACCTTTATGTTAAATAACAAGAGTACAGTATGTATAGCAACAGCACAGTACCTTCCCACACATGATACCTTTGTATATGCCTAAAGACAATGGTAGCATGTTGGTTGACATTTAATAAATGTATGAGCGATTGTGTAATACATTTGCTTTCTGGATACAGTATATAAGTATGAATATATTGATATCCCAAACTATAAATAAAGGGTTGTGACAGATGACAGAATATTTGGCTCTGGTGTAATATAAATATGTTGTTAGTGAAAGTGTAACATTATTGTTCTTGGAGAGTATTGAAGCCTCCAGTGAATCTTCCATGTTCTTGGAGATACTCTGTTGCAGTTATCGGGTGCCTTGAAACGGTACAGGCCTCACACAGATATACCTGCTGTGTCCAAATCCACAGTGCAATAATCTTGTTCTTTGAGAGTAAACAAGCATCCTGTGAAACTAATCTGTGCTTAGAGAGTACACAAAACTCCTGTGTTTGGGTAGTATACAAGCATCCTGTGAAACTACTCTGTGCTTAGAGAGTATACAAAACTCCTGTGTTCGAATAGTATACAAACAATCTGTGCTCTGAGACTAACCTAAGCTTGGAGAGTATACAAATCGCCTGTGTGACAATATACATTGTGACGTTCTTATACTAATCATTCCTTTACGTTGGAGCAGAAGTATAAGACAGTGTATCAATTTAACAACGGCAACATAATTTCTATTTTAAAAGTATCACCAATACAGTGCTTGCTTGTCTCTGTCTGTCAAATGATTACTCAAAATGTCGGTGATGTCTTGGAGGGTACAGCCTGGAGAACAAATAAGTATAGAACGATAGATTAGAGAGGATGGAGTGAACATTCAGAGAGTAAGAGGAAATGAGAGAGTAAAGAGCAAAGATGTAAGGGTTTATAGGGTGAAGACTCACGAAAGTATATAGAGTAATGACTCAGAGGATACAGTAATGACTTTTCAGGAAAGTGTTGATGAGTTCTGAGGAAATGACCATTAATAACCTGTCAGAGAAATGAGCAGTCTTATCTCTAACCAGGACACAGAAGTCCTTATTGTAATTTATGTGGAAATAAACCCCACGGACTGTTTTATGCCACAATAAACCCCCAATAAAGTCCGCCACTAGGTAGCGCTGCGCTTAGTACGGCAGAGTCTCGGTGGGAAGACGAGTGGCAACATACATACAATGTACATACATATAGACTACAGTGAGCGGATTGTCGGCCTCTGTTCCGATGAGATACATAGGGAAACGGTGACCGGAATGCCCTCGTGGCGACCCCTGGGTGTCGGGCACGGCTAGATTGCCTTACACTCGTTAACCTTCCATAAACCATCCACAGAATCGTAGGAAAGACTTTTCCGAGAGAAACTCATCCTTTTACTCATCTTCTCCCTTTGTCTTCACCAAGGTGTACACTTTGTGAAGTCTATTTGTGGTAAAACAGCTGTTTAAATGTCAGCTATTCCTAAGCATGATGGCACGACGATATATACATAAAATAGAAGAGGAGTTTAGTGACAGACTGTGTCAATTTGCACTTAAGATTCTTCCTGACTTCAGTGCTAATTTTTCAGTCTCAACATCTATCAATTCTCCCAATATGGATTGCAGAGATATAAATAAATCAAGCCATCTGAGAGAATAAGTAATGTATTCTCAATTTCTCATTCAGACACTCTGTCCTGTTTGTGATGATTATTATGACTGCACTTGAATTGAACCTCCGACTCTATGGTATATCGCGCCATCATATCCCACCATATAATTGTCTATATGATTATATGCTTAAATAGGATCTATGTGTCCATATCAACTCTATTAACCTATTGCAACATTGGCAAGTTTTCCGACATAATACAGGGTACCCACTGATATCAATATTCATTGTCATGATTTGAAATGTAGTCTTGTATGCCTTACATTGTCTCCAAAATTCCTTTGTTTCCCTTTATATTAATATACAATTTAATGATGTAGTCTCTTTTTCATCCTAGTTCAAGCTGTTTCATCCTAAGTCAGTTCCTCTTTCATCTTAGGTCAGTCTCTGTTTCATCCTTATCTAGTCTCTGTTGTAATCTCATTTGATATGTTTCATCATTGTGCTATCTCTATTTCTCCCTTATCTAATCTGCTCTATCCTTGTCCTGTCTTTGTTCCAACCTTATCCTGTCTGTTTAAACCTTATCCTGTCTGTTTCAACCTTATCCTGTCTGTTTCATCCTTATCGAGTCTGTTTCATCCTGTTCTTTTTTGTTTCATCCTTTTCTAATCTGTTCGTCCTTGTCCTGTCTCTTTTCCTTTTCCCATTTGTGTCATCCTTTATCGGCCTCCCTTTCATCATTCATATTCTGTAACTTACTGCAGAACTACAAACATCTGGATCACAAATTACGTTCTGGCGAGGTGGAGAGCCTCATAGAACAATACTCTTGTGAACATTTTTGTCAATCCAACATCTGGGGGTTTTGGGCCTCGGTTGCCACAGGGACTGTGACTTCTATAATGCCTCTCACCTCTCTCTACTGTCTTAATGTTATCTGCACTTTCCTTTTACACAGTAGACTTCTAATAGAACTTTGGTACCAACCGGTAGAACAACCTCCAGGGCCTTGAATGTCGAGAAACTGATGATTCCAAACTTCAGAGATTTAACACATTTGTAATCCTTTCAATATGTTTATTTTAATCTTATTGGAACTTTAATTTTTTAATTTTTAATCTTATTGGAACTTTAAAGTTCATGTTATATTACAGTTCATGTTATATCTTTTGAATCCTAAAATCAATGAAATATTGATTCCAATCTTTAGAGTCTTAGATTAACTGAATATTGCAAATTGCTGATTGCAATCTTGTAAACTTTATGTTACATGTTACACTGAATCTTTAAAGCCCTGTGAATATGGTGATTTCCATCTTAAGTGCCTTAGATTGACTTAATATGTTGATTCCAATGGCTTGTGCAAGCTCATAAACATTGCGTGTTGGGCCCTTTTTACAGCCACGTTGTTTTTAGTGCTTTCGGAGCCTGGCTATCAGTTTCGTAAACGATTTTGCGCCTAACACAATAAGTGTGAATGCATTCTCTGTTATTCTCTATTCAACCGTTTAATCCCCAATGACTGTTCTATGCTCCATATTGTTTCACTTCTTAAGCCTAATGAATAATCTCGCCATAAACCATAGCATTTAACACGGAATAAAAATCGTAACTAAAATATATTAAGATTCATCCATAAATGTTTCCTTCATCTACAGATTTGAACATACATGATAATGATAATGTGACTTGAACATAGCAAAGTCTTAGCGCTTTGTATCATAGGAACTACCATAGTAGGAAATGGTCTTATAATTCAAATACATTTTCTGAAGAGATTGCAATCAAAAACATATTATATTTGTAGGCAGCATAGATGTTTAATAGTTTCCCAGCATTGTGGTTGTGGGTGTTGTGATAATTTGATGATGGCAGGTGACAGAGGGGAACTCTAGGCGCTACACAATACTTCAAGCTTTTATGATAAAAATAGCTGCTCCTCTTTTATATCAGATGCATATCTTTTTTTATGTGGTCACAAATACAGCAATTTCTGCCTAAACTGCATCAGGATGTGAGACGCGCTCATCACAATTGTTGATTTTATTTACTGCAAAGTGATCGTGTTAGCGGAATGTTGTTATTTCTTATTGTTTTTTAAGTGCTAATTACAAACAATGCATACAAATAATACAACTTCCTTGGAGATAGAGTCTGTGCTAAATTGATTTACACACCTTTTAATGCTGTATTCGGGATCATGACAAGACGAAACGGAATGATGCTTGAGCAAATTCGGTAAATTTGGAGCTTTGAGCAAATATGGTAAACCTGCACCTTTGCGCAATTACGGTAACTCTGCACCTTGCTTCCGTACACAAGTTTGGTGTTGCATGATGGGAGATTTACTCTCATGATGGACGATGTGACAATACTTTAGTGTACGTGTCATATATCAGTGCATTTACAATACCTATAACACATTATCTTGATTTACATGAATATCGTTTGCATTATATTTATATGCAGCAGTTTACAGGCTTTTCCCTAGAGGTGTGTGAAAATCTGTTTCTTCCTTTAAACAGAAATGGATATTCTTTGGCAAATTATAACATGACAAATGTGTGTATAATATGCTACTTGATCAAAGGGGGAGAAGTCAAACAATAACTTCTTTTAAATTCACTTTGCCCCAGGTCATATGAATTATGGAAAATTGGGTAACACTGGTGCATAGATACTGGAGAATCTGTAACAAAAACCAACCTTTCAGCAAATTGTGACTCTGTAGTCATGTTTTTTAGAGTTTTATATGGTTGCAAAAGTTGATATACCGTTAAGTATTTAATTTTGTAAACATCTTATTTCAAACAGAGGGACAATGATTTGTGATAAGGGATAAACATTTGATGTAATCCAAAGAGCATGCGTGTAAATAAGTTGAGTTTATCGGAAATAATTTCACTTATATAGGGGCTGATAAAATAAAAGATGGCAATAAAAAAATGGTGAATATTTGTGGGTTTACGGTATCTATATGGAGCAGGTTGGAGAGGTCTGGGATGGAGGACATGCAATAATCTCATCATTATCTTATTTCTATGTCATCTCACCATTTCACACGTAGAAAAACTAAGGCACGGGTGAAAAATCATGGAATATCAGAGCGGGCTGAATGACGAATGGTTTAACAGCGCGCCGCTTCCGGTCGGCACTATTTCAGGAAGGCGTTCATATGGAAATCTGCGGTTGAAATGGATGTTGCATAGTATATCAATGTCAGCGTCTATAATGTTGGATCGCTACATGTTTTGATAGGCATATTTCAGTGTTGAAGCGTGGGGTTAGACACACAATTGTGAAAGTACGGCGCAGCAACCATTATAATGATGGCAATTGTCTGGTGCGTTCACATTTGCCCTCATTCATCACACTCGGCAGTCTGAAGCTCATCCTCTGTTTTTCGGCTTCACTAATCTTTGCTTCAAGTTATCCGTGTCTTAGTGCCAGTGTATTTGTCATAACATGTATTTCTGAGCCATCGATGATGTGGTTCTCATCAATAAAAGCTATACCGTCGATGTGTACAGCAGTAAAGGTTGAGCAAACGTTTTTTATTAAAGGAAGAGTTGCAAAAACCCGGGAGTGAGATTTAAAGCCATTATATCAAAATGGGGAATAAAAACACTTGGGCCTGACTTAGTTTGTCTGTGATGAATGGGGCTACAGAGTGTTTACAGCCAACCACTAATATATTCACTGAGTTTGGGTGCTGATTTTCACCCGTGGCTACATTATAATAGCTTTTGCCCCTAATACCAACATCAATCCTGAATATTTTTACTCTGCTGCAGAAAAAAGTAATTTGTGTGTTATGGTAAAATGTAGGGCTATTTGTGTTTTTTGTTTAAAGATTTATGTGAAAGAAAGTATATCACTTTGCATTAGATCAGTACTCAATCACGAGGCAGACAGATTGGTAAATGCAGACATAATGGATTTTTTTTTATTTTGTTGGATGAAACTAGCAGCAGGAAGCTAGAGTGGAATGGTTGCGCTAAGCAGGGACAATACGGTACCCTATCTGCATTAGTAGGGCAGTATGACAATGCTATTATGCTTTAAAGGGTGGTCTTTCAACAGCAGGCAAAGGATAGGTTATACAATATTCTGTTATGCAATATTTTGATGGACAGCAGGTAAAATGCCACTCAGTAGAGAGAACATGTTGAGCTCGATTAGTATGACACTGCGGTGTTGAAAGTAAAACTCAGCAGGTACTGAACTGAGACCTGCTGCATCCAGCACAAAGTCAGCAGACTTGTTTGCCTCATTGAACCTCAGACTTGAACCCATGAGCGTGAATAAAAAGGTTGCACTCAGCAGGGACGTTACGACAATTGCACATGGCAGGGAAAATACATCTGTTGCACAATACAGAAGCACTTTTGATACCAACAGCAGATTTACTCAGAATGGGCGATAAAACAGAGATGCACTCAGCAGGGATATTAGAGCAAATGTATTAAGCAGGGATGATAAAAAGATTCACTAAGCAGAAGCAATATAGAAGCAGACTAGTTGCACTCAGCAGGGACAATATAACAATTGCACCTAGCAGGGATGATAAAACAGATGTGCTTAGTAGGGACAATACAGCATTCAGACTTGTTGCACTCAGCAGGGACAATATAACAATTGCACATAGCAGGGATGATAAAACAGATGCGCTTAGTAGGGACAATTCAGCATTCAGACTTGTTGCACTCAGCAGGGACAATATAACAATTGCACCTAGCAGGGATGATAAAACAAATGCGCTTAGTAGGGACAATGCAGCATTCAGACTTGTTGCACTCAGCAGGGACAATATAACAATTGCACCTAGCAGGGATGATAAAACAGATGCGCTTAGTAGGGACAATTCAGCATTCAGACTTGTTGCACTCAGCAGGGACAATATAACAATTGCACCTAGCAGGGATGATAAAACAGATGCGCTTAGTAGGGACAATACAGCATTCAGACTTGTTGCACTCAGCAGGGACAATATAACAATTGCACCTAGCAGGGATGATAAAACAGATGCGCTTAGTAGGGACAATACAGCTTTCAGACTAGTTGCACTCAGCAGGGACAATATAACAATTGCACCTAGCAGGGATGATAAAACAAATGCGGTTAATAGGGACAATACAGCATTCAGACTTGTTGCACTCAGCAGGGACAATATAACAATTGCACCTAGCAGGGATGATAAAACAGATGCGCTTAGTAGGGACAATACAGCATTCAGACTTGTTGCACTCAGCAGGGACAATATAACAATTGCACCTAGCAGGGATGATAAAACAGATGCGCTTAGTAGGGACAATACAGCATTCAGACTAGTTGCACTCAGCAGGGACAATATAACAAATGCACCTAGCAGGGATGATAAAACAGATGCGCTTAGTAGGGACAATACAGCATTCAGACTTGTTGCACTCAGTAGGGACAAAGCGTCAGCAGATTGCGTGGCAGGTTGATAGATGAGGTATACCTACTTTAAACCAGTGGCCTTCACTTGCTATTCAACACATCAACCACATCTGAATGTATCAAATGTTACACTAAAGTGGTCCTTAAATATTCATTTTGTGTAACATTGATCAAAGTTATCAAATCTCACCTGCTTCATAATAACTGTAATCGGGCCATGCTCTACCATATGAATAACAATTTTACGTTAGTTTCATTTCATAAATCATATTTTTATGTGAAATGAAATTGTCAAAATAGCGTCATTGCTGGAGTAATAGGCTGCCACAGTACATGATGTGTAGTATAGTGGTTTACAGCACTTAATGTGCAGGCCTGCAGGCATTCTGCAAACCATACCCAAAACCCATAGCAACAAAATGCTTCCAAGTCTGTCACAGGAAATTGGCTTGTAAAGAGTAACAGGAAAATGGCTGAAAATTATCATTGCAAGTGGTGATATGATATCATTAGTCAGGTGTTATGTATTAGCATTAAAGGGTATTTTTGTCCTTGCAAGCAGTATATGATATCATTAGTCAGGTGTTGTGTATTAGCATTAAAGGGTCATTTTGTCCTGGCAAGCAGTAAATGATATCATTAGTCAGGTGTTATGTATTAGCATTATATGTGTTTGTGTTTGTACGTGTTTTGTGATATCAGTACTCAGGTATTAATTTTCTCATTGCTACTATTTTATTACATCATTTGGGAGGTGTTAGGTTTATCATTTTAGAGTAGATTTGTCTGTTCAATGAAAAAAATAGCACACTGAAAGAAAAGTGTGAAGATATTTCTTTATTGATTTACACTTTCACAGGTAGCATGATGAGTAAGAGGGCGGGGCTTTGTCTGCATATGACATTATGCCCTTCTCTAGTATATGACAAATCCTTATTTGACCTTGATCTGAGATATTTTTGGAATATTTAGAATATTATAAAATGAATGATATTCATGGGTGAGCAGAAAGAACAGGGGGAGGTGGGGATATAATCCATTTAGGTCGGAACCTCTCCACATTTCTCAGGAAAAAAACACAGTGAGCCGAGGTATGAGAGGGCTCTGTGATTTGCCTTGTAGGGTCGTAAATATTTGATAGTCATGTGAATGAGTGGGCAGAATTGTAGCAGTTAGTCTATTGAGCAGCTCGCCCCATATTAAAGGCAGGACCCAGGTTGAGATTCCGATGAACACTGCAGTCTCGTTTGTGTACGAGATCATCAGCGCTGTGTGTGTTATGGCTCAATGCACCCGACTCGCTCATGTGGAAACTACGATTCTCATCCGGTATGACACGCCACTAGAACACGGAGATGTAATCGATGTGATTGGTAAAAGGGGATGGTATAAGGAGGTCTTTATTGCACTTTGATCCAGCCACAACTCCCCACATCAAAGTAAGAAGCTCACACAACATTAGTACCAATCTGTTAATTGCTAAATTGGTGGCGAGCTGCTGAACTGTAAACACAGTAGTCCCGCAGTGAATCTGATCTTTCCGCTCAATGATTTTGATTTGTATATCAGAGTGCGACAGATCAATGAGTGAATATGATTCTCATACAACTCAGACCAGAGAAAGGGTCAATATGCTGATAGGGCCCCGGTCTGGCATGGCTGGCGGGTCATTGTATTGCTGCTGTATCAGGCCCTATATGAAGCATTATGGTGACGCTCCCCGCGGAGACAAACGACTCTATATTGATGTGGCCATGATAGTGTATTGTAACGGCCCGGAGGTGTGAGCTGAGGGCCGGTGCAGGTCCTTTGTGCTATCTTTGTCCCGGCCCCAGCATGCTTATTGCTTCCCGACCATACCTCAGCCTACGTTAGCTTCCTTCCCTCCTACACTCCATACACTAGTTCCCCTCCTAATGTCACCGACACTGTAAAGCAACAAGTTTTCACTCTCATAGAATCTGCACTTTTTCCTGTCGCATTTTGACGGAAATTAAGTTTTTTTTATCCCTTTTATTTGGCCAGAAGTGAATACAGTATAAGAATGTTTCAGATCATGAGCAACCATGTCACGTTCTGAAAGAATTTCTATCTTCGTCCTATCTTGTGTATTACGCTGCTAGAAGAAAGAACAAATTCATTTATCTTTGACATTTTTCAATTGACGATATCCAACTAAAATTAATTAGATAGCTGCATGACTTGTGAATTGATAGAGAATAATCGGGTACATATTTCACTTGTGATTTCCTCAATTTGAATTTTCATGAGCTATTTTTCTAGGGTCATTGAATTTAATGTGCCACACATATTCAGGTCAAGGTTAAATATTCTAAGAAAGGTCAACTGAGGGGAATTTATAATGGATATGATTTGCATTCATATCAAAGTAACTGAATTGATTATGCTAACTTAGATCAAAGAATGATATAAAAACAAATCTGAGCCTCTCACTGCAATGGTTGTAATCATTAAGGAATGGAAAATCAGTGAGAATCAGGATGATCAAAATGATAACAAATGGGTGAAAGCCTGAAACAGACCAAAAGAGCACTCCCTTAGCTATTGAATATTTCATGAGAAAAGTAAAAATATTTAAAGTCATTTTGTTGCTCAAATAGTTTGTTTATTCTAAGCATGAATTTTGCCATAGTACAAAATAAAAGGAGTATAGGAAAGACAATTTATCAAAATATTTAATACCCAAGAAAAAATACCTTCTTTATCGAATTATTGCATTTGAGATGAAGCGTATATGCAACCTGAAAAAAATGTTATTTTCTTTCTCAAAATGTGTTAATATTTCTCATTAAGACACCGAAACAATGAGAAGGTGAATGAGTTGGATTCAGCATGTTGCAGGAAGTGCGATCGTTTAAAGACCCGAGTTGATGTGACAAATGGAATGGCCTGTTTGAAATGCAGTTGCCGTCCACCACAGAACACTTTATCTGAAATATTGCTCCCCACACAAAGCTTACGGATGCTGCAGCTATACATTGTTTACCTGAAGTGTTGACCAAGGGAGTCACCAAACAAACAACATAAGCTCTTTGTAATATAAACTACAATATATAAATCATGGATGACCGAATAATAGCGCGTATCACGTTCACCGTCAGCCTCCGTTTGAAGATATATGCTTTCATTATTCTTGATAAAATTGCTTTTTGGAAACAATATGTTGGTTGTCTGACAGTCGGATGAGCTTCTGATAACGAGGTCATCCTCGATATCGAATCGCTACTGAACTGCAAAATATTTCTGAGTTCTAATTTTTAGAAATTTCATTGACGCCAAGGTGCTGAGATATTGATTGTGAGTAATGAGCAATTTGGAACCTTCAAGTCTCAGCAAACAGTGATCACAGAAACAATTCAATGTTTGATATGAATCTACAGAGGCATTCACTCTTCTAACTCAGTCAGTGGGAACATCTGAAGTTTCCCATATAGATTTTATTAGTAATATGAGGCTCCATCAGTGCTCTGTTTGTTCTTTAACATGATCTCATCAAGGTGTTCATTTGATATATTACTCAGATAGGATGAATCGGATGTATGATGCTTGATGATATTGAATCAAATATATTCATGATTTATAACACGGTACACAATTGCAATATTTGTGTCCAAAGTTATTTTTTCACTTCAAAGGCACTTAAAGACCCTTTAAAATGACAGGGGCTAAACTGGTAAAGCCATTTGGACTGAAAAGCAAAGGACGTTAAAGCCTTTTGCTGGGATTAGAACGGCAGGGAAGAAAGGGGTGTGTCAGAGAGGTGAGCGGAACAAAAATGCGGTGAAAAAGGAGGATGTCTGGGAGGTCACTGTGTAAAGGATACGAGGATTAGGTATGATTTGGGTTCAAAGACTGTGGGAATCTGTGTACACAACCGCGGGGTGACCTCCCCAGCTGGGCTCGCGTCTCCATGTGCAGCCTCGTTCTCATGACACCTCACAACAGACGCTATATACGCCATATATTAGTGCTAAGCCCATTTAGAAATGCAGGGGATTGCCCTGCAGTTTTTAAGAGAATATGATGCAATATTTCAAGAGCAGTTCGTTCACCGATGAATCATTTAAATCGCTTAAATCAGCAGTGTGATATTTCTATTTTTTTTTAAAGTAAAACACTTTTGTAAGGTGCGAATTATATCAAATGGCACTAAGAGTGGTCTGGCGAATATATTCGACCAGCCATAAAGATTGAAAAGATATCACAGGTGGAAATAAAAACATAATCTTCTATTCATGTTTATCATTAAGCCAGAAAAAAATATTGTTTTGAATTGATGTTATCATTGTCCGTATTCAAGTTACACAGAAGAGAGATTGGATATTTTAGAGGACAAAGCTCAATCAGACAAAAGCTGAGAGGCTGAGTAGATGGTTGGAGGAATATCTCGATGTGTATCGTATATATCCCCGAGGGACTGCTCATTCTGTGTCATGTTTTCGCTGAGTTCTCCATGCTATTGCATAACTGGCAGGCTGAATTTTACCGTACAGCTTAATGGGGTCATGCACCTCTAAACATAGGCGGATAAGGCAATCTCCCCTGAATAGGTCCCCGAACCCCGTAGCATGACTGGTTGGTATAAATCCCCCACCCCTCTGGACTGCAGCGTTGCTATTTGTCAGTGGCTTGCAATGGCGCGGCCGAAGCCAAATGAATACATACGTCAGTTAAGCTGTACAGCTTGCATCCATTTCAAGGAAACTTGCATGTCTTTTGGAGCTCCTACCAAGCCCCATTTTTGGCCATTAGCCCATTGCGCACTATTACCTCGTTGTGGAGTCATCTCAACTTGATTCGCCCGCCAAATGATGGAATCAAGACAAATTATGACATTACATCCGCGAAAAAGCAGCATGGATGGTCGATAATGAAATTAGCAGCCCTATCTGGAGGTGTGAATTTGCAGCGCATGCAATAAGGTTCAGGGACATGGACCCAAGAGATACACAGAAAATGACCTGAGGTTTTAACCGCTGTTTCTGCCTCATGTCTCATAGTCTAAGAAATGCAGCAACAATGACAGTATATTTTTAGTGATCGTTGACAGATGTTTCTAAGTTATTAATTTGTCATTCGATAATTTTCTCTAGGAAATCTGATAGTTTTATTGTTGTGGTAGATAATGCATTGCGAATGTAAGTTCTCTGGAGATTTTACATGAATTGTTTGAATAACAGTAAAAATGATAATAGAACAATTACATGGTGTCATTTTACACTATGTTTAATCATATTTACGCAGACGTCTATTGTAAAGCTCATCTCAGTTTTTGGGTGGTCAGTCTGAAAATTGAGGAATCCTTATTTTATCAGTGGGTAATTGCATAAGAAAGACAGCCTTATGATGTGAATACTCGGTCCCATAAAGGAGACAGCCTTATAATGTGAATACTCAGTCCAATAAAGGAGACAGCCTTATAATGTGAATACTCAGTCCAATAAAGGAGACAGCCTTATGATGTGAATACTCAGTCCAATAAAGGAGACAGCCTTATGATGTGAATACTCAGTCCAATAAAGGAGACAGCCTTATGATGTGAATACTCGGTCCAATAAAGGAAACAGCCTTATGATGTGAATACTCGGTCCAATAAAGGAGACAGCCTTATGATGTGAATACTCGGTCCAATAAAGGAGACAGCCTTATGATGTGAATACTCGGTCCAATAAAGGAGACAGCCTGATTGCGTGAATACTCAGTCCAATAAGAAAGACAGCCTCATGGTGTGAATACTCAGTCCAATAAGAAAGACAGCCTCATGGTGTGAATACTCAGTCCAATAACCTTATAATGTGAATACTCAGTCCAATAAAGGAGACAGCCTTATAATGTGAATACTCAGTCCAATAAAGGAGACAGCCTTATGATGTGAATACTCGGTCCAATAAAGGAGACAGCCTTATGATGTGAATACTCGGTCCAATAAAGGAGACAGCCTTATGATGTGAATACTCGGTCCAATAAAGGAGACAGCCTTATAATGTGAATACTCGGTCCAATAAAGGAGACAGCCTTATAATGTGAATACTCGGTCCAATAAAGGAGACAGCCTTATAATGTGAATACTCGGTCCAATAAAGGAGACAGCCTTATAATGTGAATACTCGGTCCAATAAAGGAGACAGCCTTATAATGTGAATACTCGGTCAAATAAAGGAGACAGCCTTATGATGTAAATACTCGGTCCAATAAAGGAGACAGCCTTATAATGTGAATACTCGGTCCAATAAAGGAGACGGACAGCCTTATTATGTGCCTGATCCATGTTTATAAAGGTATTCGATAGGATATTTCTTACCCCAGATCAAACTAAAATAATAATGCATTAAAAGCGGCAAATGAAATGAGAGATATCTAGAAGGCCAGTAATTTCACATTTTCACATTAAAAGCACTATTAGTAATGAATATATGAAACTTAGACACTTGAAAAAAAAAATGCGATCTCATTATCGTAATATAAACTTTGGCTTTGGAGTTATACAACTTCTAAGTTGATCTAATTAGCCAAGTTAAGAATGTTGAAATATGATCGGCATGAATGTACTCTGCAATATAAATATTGCAAACATTACATCTCCTACATCTACAGTACACGCCTGACGTAGTGCAACAAATTTCATCCAAGTATATTCATTCATGTTTATATTCATGAAATAAATTATAAAAATACCGAGTAAGAGAGATAAAAATGTGAAAAAGTTGGGAAGTGATCATCATGTAATGATTTCCTGCACAGCGACACACCCCTTGTAGAGGTAATTGACCTCAATATGGTTCAAATCCCGGCCTTGGGAGACGTATCTTTTCCGTAGTAACCTCTGGGCCAGATATCAAATTTGATCTTGGCACCACGGAGGTTACCCGTAGTGAAATGCGAAAGTAGCATGTGAATCGGAGGTCGGCAAATCGTAGCATGTACAAGACACGAGTACAAGAGCAATTAACGCTGAGATCTCGCGTCCAGCGTGCTCAGGCAGTCTTGTCAGATAACATCTCTCTCAAGCCACACAGACAATGCGTGGCTTTGCCAAAACGCTTTCTTATTAGTACAAGTTTCACAGCACAACCGCTGCAAATTAGACATGCAAACTAAGCTGGCAGATGGGAAGCCACAAGTTATCATCTACGCCAAGAAGCTCACTTTTTTATATGTTTAATACTTTCTCTTTTTATTCATTGTGGTTTGTTTGTGAATATTTGAAAAGCGCTCGGTTAATATTAAGATGCAATTTGTTTGAGGAGGAGAGTACAGCGATGTTTCAGAGTAAAGAAAATGAGAACAGAAAAGGAAATAACGTTATAAAACCAGAAAAAGGAAAATCGTAAGAATATTGCAGGTTCATCTTGAGGTCACATGACAGGAAAGAACAAACATCAGAGCAAAAACCGTATACATGTCACTTTAAAAGGGAAAAACAACATCAAAGAAAAAGTTCGATGTCAGAGATGCAGATCATCATAGTAAAAAGGAAGGTTAAATATCACAGTAAAAAGGAAGGTTAAATATCACAGTAAAAAGGAAGGTTAAATATCACAGTAAAAAGGAAGGTTAAATATCACAGTAAATGGCTGGTTAAATTGTAGTAAAAAAGCAGGCTAAATATCACAGTGAAAAGTAAGGTTAAATATCACAGTAAAAAGTCAGGTTAAAATATAACAGAACAAAGTTGGTTTGACATCACAGTGAAAAGTCTGTTTACATATCACAGGAAATAGTAACAAAGAACCAATGAAATGAGAGTAATATGAAGAAAAATAGAAATTGAAGAAAAATAGAAAATTGAGGAATTGAGAAAGATACGAGGAGAATGAAGAAATAACGATGTGTGAGTAAATGCTGTATTCACATCGGTATATACAGAGGAAATATCACAATAGCATCACAGTGCATTTAACGTTTATATACACTTGTTTACGTCCATCACAGAAGTGCAAAAGTTATTTATCTGGGATATGAGGATTCATGGCTGCCTTAATATGAATAGAGAGGGACGGTTTTAACCACCGCCTCACTTCATCCACGCCACTTATGCTGGTCCTTTATACCTCGGCTATCTCATAAAAGATCTCACAAATTCATTTAACAATGCCATAAATGACAGCATCAATGCCAAAACACGCCAAAAAATGTGGAGTTATGTGGGAATGTTCAGTTTCATTGACAACAGCTGCCTCTGTCCGTTAGCATTGTCATCATCATTTTGGGTGTCAATCAACCGTATGTTGGACCTTCGGAGCTTAAAACAGGTGTAAATAACAAGGATTGATATTATCTTTGTTTGATTAAAATAAGCACATTTTAATTTTTGAAAAAGATGAAAAAATCATTTTCAAAAAATGACATGTGAAAAACTGAATATGTGAGATTTGAACTTATGACCTCTGGCGCTCCCTGGTATTCACAGACAATTCAATCATCTATTGTTGTTCTAATATTCTTTTGTGTTTAAAAAAAATGAGTGTTTTTCTCATTGTTGTAGGGGGCTTGGCAGACGACACCCGCCAGAATGTGATATGACAGTGAAGTGCATCTTGGTAGGTGTAAATGTCCGCCGCAGACTCAACTGGAGCTGTTAAATGCAAGAAAATTGACAAATCTGTCATCCCTCCCTTGTCTGATCTGAGGATATTTGTATTGATCCAGCATCAGATAACACGACCGAGTTCAGTCCCTGAATGGGCACTCAGACAGGTCTTGGACATGCATTGCGATATTTGATTAAGTATGAATGTAATGATGGAAGACAGATGTATAATTCTTTCCCATCATGCTCTTCGCGATGTTATCATGGCAGATTCTTTGAGTCGGGAGACAGAGACTTTCATATTTCTGTGATGTAGAGATAGAATAAAGGCCAGCTTAGTGGCACGGATTAGGCTCCCATCTGAAGGCACATAACATAGGTAATGGCGATTGTAAAACTGTCTGCTACCGATCGCTAACACACTGTGTGTACCACCGATAATACCGCCATGTGGAAATCCAGCTTTTTCGGAGTGGGATTTGCCAGCTATTTTCGCCTAAACTGTGACTTGGGTGCGGAACACAGAAAACATTGATTTTGCCGTGTGACATTGCAGATTGCATTTTAGGAGTGAAAGATAGAAACTAGGGACTTGGCTATTACGTTTCTGTGTCATGAAGGCCAGCCCCTGGAAAAAAGCCTGTTGGTTGAGTAGTAGATTGGCCCCTGGCCGCCCTCGTTTGCCCTTGCCTGCTAGATAGGAGTAACATCTTGGTGTGGACTGGGTC
Organism: Amphiduros pacificus; assembly: GCA_949316495.1. Lineage (NCBI taxonomy): Eukaryota > Metazoa > Annelida > Polychaeta > Phyllodocida > Hesionidae > Amphiduros > Amphiduros pacificus. Next base: position 9,874,430 of record OX439010.1, read on the forward strand.
CCCATCGTGTGAATAGCAACCGTACCAGCTTTGATTAGCGTTTGTCATCACGGCAAAGCTGCAGGTATTTAGTGACGGCGAGATAACGGCGAGCGGCGGATTTGCAGCAGATTCTCGCTGTCCTTGTCCATTCAGACTCATTAGTATCTTCAAGGTGGCCCCTCCAATTGGTCTGATACCAAGCAGAATTAATGACCGCTCCCTGACAGTCTAGTAATCCAGACTTGTCCCCTACCAGATCTCGCTTTCTCCACATTCTTCAAGCACTGCTCCCCTTTCTCGTTGAGAAACAGACCAGAAGCAATTTTCTGGTTGGAGGTTCAGAATAAGGAACACAAGGCAATTTGGTCCAGTCCTATTGGCAAACTCATTTCATTAGATGTGTAGGTCGCGTGGTAGGTGGGTTTGGACCAAGTCAATGTAAGACCGCCAAGCTTGGAACTGACCTACTGGGATGATAGCCACCTGACCACAGCAATGATAAGAGGGTTGGAATAGTAAGCAAATGCATTTAACAAGAAATGAGAATCATTATCCATACATTGAAGTTAATAACAGTACATCAATGCTTGTAATAATTAAAGTCATTCACTTCATGTTATTCATTGCATGATATTGTACCAACATAATCTCCCAATCAGCTTGACTGATATGTTCTATTTTTCTAACTTCAAAAGTGCAATATGTGATGCTCAAATAACACGTAGACATGTGCACACAATATTGGTGTACCAGACTGGAGAGAGTAATGGCTTGGTACAATAGTGCAGATCTGGGCAGAGAGTGAGGGCAATGATGGAATCAGACGCAGCCTCGGTACCACATGTGATCACGCCTGATTGGCTAAAGTGAGTTGGGAAGAGGCCAATCTGTGGGGAC